>JANAVB010040820.1:588191-933191 GCA_029216955.1 Iris pallida
GGGGGGGGGAGTCGGGGGGGGGGGAGAGGGCGGGGTGGGGGGTGGGAATGGGGTCAGGGGGTCGGGGGTTGTAGGGAATGGGGGCAGGAGGCTCGGGGGGGTGGGGGGTGGAGAGGGAAGGGGGGGTCGGGGGGGGGGGGGTGGGGATGGCAGGGGTCGGGGGGGTGGGGGGTGGGGGGGGGGGTCGGGAATGGGGGCAGGGGGGTCGGGGGGGGGGGGTGGAGATGGCAGGGGTCGGGGGGGTGGGGGGTCGGGGGGGGGGTCGGGAATGGGGGGGGGGGGGGGCGGGGGGGGGGGTCGGGGGTCGGGGAATGGGGGCAGGGGGGTCGGGGGGCAGGGGGGTCAGGGGGTCGGGGGGGTGGGGAATTGGGGCAGGAGGGTAGGGGGGGGGGGGGGGTGGAGGAGGGGGGGGAGGGGGGGGGTGGGGGGGGGTGGAGATGGCAGGGGTGGGGGGGGGGGGGGGGGTCGGGGGGGGGGGGGGGGGAAATTGTATTGGAGTCGAGTAGCATTAACATGATAATTTTATACAAGTAGCATTAACATGAAATTGTATTGGAGTCGAGTAGCATTAACATGATAATTTTATACAAGTAGCATTAACATGAAAATTGTATTGGAGTCGAGTAGCAAACATGATAAATTGTATTGGAGATGGCAGGGGTCCTTAAAAAGTTTCATCTTGTGGTACAAAATTGTGCTAGCATTAACACACTGATAATTTTATACAAGTAGCATTACTGTCCAAGTATTATCATAGTAGTATTAGTTAGCTTCTAATAAACTGTATTGGAGTCGAGTAATATTACTCATCTTGGTAGTCCACTGATTGCTCGGATCACATCTTTTTGATATATATTGATTGTTGTTAGAAATTATTAATCTTATTTGATCTGTCTACCAAAAGGTCAAATATGATTCTTGTGCATAATGTTTAAATTTCAGCGGAGTTAACTTGGTCAGATAATATCTTTATTCTTTGCTGATTTTAAATGGCTCAAGAAAAGACAGAATATTATCAATATTTTGATTTATTATTGGTGGACTGTTTTGGACTATATTGTGTGTATGTGTGTGTGTGTGTTCATAGCTTTGATTTGAGTGTCATGGCAGTAGTAAACATAGTAGGGGGGAACGAAATTGTATTATGAGTGTGTCTCTATATATTTTGTATGTGTGTGTGTGTTTAAGAGAAGGAAATTATACAGATGAGTGAAGTAGAGGGGAACTTCACTGTGTAGTGTGCAATACACACAGGTACAAGGGGTCTTAGCCCCTGTGGAGCAGGAATGTCCTGTAAGCGACTAGTAGCAGGCCCTTCCTGCCTTTGCACAGCAGAGCAGACAGGGGACCTGCAGTAGCAAAAAGAGCATGGATAGAGGGAGGGAATGAAAGAGAAACAACAACTGATAGGGGTAGTGGTCCCTGTGAATGGTTGCACTTGAGGTAGAGGGGAACACGCAGATACTTGTATAGGTGTATCCACCTAATATGGGTGTGTGCACCTACATTAGAGAGGAACGTGAAAAGGGAATATAGAGTGATGTGTGTGTGGAAGTATATGTGTATGTGCTTGGTGTGTGTAGGTTGTGATCACCATGGTGTGTGTGCAGAGAAAGGAATTTAGTATACATATTTCAGTCCCAAGTATTGACTGTACAGTCCATATCATTAAGTTTAGTGTAGAATGAACCTTACCTGTGTCAGTCCTTGTTCGAGTTATATGACACGCATAAGTTGTTTCAGTCTCTCTAATGTCCAGTCCATTAATTTTCATCTTTATGTCCAGTCCCTTAACTATTTATGTATCAAATATTATATTGTGTCAGTATATTTGTAACTTAATGTTCAGTTCATTATAACTTCATGATCAGTCCATACTCCCTATTGGTTCAGTCCCTTACCTGCAAATATATCAGTCCCGAAGGAATTCATATCCTTACATCAGTTGACAGTATAGTCCAGTTCCTTGTAAGCTTTATTTCAGTCCTCGTATAATCTTCCTTTGTATCAGTCAAGGGGTAATGAAGGGCGGATTTGCATTTGATTCGAACTTGGTTAATGTTAAACTGTCATTACAAAATCGGGAATTGATTTCCTTTCTTTAGACTGAGATTCGAATGAGGAATGGTATGTGAAATGTGGACTGAGAATTAACTTCATTTCCTTAATAGTTGATATTGATTCATCCCTTTTAGACTGATTTGAAGATTGATCCTATTCTTATGTTAGTTTGTCTTACGATACAGATTTTCACATCCAAATTGAGGATGAGTCGTTATTTTGTTGATCGTACATGGATGTACAAACGGCAACATGAGAGTAGAATGGTGTGAGTGACGATTTTCAGGCAGGCGTGGAAGTATTTCTTAATTATGCAATGAGCAAAGCTCAGTACATGGACGGTAACAAAATTAAGTGTCCATGTGTTAAATGTCACAATAGACGTTACGAAGAAGTGGTGACTGTGAGAGATCATTTGACCCGTAAGGGTTTCGTACGTAATTACGGCCTGTGGTCATCGCAAGGTGAACTATATTCGGAAAGACAGGCTGCGGAAGCTGCTACTTATGCTTTTGATGATAATGCTGCAACGGATGTCATCGAAGACCACGGATGCTCTGTTGATTATGGAGATCTGCAGAACCTTGCACGAGATATGGTGTATGATGCGGCAGGGCCTAATTTTGATCCGGAGGATCCTAATCCCGAGGCGAAGGAGTTCTATGACATGTTTCAGGACGCAGATACTTCTCTATATCCTGGTTGTGAGACTCATTCCGCACTGTCAGTGACGATGCGGTTGTTGAACATAAAGTCTGATTTTAACTTGCCACAAGCTTGCTATAATCGGATCACAGAAGTAATCAAGGAGGTGTTACCGAAGGAATCAAAGAGCTACCAAAAAACTTCTACAAGTCAAAGATGATGGTCCGACAACTGGGACTGGGGTACGAGAAGATAGATTGTTGTCGCAACGGGTGCATGTTGTACTACAAAGAGAATTGCGTATCAGAAAGTTGCAGCTTCTGTAATGCGGATCGTTACAAGCCAGTACAGGGAAAAGGAAAGTCGACTAGAAAACGACGTCCTTACAAGTATATGCATTACTTGTCGATCACGAAGCGCTTGCAGAGGATGTATATGTCTCTAAATACAGCAGAACACATGACGTGGCACAGCGAAGAACGCATAAAGGACGAAGGAGAATTGTCACATCCTTCGGATGGAGAGGCGTGGAAACATTTTGATTTGTGTCATCCAGACTTTGCTGCAGAGCCTAGAAATGTACGCCTGGCGCTATGTGCTGATGGCTTCGCCCCTTTCGGACAGTCGGGATCTCAGTACTCATGCTGGCCGGTCATTCTTACCCCTTACAATCTGCCACCATGGATGTGTATGAAGACTCCTTATATGTTTCTGACAGCTATCATACCCGGTCCTAAAAATCCGACGAAGAACATCGATATATATTTACAAGCCGTTGGTGGATGAGCTGAAACAGCTGTGGGAGATCGGCGTCACGACTTATGATATTTCCAGGAAACAGAACTTTCAGATGAGAGCTTCACTCATGTGGACAATCAATGATTTTCCAGCATACGGTATGCTGTCGGGATGGAGTACGCACGGCAACATGTCTTGTCCGATATGCATGGAAAATAGTAAGGCGTTCCGCCTTAGGCATGGAGGAAAAACTTCTTTCTTTGACTGTCACCGTCAATTTCTGCCCGCGACCCATCCTTGGAGAAAGAATAAGGACGCGTTCAGATATGGAAAACAAGAATTTAATCAACCTCCACCCAGATTTTCGGGATACGATATTTGGGAAGCTGTAAAGGAATTGCCCACCGCAATGGAAGATCCATCGAACCATCGTGTCGAGGGGTTCGGACAAAGCCATAACTGGACCAAACGGAGTATCTTCTGGGACTTGCCTTATTGGAAAGATAATCTTATAAGGCATAATCTTGATGTCATGCATATCGAAAAGAACGTGTTCGATAATGTCTTCAATACCGTCATGGATATTAAAGGAAAGACGAAGGACAATCCAAAAGCAAGACAAGACATAGCCGAGATATGCAAGCGTCCTCATCTGAACTTGATACAAAGGGGTGCTGGTGGACAATTAAGTAAGCCTATAGCGCCATACACATTGAGCAAGGAAGATAGATTAATAATCTGCAAGTGGATATCTAATTTAAGATTTCCCGACGGCTATGTTTCGAATTTGTCTAGATGCGTTGATCTCAATGAACGCAAGCTAACGGGAATGAAGAGTCACGACTGCCACGTGTTTATGGAAAGATTACTGCCCATTGCTTTGAGAGAGTTGTTGCCTTCTGCTGTATGGGTTCCGTTGGCCGAGCTGTCTACATTCTTCAGGGATATCTGTTCAACTAAGCTGACGGTGCAACATATGGTACAACTTGAGGAGAAGATTGTCTTAACAATCTGCAAGTTAGAGAAAATATTTCCACCGGGCTTTTTCGACAGCATGGAGCATCTACCGATTCATCTAGCATACGAAGCCCGTGTCGGTGCATCTGTTCATTATCGATGGATGTACCCCTTTGAAAGGTAAATAAAAACCGATATAATTTAAGTGAAATTTAAGTGGATTTTACAATTCATTGTTAATTCTCAAGATAATTTGTCTCTTTAGGTACCTACACCATCTAAAGAAGAAAGTTGGCAACAAGGCTCATATAGAGGCTTCGATATGCGAATCATATCTTATCGATGAGGTGTCAAATTTCTGCTCCATTTATTTCGATACTCATGTCGAGACAAATCGAAATAGACCTCAAAGGAATGAAGAAGACGTTGAGGATGGAGGTATATTCAATTTAAGGGGCAAGCCTATTGGGGCTAGTAAGAAACGGTGGTTGACCGACGATGAGTATGATACCGCTCACCGATATGTCTTGTTAAATTGTGACATACAAGAAGTGAGAGATTTGGAGAAGTAAGTGACTACGCCTCGTTATAATCTCTAATTTGGTGAATTAAGTGACTACACTTATTTTATTCTCTCTAACAGTGTATTTAGAGGTGAAGTCAAAATGAGGACACCATATATTACAGATGAGGGACTTCAAAGAGAGGTTGATTGTACCTTTCCGTCCTGGTTTCGTAAATACGTAAGTAACTGAGATAATATGTTATGCCGCTACCATTTAAATATATGCAGCTAAAATATTTAAATTATCAATACATGTTTACAGGTTTTATTGCCTGAAACAACACTCATAAATGAGAGCATTCGTTATTTGGCATTGGGACCGAAGAAGCATGCAAAGACTTTGTCAGGCTATGTCGTTAATGGCTTCAAGTTTAAGTCAACTCAGCATGCTATAAATGCCGAATTTCTCAATGACGGCTTCGATACCAAGAATTCTGGTGTTTGCATAAGAGGCACCATCTATGACGACGAGCCGGACTTTGACTATTATGGAGTGCTTCGGGAGATTGTAGATTTACAATATAGTGGCCCATATGATATGCATATTGTGATGTTCAAATGTGAGTGGTTCGATACGAGACCAAATATCGGTTGGAGAATCGATAAACAATTTGGATTCGTCGATATAAATCATCGCAGGAGGTATAGAGGGTCCGACACGTTTGCGATAGCAAGTCAGGCTGTTCAAGTCTACTATACAAGCTACCCAAGGCGTCGTAGAGATCGATTTGACTGGTGGGCAGTATGCAAGATTAAATCTAGAAATACATTCAACGTTGGAGACCCAGCATACCAAGAGGACCAGATCGAGAAGCCCCAATACATGGGACAACAGTCGGATACCATGGACGTGGAAGATGTCGATATACCTCATGCTGAGGAAAATAGAGGGGAGGAAGAGGTTGATATACAAGACTTAGCTGTCAACCAGGGGAGAAAGAGGCGTCTTGTCCCAAGTATTGAGCCTGAACAAGAAGTAGAAGAAGAAGAAGAAGAAGAAGAAGAGGATGAGGATGAGGATGAGGATGATGATACAGATGAAGTCGACGATGAGGATGATGATATAGATGAAGTCGACGATGAGAATGAGGATGAGAACGATGACGATGACGATGAGGACGAGGACGATAACGATGATTAGATTAAATATCGGTATATATTAGAAGCACTTACAACTAACTTAGTGAATTCAGATTAGATTAAACATTCTTATTTCAGTTTATGGTTTTGTCGTTCGATCATCTACTTATTGTATGATTTTCTTTTTACAGATGGCACTCTTAGTTCTCATTGTCTTGACGGCACTCGCCGCCCTGCTGGTATATATATTTTAGTTCAGTTTTATATTCATTTATACTTCTATATTGTTAATTATATTTATGTGTTCTATTTACAGGTCATGGTCACTACCACTCGTGCTGGTGGTAGCCGTGGTGGTGCTGGTGGTGGCGGTACTGGCCGTGGTGGGCGTGGTGGTAGCGGTGGCCGTGGACGTGATGGTAGCGGCCGTGGACGTGATGGTAGCGGTCGTGGTGGGGGCGGTCGTGGTCGCCTTCCACATACCCCGGATATAGAGTCCTCCGATCCCGACCTGGAGAGCCCGGCCACAGACTCTTCCCGCCGTCGATCTATCTCTGCGACCCATCCTTCATCTTCATCGAGGCCTGAGACTCCATCCGCTAGCGGATCCGTTCCGCCCCCGGATGCACCAGCGGGTACACCATCAGTTACTGCAGGGTGGGCTCCGGAGTACCCCCGGATTCAGCTTCATCCTGCTACCGGTGAGTACATCCGCGGACCCGCGGATCCTCCGACGCCTCCAGAGAGGCCGATAGGCGAGAACCGACGCGAGCTATGGCCCGCGGGTGATACGTAAGTAAATTTAAGTTAATTTATTAAATTTGTTTCATTTATTCAAGTTAATAATCCGGTCTTTGCTTCTTTGTAGGTTTTTCCCGTTTGATGCTGCCCGGATACTCGGGCAAATTATCCGGGAAAACTACCATGGCCCTTACCTCAATTTTTCTGAGGTGCCTCATAACATGCAGTACGTCTGGCTCGAGGAGATGAAGGTATATATATATCTTTTGGTTAATTATTAAATATTCTTTAATCCACTGATTTTTTAATTACGTGATAATTTAATTTCTATGTCAGACGACGTTCTGGTGGCCCCCCCATCGCGAGGAGTTGATTCGCAAGGCCTACAAAGCCGCCGCCGGGAAGAAGATACGGGATGCGGTGTACGACGTTCGTACGGCGCATTCGAGGAAGAAGTGGCTCCGGGAGGAGTACTACGAGCAGATGTTGGATAAGATGAATACTGCTCAGTACAAGGAGAAATCAGAGAAAGCGAAGGCGAGCAGACAGGTCGCTGCTCTGCATACAGGAGGTTCAAAGCCCCACGCAGCGACGCGTGCAGATTTGGTGAGATACCGCAAATTCATTTCACTATTAAATTCGGTACTATTAATATACGTAGTTAATTAAATTCGACGTATATTTCGTATGCAGGCACGACAGGCGGTAAAGGAGGGAAGAGAGCCGGAGTCGGTCACCGCCTACGATGTATTCCTGCATACACACAAGAGGCGGGCTGACGGGAGCTTCGTCGACGCGAGGGCCCAGGCGACTGATGTAAGTAATTACGTTTTTGAGATTTATATTAGAAATATAATTATTGTTAACTTAATTAGGTGAACGTAGGATTCAAATTATAATTTAGGGAAACATAGGATTTAGATTATAACTTAGGAAAACTTATACTATAAACACATTCATTGGATAGGCTGCATATCGTGAGGCCCTTAGTCAGATTGAGCCCCCTGCCGAGGTTGTCGGCGAAACGACGCCCACCCAGACGCCCTCTTCTATGGCGGCTCGCTACGACGACGTGTTCGTAGAGTCTGTCGGCGGCTTTAAAAAAGGGCACGTCTACGGCGTAGGTTCCATGGCGGCGTCGTTGCAGGGCGCGACTCCGAGATATCCACCGCCCCCGCCTCCTCCCGCGCCCCCGTCGGACGATATGAGGCAGCAGCTTGCGACTCTCACCTCCGATATGTCGGAAATGCGGAGTCTAATGTCGGATGTGCTGGAGCGCCTTCCGCGTCCTTCTTCTGCTCCCGGTCCAGATCCGTCTGCTCCCGGTCCTTCTAGTGCGGTTGCCGGTCCTTCCGACCCTGGACGTTATTCATTTGACCGTAATGCCGAGGTCCGCCTGGTACCGGATACTGCGCTCATTGGGCTCATGAACATGATGTCGGCAGATCAGCTCCGCAACCTTCCAGAGCATGTGTTGTCCCAGGTGCCGGCGTACATGGTAGAAGAGTACATCCGCCGGGCCGATCGACGACCCCCCCATCTCAATGATATTTGTATTGTTTTTGGATATTTGTACTGTTTGGATATGGTGAATTTGTTTGGATATTATGAATTTGTGTATTTGTGTTTGGATATTTCTGTTTGATATTGGATATTATGAATTTGGATATTTGTTGATCGTACATGGATGTTTGGATATTGGATATTGGATATTTCTGTTGGATATTGGATATTGGATATTGGATATTGGATATTGGATATTGGATATTTGGTGAAATAGAATGTTTCTGTAATTTTTTTTCTTAATGTTGCATTTAGCGACGGACTAGCGACTAACTAGCGACGGATATTTGCAGTTACCGACGGTCTAGCGACGGGAATTCCGTCGCTAACTGGGTGATATAAATATTTTGCAGTTAGCGACAACCTAGCGGCTACCTAGCGACGAAAAAAATCCGTCGCTACCTGGGTTTTGCAGTTAGCGACACAATAGCGACGACATAGCGACGGCTTATCCGTCGCTAAAGGTTTGAAATAAATTTGCAGGTAGCGACGAAACAGCGACACAATAGCGACGACATTTCCGTCGCTAACTGGGCACAATTAATATTAGCGACGGAATATCGACTACCTTGCGACGGCTAATCCGTCGACATGGTTCTGGAAATATGGTAGATTTCCAGAGACTTAGCGACGGATACTTCGTCGCTAATCCGTCGCTAATCTGTCGAGACTGACGACGGACTAGCGACGGATTAGCGACAAGTTATCCGTCGACATGGTTCTGGAAATATGGAAGCTTTCCAGAACCAGGCCGACGACCTTGCCGTCGCTAAGCCGTCGCTAAAACGTCGCGGTTAACGACGGTATGGCGACGGACTAGCGACGGATTTTGCGTATCAGGACCTTTCTGATACGCTATTACCGACCTATTTACGACGGCTAAGCGACGAATATTTTAATATTATATGGCATGTGAACCGACGAGAATAAGTCGCTAATCCGTCGCTAATCGGTTGAAAGTCAGTCGTCGGTAATCCGTCGCTAGTTCGTCGGTTAATCATATGTCCGACGGCTTAGCGACGGAAAAATTATAGCGACGAGCCTTTTCCCGACGGCTTTTTTCATCAAATATCCGTCGCTAATCCGTCGGTAATTCATGTTACCGACGGACGAGCGACGGATCCGGCCGTCGCTAAAGCTGGTAATTTTGGTAGTGAGTCGTAGTCGATACTCCTCTTATCATTTATGGATGATCGATGGATCAAAGAGAAGTATGGGACAGTCCATCCTCCTCCACGACATGGCGGAGATGCCACCCATGGCTGCGGATTAACTGAAAGCAACCAGTAAGAGAAGAAAACATGGCTCTCGGCTTCCTGCATCTGACAGTACAGAATGATAATATCTTCCCCACCCCATCAAATTGACGAAAATAAAGCAGATATCAAGACGCGAAGATGCAGTATCAAGGTTCATTTGGCCTTAAGAACTCCAATTTTAGAATGAGACTTAGAAGACGAGGACGACAACAGCAAGAACAGGCAGACAGTACTAACTGGCAGCGGTAAGTGCTACAAAGCGAAGATTTGACGATTAGGCACAGGCTCATTTTGCACATAAAGCATTGTAAATAATTGCCCACTGGTGTCAAGTGTTGCTTGTTGATTTCTGTCAAGTGACTGCTATCAAGCTTAAGCCACTCCATCAGTTGGTCAATCGGTTTCGAGAATAAAGATCGGATAATCAACCTGAGAATTTCTGATATCTATCCCTCACCCTCGTATTGAAAGACAACCACGCCACACCTCATGAAGGTCTAACCATGCTAACTTTTGAGCTTGAAGCAACTCGAACGCTCACCAAATCACGAAGCTTCAAACACGACGAAGCTCATCTCATGCCAGTCTGTCCATGTTCGAGCTGAATCGCATCCATCACGAGTCTGCAGAAGCGTATCCGCGCTTTTCAGTCGAGTAGCAGAAAGTCTCTTTGTCATCTCAATAACTTGCTTACTCTGAGTGTACATGCAATATTTCTTGAGAGATCCGTATATCCAACTAAGCCTTATACTCCAGAAATCAAACCCTTAAAGGGTACCTTAAGTTTTGATTAACATAACAATGGTAAACTATTTAGTGCTGAGCATAAGTGCATCCACAGTGGAAAAGATTTCAATTGCTATATTTTAACTTTAGTTAAATTTTGTAGCACTTGAAGGCTGCAGCAAACACTTGTTTATATTTGAAAATTGCTAGAAAGTTAAGAGACACTCCAAATTTGGAGCGTGTCCTAACTCCGCTACATTAATTCGCTCTCCAAATTAACTTTTCTTACCAAATATGGAAGAAAAATATAGATGAAAAAGAGGAATAACTTTTTTTTACCAAACATTAGGAGAAAATAAAGAGAAAAAAAATAGGAAGGATGTTAATTTAGAGTAATTGTTTGAAGTGTACCATCTTGTGCCAATATCAAGAAGACACTCCCAAAATAATAATTTACACAAATTTTAATAATTTATAATTTGGAGTATGTGTTTGAAGTGTTAAGCAATGTGGATGCTCTAAACTGCTCGAACAAGTACCAAATCTACCAATTTAAGGTGTTTGTTTTTTGCCCTTTAAATTGTTGATCACTATTTAGTGATATCCTTTATAAGTGGTAAATTATAAGCTCAAAATCTTGAGCTTATAGTTACACTTATCTTATAAGTAAAAAAAAACGATGGTAGTTTTCAATAAATTTAAATATTATAAATATGTTCAGCAACCATTCCTTCCTAATGGATAACATAACGCCCAAATGATTTTCAATTATGCACTTTTGGCGGCAACCAACCATAGGCCAGTACAACCTTAATGTCACGTCCCGATTCATAGAGTCATTAATCACATAATTATTCCTTGGAATCGATCGTCCTCGCTTGGGTGTGATGCCGTACAAGTCTGGTATTGCACTTGTACAAGACAAAGATGGTGCATAATCGATAATCTTCAAATAGGAACACATCGCAGCGACAGAAGCAGACAAATTAAATTTAATGAGGACAATCTTTCTGATTGAATAGAAATATATCTCTTCTTTATAGCAACGAAGATAAAAGGATAACTTGAAGTCACACAGAGATATATAAAACTTTATTTTCTTTATTGATAATTGACTAGGAGTACAAGACTTGTATTGAAGTACAATGCTTACAACAAATCTCACTTTACATCGAAAGCCAACTGAACAATGCTATACAGCTTACATTTGATACTTGGATACATTGGGTTACAACTCGATATACCAACTTGGCTTACAACTCACTGTTACAACTGATTACAATGCTCCATACATTATGTCCTTTATAAACAGAAGACATCATCTTGAACAAGGAGAGCTTCTGTATGCCCAACAAATCTTCGATGTCGCGGGACCAATCAAGCCAATCTCCGTGTGTAGAATATCCCAAGCACGAGCACCTGTCCACAAAACGTGGGTCAGCACATCATCTATGTACTGGCGAGCAGAATCCAACCCACTCGCATAAACCAACATTAAAGTGATCATTTAAGCAAGCATTTATTAGAGTGATCTTTCTACTTGGGGCCTAGCATCAGTTTACAGTTCATGGACAATAATCAGAGTGAAGCATGTAAACATATTCTTAGCAGCATTCATGTGGACATATCATTTTAGCATTCTTAATGTTATCATGCAAAGGCATCATTGAGGCATACTAGGTGTTATCATGAAAAGGCATCATTGAGGCATCGTTAACATTAACATCTTAAACATGTTATGACAGTTCCCACTTCAAGCATCACTTAGCATGTATGTTATGTTTGAGCAACGGTTATCGCAAGGCATTTTTATAGCATACTGAATTTAACATGTTAAGCAGGATATCATACTGAAAGGCTACATACAACATCATTTACTTATTTGGAACGTAAGCATGCAAGTTAAACCAACACATATATTGAATTATCACATTAAGTGATTTCTTACCGATAGCCGACTCCCTCGTACCTGCATAAAATACAGGATAAAATGATATTCTTACTCTGTCTGCACAAAACATTCCTTAGCATGCATCCTGACTACATGACCACTAGTGGTTGTGCACCATGTCGACGTGCCATATAGGACTTCATAGGGTATGAGATGTGCCCTTCACCAGGTTTCGAGCCCGAATGAGGATCCCAATACCGTGCTACCAAAGCACCAATTTCTCCTAGACCGACTCGATCCCACCGCCGCGGGTACCGTTCGAGGAAATCCTTGTATACAAGTACGTTTATGGTCATGCGAATGCGTGTCCGACCCGATCGTGTTCGAAGTCGCATGATACAATAATAAGATAAAAAAAGGCAACAGTTCTTCATCATCTCATCTTTCCAATATTTTACCTGTTCACTTGGTGATCTCAATGATCCCAAGCCTCATCATTTTTCATTACATCAATCATTGCAACATTTCACATATCATTCCTTTCTAAGAGGAACAAATAATATTTCATTCATATCGATAGGACCTATATCATTTCATTCATATCATACGGACAATATTCTTTCTTTCATTGCTTATAAAGAAGCAGGCAACAACAACAGTTATGCAGAAGGTACATGGTTCCAGTGTTTCATTCAATTCTTTGTGTTAATAGCATAGCCAGTTCATTACTCATGTATTGTTCTCATAGTATCTCATTACTCAAGTATTCATTGCTTATACATTATTAACCGAAGGGTCGTTATCAATTCATTTCAAGCATCAAGTCGCATTAGCAGTTCGAGTGTGATTCATTCAGCAGTTCAATGATTCTTAACATAAGCATCTCTATTATTCGGCAACCAAAACAAGGGACATTTAGGGACAATTCATAGTATCACATTATTCCATTTATTAAGCATGCAGGAATAAGGAGGAAGGAGGACAGTTCCACTTGCCTTCCATAACGGTCTTCTTGCTCAAATCCTACTAAGCGTAGCTCCACCAGCGAGCCACGTTCCAATACCCATTCCGTCTAGCCAGCTAAGAAGGACTGCATCAGTCTTAATTCTTCTGATCTCCAACACAAATTATGGTCCAATATTCTGATCCCATCCAACAAGCCAACCAAATGCCTCGTGCGGAGCGGGACATTACATAATATACCACTCAGAAAAAGTTTCGTCCTCGAAACTTAAGAAAACAACTCATCCAATAGATTCACTTAATCATAATGAGTTACTCATTCAGCTTCAATTCAATATTCATTTTAGCCTACTCGGTCATTTTTAAAATAGCTATCCAATTATATCATTTTAATCCATTAACGATTCAATCCATCTTTCTCTTTTCCAAATACTTGCAACTTCTCACTGATTTACCAACATTTTCCTTACATTCTATCTTGGTCGCAACGCATCACTTCGTTTGGATCCATACACATATTTCAGGCGTCCCCAAAACATATGCATTTCAGCCAAAGTCCGTGCTAGGGCAATATATTCTTTCCATAATGTTATCTCAGTCGCAACCTATCACTTCGGCTGGATCTGTACACATATTTTAGGCGTCCCCAAAACATATGTACTTCAGCCAACTTCCATGTTAGTACGATTCGATCAGCCATGATATAACTCTCTTTCCCAAATCCGACTTAGCATCCTTTCAATTGACTTATCACTTTATTCACTTAGCCACAATCACTATCTTCCAGGCCATAACACTTAATATCCGGGACAGCTCTCCATCCAAGCATACTATTTTTAACATTCGGTCAAGGGTCTAACTTAGAGCCAATCATATCAAGAGTTCACAACATGTAATCATATTCCTTCCCAAATCCAATAATATTTCTCGCCAAGGCAATTTATCTTTTATAACAGATTTAATCCGATGTCACCCACTATCGATTACCTGAGCCAGGGTATAATTCTATGCAATAATCTAGGTTAATCCAGCTACCCGACTGTAGATACCGATCCAACATTCCCATCATGAGCAGTCAATTCCATCTCATAAAAATAATTTACTACTCGATACATACAACTCAAGTCTCATCCCATGATTCTAGTCCCGCTATAGGCCGACACATAACCTCAAGGATCAAACATCTCTAAGGTTCATATTGAAGCATATACATACGACATATCATTCTTAGGTCGTACTCATCACCATCTCTCATTCAAATGCCACAAGTCATTCTATGGTTCGCCAACGGCCATCTATTATTCGGTCCAGTCTCAATGGTTAGCTATACCGACAGCTATACCTAATCATTCAGGTGACTTCCCTAGAGTGGACGACTACTAGGGTTATACTAGTTTCTTTTACTTAGGGCCAACAAGCAACCGACAATTCTAAGGAGCTCTACCCAAACCTATGGGTATCCACTTAGTCTGAATAACTAATCGCCATTGTCGGCTATGCCAACAATTGGTAAGTCCTCAACTGGTCACTAGGATCAAGTCTATCTATCCAGGGTCTTCCTCAAGGAAATAATTCCCACATAGGCTCATTCTAGACTTATCCAACGATCGACTAAGATCGATCCATCAACATTACGGTCAATTCCCAACCGACATACGATTTTCATCATTCTAATAATCTATCAAGTAAATTCCCAATGATTCAATTTCTATTTCAAATCCTTTATACACACACGAGCCCATAAGCCAAGGCTAACTATTCAAGGGTCATCGATTCCGATAGTCTTAACATAAATATGGAATCATACTATTCGATCTGTATGACAGAGTCACACCACTAAGTCATAGGCCAACAATCTATATCCCATCTGACAATCATATATACCGACATTATCCAACATGTTTTCAATTCCTCAATCCCATTCGTTTCTCAATTATCAAACTATCTTATGAGCATTCTTAATTTTCGTTCTTTTTCCAGCCGTCAAAATCTCATACGGACATTCTTAAAATTCCCTACCTCAAGGGTCGAGTAGTTTATTCCATTCAATCCGACAATTTATGTATCAATTAACCATCCTCTAGGCAACACAAATATTCAGGGTGGCTACTTGTTACTTTTCTAATCCCATTAAATTCCTTAGCATACATGCACATAGGCAAGGACTATCCTTTGGTGATCTAGATGGATTAACATCTATTACACTTTAGGGTCAAAGCATAGATCTCTAATATTCCCTTGATTTACTGACGATATTTCCAAAACTTTCAGCTACGCAACCAACTTTGTATTAGCCACATATGATTTGCATCCAACCATTCGAAATCAACATTCAGATATTCTAAGCCACAACATTCTCTAGCCAAATCCATTTACTTATAGCATTCTAACGATCTTACTAGTCTGAGTCATCACTCGACTAAATAATTTCTAACCAAGCCACCAGTTACAATTTCCAATAATCTTGCTACTCAATATAACATCACCGTCAAGGGACATTCGAGTCATCTAGCCACAATACATGACTCCCAGCTAAGTCTCAGTACTACCCAGTACCCACAGATAGTCTCCTAGCTATCCTATGGAAAGGGTCAACATACATCTCGTTCTGAGGTGGTAGAGGCAATATACCACTCAGAAACGAAGTCATCCTTAAACAATACCAACTCAATCTATTCCGGACATTCGTGATTTATAATGATCACAATACTTAACCAACATCTCGGGATCTCAATATCACAAGCCAACATTTTTGAATCGACTGATCAGTTATGTCGAACTCATCCATCAATTATTTCATTCCCAATTCTTTTCCAACATCTCATGCAATTCTCAACTTGTTACAGCATACATAGCCACTTTTCTCTTTATTCCCACAATTTCTAAACAGCATTTATAACATAGCATACTATGGCATCGAGTCATTGTTGGGTTATTTGTGTCCAAACCAACAACAATCATTCATTCAGGGGCATCACAATGTATATAGACTTATTGTATGGAACATCCAGTGAGTAGCCAAGAGGGTCAATGAACTTTCAGACACGAACAACGTAGGATGATGGTAGAACAACGACAGCATAATCGCGAAAGCAATCTTTTGATTTAATCTCGGAAGCAACGTTGAGTGATCGCGGAAGCAACTTTGGTTAATCGTCGATGCAACTTTGATTTGAAATGAATCAAAAAAGAGACCAAGGACATAAAGCCGTGCTCTGATATCAATTTGTCACGTCCCGATTCATAGAGTCATTAATCACATAATTATCCCTTAGAATCGATCGTCCTCGCTTGGGCGTGATGCCGTACAAGTCTGGTATTGCACTTGTACAAGGCAAAGATGGTGCATAATCGATAATCTTCAAATAGGAACACATCGCAGCGACAGAAGCAGACAAATTGAATTTAATGATGACAATCTTTCTGATTGAATAGAAATATATCTCTTCTTTATAGCAACGAAGATAAAAGGATAACTTGAAGTCACACAGAGATATATAAAACTTTATTTTCTTTATTGATAATTGAATAGGAGTACAAGACTTGTATTGAAGTACAATGCTTACAACAAATCTCACTTTACATCGAAAGCCAACTGAACAATGCTATACAGCTTACATTTGATACTTGGATACATTGGATTACAACTCGATATACCAACTTGGCTTACAACTCACTGTTACAACTGATTACAATGCTCCATACATTATGCCCTTTATAAACAGAAGACATCATCTTGAACAAGGAGAGCTTCTGTATGCCCAACAAATCTTCGATGCCGCGGGACCAATCAAGCCAATCTTCGTGTGTAGAATATTCCAAGCACGAGCACCTTTCCCACAAAACGTGGGTCAGCACATCATCTATGTACTGGCGAGCAGAATCCAACCCACTCGCATAAACCAACATTAAAGTGATCATTTAAGCAAGCATTTATTAGAGTGATCTTTCTACTTGGGGCCTAGCATCAGTTTACAGTTCATGGACAATAATCAGAGTGAAGCATGTAAACATATTCTTAGCAGCATTCATGTGGACATATCATTTTAGCATTCTTAATGTTATCATGTAAAGGCATCATTGAGGCATACTAGGTGTTATCATAAAAAGACATCATTGAGGCATCGTTAACATTAACATCTTAAACATGTTATGACAGTTCTCACTTCAAACATCACTTAGCATGTATGTTATGTTTGAGCAACGGTTATCGCAAGGCATCTTTATAGCATACTGAATTTAACATGTTAAGCAGGATATCATACTGAAAGGCTACATACAACATCATTTACTTATTTGGAACGTAAGCATGCAAGTTAAACCAACACATATATTGAATTATCATATTTAAGTAATTTCTTACCGATAGCCGACTCCCTCGTACCTGCATAAAATACAGGATAATATGATATTCTTACTCTGTCTGCACAAAACATTCATTAGCATGCATCCTGACTACATGACCACTGGTGGTTGTGCACCATGTCGATGTGCCATATAGGACTTCATAGGGTATGGGATGTGCCCTTCACCAGGTTGCGAGCCCGAATGAGGATCTCAATACCGTGCTACCAAAGCACCAATTCCTCCTAGGCTGACTCGATCCCACCGCCGCGGGTACCGTTCGAGGAAATCCTTGTATACAAGTACGTCTATGGTCATGCGAATGCGTGTCCGACCCGATCGTGTTCGAAGTCGCATGATACAATAATAAAATAAGAAAAGGCAACAGTTTTTCATCATCTCATCTTTCCAATATTTTACCTGTTCACTTAGTGATCTCAATGATCCCAAGCCTCATCATTTCTCATTACATCAATCATTGCAACATTTCACATATCATTCCTTTCTAAGAGGAACAAATAATATTTTATTCATATCGATAGGACCTATATCATTTTATTCATATCATAGGGACAATATTCTTTCTTTCATTGCTTATAAAGAAGCAGGCAACATCAACAGTTATGCAGAAGGTACATGGTTCCAGTGTTTCATTCAATTTTTTGTGTTAATAACATAGCCAGTTCATTACTCATGTATTGTTCTCATAGCATCTCATTACTCAATGTTTGCCATTAAAATTCTTTGATTGTAAATTTCAATACAAACAGAACAGTGTTACAATATGGGACTTAGACGTAGTCCTAGGAGTACACTTTTGTTTAATCTGGGTCCCTTGTGCCGATAGAGTGAGTGGTAATGCGTTGACTCCGTTGACGATCTGACGACGGTTATCGGTTTTCTGAAGGTCTGGATTGCTCTGGGTACTGGAGCTTGCTGAGAGGAGGAAGACGTTGAGTGTCTGTATCTGCCTCTCTGGTGGTGCGAAGTCTCTGTCTGTTCGCTGTGGAGGTTGATATGTATGCACGTAGATTGATCCGTGTGTGTGTCTAAAAGAAGGAAATAATCCCTCTATTTATAGTTTTGCAGGCTGGCTGCTCATGCGCGCATATGTAGGATGCGCCTGTACGTGGGGACGCTACGTGTTGATTGCTGATGGAGGCGCATGGACGATGCGCCCTGATCGAGGGGATTGACTTCTTCATGTTGCTGTTGTGAACCGGCACGTAGCAGAGAAGAAGATCTTTCTGTTGCTGAGATCTTGGATGAATTGAGTCAAAGGACACATGTCATCGACCCATGGCTCGGAGATCTCGGATTTGATGGGGGGAATGATCTGGTAGGATGCGCCTAGGATTGGGCGCATGAGGAGACTTTGGCTCGTAACCTTTAGGAGTCACGAACCATTCTGGGCGCATGGCTTTTGAGGCACATGCAGAGCTTCAGTAGTGACTTTACTCCTGTCTTTTGGGATCAGGGAGAAGTCTGGGGGGCATGGCTTTTGAGGCGCATGCCGAGTTGTAACAGTGACTTTCCTTCTGTCTTTAGGGATCAATAAAAAGTCTGAGGCGTACAGCTTTTGAGGCGTATGCAGATTTGGGCGCATGGCCGCGGAGACGCATGCGAGATGGTTGGGTGGCCACGTGGCAGTAGCCGTCGGAGGGGAGTAATGATGATGCTGACGTTGGCGATGCTTCGTCTTCTGAAAAAGCTGCCGACTGTTCAGACTTCGGAAAGCGTGCTGCCAACTCTGTCAGTTCAGCATTTAATGTTTGTGACATTCGATGGACAGCTGAGTGGGTGCGTCGGTTGGCGTTCCACTAGGCGTATGGGAGCACATGAGGGCGCATCTCCTGTGATGCGCTTGGTACTGAAGGGCGCGTCTGTGTGATGCGCTTGATGTTGAAGGGCGCGCCTGTGTGATGCGCTTGGTGCTGAGGGGTGCGTCTGTGTGATGCGCGGTCTGACCGGCGCATCTGCTTCATGACGCATCTTCATTGATCCGGCTGTTGAGTTCTTCGGGGCTTTGATGGCTCTCCGACTTAGCTAAAATTCATTCATCATAGATACAAGTTCATTGCACTGACTTCGGGAAGGTTGCCACTTGGCGCATGGGTTTGATTTGCCCTGGCCTATGAATAGCAACAGTTTGAGAGAGTTTTGTTGTCTCTCCCTTGACTTCTTGTGAGCACCCTGAATTTCGGGTTGATTTTTTTTCATTTTATTTTATTTTCTGATTTATTGGTTTCGATAAATAATTTATTCTGTTATTTTCCTTAAGTGTGCTTTTCCGTGCCATTGATATTTGGAGTATCAGGGATGTTCAATTCTGAAAATCTTCTTTACGAGTTTTGGAGTGGACAGGATTACCTTCTTGACGGTATATAATGTCTCACTCAAACTTGTTCTCTTGTGCTCTTTTTGCTTCGCTGAACTTCGGGTCGAATTAGACCATTTGATTATTAATTGATTTTTCCACTCTTTTCCTTGATCATTTTTAGCACGTTACCGTGACTTTTAATTTTGGAGCGCAAGACCAGTTAATTTCTTGAAACCAACTTCTCATGCAAGATCTACTCGAGACGCTCGTCACCCATGACCTTCGTGTCCCACTCAGACACGTTATTTTGTGCTCCATTTGTTTTGCACAACTTTTCTGACACGTGACCCGATTTTATTTCACTCCACGGCGTTACATTCATTTTCCAACTTGATTTGTGGGTCACCTGTCGACCAAAACCTGTCAGTCCCAACTATGGACATGGCCCACTTTGAGCCTACTATCCGTCCGCCACTTGTGTCCCATTTATTGGAATCCCCATGTGCTACTTATTTGCCCATGATCATCGACGTCTAATTTTTAATTCTATTATTGCATCATGTCCGATTTTGACTCAATCCGGCTCCACCGAGTCCAGTCCAGCTCCATGTTGCCCTCCATCGGGACACCCTCATTTTTTTCGTGTCCAAAAATAATATTTATTATCCTTCTACCTATTTTAATATTTATTAGAATTTCTATTTAATTAATCCCCTATTGGAATTACCTACTTTTCCTATATTCCATCATTGCCATTGATTTCACTTAACTAAATCACAACCATTTATTTTCCTCATGGAAACTTTTTCCTCACTCCCACATGTTGGCCGGCCCTAGGTGGGGGGAACACTTATTTCTCTCTCTTTAATTTAATGCTTATCCTATTCTCTCTCTCTCTCTCTCTCTCTCTCTTCCTTTCTATATTCTTCAACAAAACAACTACATCAACCATGCACAGCAGCATCACCCGACAACACCACCTCCCTTGGCCACACCCCGGCCACCCACCTCCCCCTGGCCGTCGGCCGAGCTCACCCTCCTCCTCCATCTCCATCTCTTACTCTCCTCCTCCTCCAATCAAAACCGCCATCACCAACCATCTCCACCGTTCCTTCCAGCCCGCCACCACCATGGCGCCACCTTTCCGCCACCGTCGCGTGGCTGCCCCCCACGTCGCCGTGGTAGGCTGGTCGTGCGCCGCCGCCCTGCCTCGCCGGGCTAGGGCGCAGCCTCCCCGCGCCACCAGTGAGCACGGCAGCAGCCGCATGCATGCACAGGCGAGCACACGCGCGCGCGCGGGCCGCCGTCGTGCGCCGCCGCGTGGACCGCCGTGGCCCCCTGGCCGTGCACCCCCTCTCTCCGACGAACTTTCCCTGACGGCCAAAATCCTCCGGGATGCGCCGTCGAGGCGATTTGTGCGTTTTGAACGACGTCCCGTCGTGACGCGCGCGGGATCGAGTTCATTTTGGCGCTCCGTCGCAGCGACTTCGCACACGTTTTCTCGGAAATCCGACCGTTGGATCTGCGATTTCTTTACTCCGTCACAATCTCGGTATATCCACCTTCATCCCTGTCAATTTTCATCCGTTGATTTTATCGTTTGATACATCAAAACCGGCCACCAAGTTGACCGTTTAAATTGTATTAAATTTGGACAGTTTCGTCGGGCCAACTTCGTCAGCTTGTATCTACTCCACCGCAGCTCCGTTTGGTGTGCTACCAGTTCCGGTGCGAAATTGGTATAACCTCTTACTACCCCTCCAGTTTCGTTTCATTGTGAGCTTGTTTGATTGGTTGAATTCGACGCCAAAGTTGGTCGTCCGAATTCGTAATTTCCAACTTGTAAAATTCCATTTTTGAACATGGGACTCCAGATTTCATTTCTGACACCACCAGTAGACTTGTGGCGTCGTTCTGGCATATTTTCATATAAAATTTGTTAGATTTGGAGAACGTGGGCCCTGGCACGTTTTCGGTGCAAAGTAGGTCCCACATTCTGGGTCAACGGGACTTTTTGACGCCGGCTCATCGGAATCCAATTCCGGATATACCGTTGAGTTCGTATCGTCATTCTGGACTCGTTGACATATAATTTGCTAGGTTTTGGTGGACATTGGATCCGGCACGCATTTCGGTGCAAGTCGGATACCAATATCTGGGTCAACGGGTCATTTTGAGATCGGCTCATCGGAATCCAATTACGGAGATACCGTTGAGTTCGTACCATCATTCTGGACTCGCTGACAGGTAGTTTGCTAAATTTTGAGAACATTGGCTCCGACACGCATTTTCGTGCAAACCGAAATTCCAAGATCTGGTCAACGGGCCAAATTGAGATCGAGTCAACGGAATCTAATTCTGGAGATACCGTTGGGTTCGTATCGTCATTCTGGTTTCGTGGGCATATAATTTGTTATATTTTATAGATTTGTTCTCTCGTACGTTTTTCGGTGCAAAACGGCTCCGACACGGAAACCATTTTGACCCGGAATTACCTTTTTGCCCTTGTGTCCAAATTAGACCGTTGGGTAGGCTATCCTAGCTAATTTGACCATTCTGGACACATTGGCGATGTTTATTTCATCGTCCGACAATGTTTGTTGATAATTTCTCTGAGTTTAACCTTTTTATAATTAATTAATAATTAATTCATATAATGTTCGTATTTCGGGATTAGTACAACGAAACTGAGATCAGCCAATTCCAGTGATCTCACATCGCTGAAATTGACAAATTGGACACGTGGATCACTATAATAAGATTATCAACCTTACTGATAATCTTCTTATCTCGATTTGCGTGTCGTAAGTTTCGACGTACAAATAACGAAGTACACTTTATATTAGACTAGACTTACCCTGTTTGACCAGAGTTGACCAGTTGACCCAAAGTCAACTGTAAGTCAACACTTGACCTAGTTGGACTAAATTATTGACCGGAGTCGACCTAGAGTTAATTTGACTTAGAAGAACCTAGAATAATGTAGATTTATTATAGAGATTCATTTATTACAACTTGAACACCTTGTAACCTGTGTTGCTTTAAATAGGACTCTGTGGCTTCAGTGGGAACCCCCCCTATACTTATCAGCTGTTCAGGTTATCGAGGCGAGTACATTCTCTGATCATTTCATATCCTGCTTAGAATTATTTCCTGCAGTAGATTACTTTACTTGTACTGTCACGTTGGTCACACGGATTGGTACTATATGGATCCCTTCTTGAGATGTTATCCTTAGGAAGCATCGGGTACTACATGTTCTGTGCGTTTCACTTACATGGCGTATCACTATGCTTCATTGGTTCTTTGATCACTTACGACATATACTCTTATGATCGTAGAGTCTTCCTAGAATCCTTATCCCATTTATGGGACTACTATGTATCACCTTCGGGGTCTATCACCTTCGGGGTCTACCACCCTTCGGGGGCTTATCACCTTCGGGGTCTACCACCCTTCGGGGGCTGTTACATAGCATCATATAACATAACCTGGCTGGATCCTTGTGTATTGATTGGGGGTACGGGGGAGTATAAGTAGACATGTGAATACTATCCAAGTAGTGTAGTATCAGAATCTCTTCCATAGTGTAGCATCAGAATCTCCTATGCCATTTACATGTCTATGTTGTACTCTGACTCACTAGTCACATGATAGTTCTTTATCTATAGTAGATATTTCTATTACAGTTCTCTTTCTGTTTATATACTGCATTTCTTTCAGTACCTGTATCTTACTTTACTGCATGATTATATTTTCTAACCTGCTATGATCTGTTGAGATGTACTGTACTCGCTCCAGTCCTGACTGGACCTGTTGATAAATTCTACAGATAGCCTGGAGGTACCTGCTAGCCTAGAGGAGACACATTAGAGGTTGTTTAGATAGTTGTTTCTTTTGTTTGGAGTTGTATTTACTTTGTGGATTAGTGTATTTGGGTTTTGAGATGTATTCTGAGTTTGTATCTTAGACACTTAGATTTCTATCTGTTGTATCTCTTTTCGATTTCATGTTTTATCTATCTTCCTTTATGCTCTACCTTAGATGTGATTGAGTTTATATTCTGCTATGTCACCCCCATTCGGGGAGTATAAACTGTTTAGTCTTATACTGTTAGATGCATTGAGACCTAGGACAGCGTTCTACCGCCGACACTGCGGCGTAGGCTGGGCGTTATTACGTTCTTGTGCCCTAACACTGGGGTGCGGGTCGTGACACTTCTCGATGAAGATGGATTCGACTGATCCTCCTCCTTGGCAAGACATTGTACTGTGGATGATGGTTCTCCTTATTCGAAGAAGCTTTGATGGGGAAATCTTTCAGAAGACAAGAGTCCCAGGCTAGTAGATGCGCCTGTGCATTGACGGGATATAGTGATGTGCTGGGAGAGACGACGCGGCTAGTTGAGACATCTGAGTGATGAGCCTAGTTGAGAGTAGGCTGTTATAAAGTCTTCAATTGGCATCATGTTTCTGAGACGATGTCGGACAGGCACAGCATGTTGCAACAGCTGGAATACAGACTGCCTTGGTGGAGGAGCCACTGTCTTGCAACCGCAGCAGTTGATGATGACCGTAGCACAAGCGTGCCCTGTGAGGGGCGCATTATGCTTGTTGGTCGGCTCTCCTGATCGGCGCTTGTGAGTAATCACGTTGCGCAGATCGTTGGAGGAGAGTGCCACCTTCACACCCGCTTCAGGCGCATGGCAAGACCAAGCGCCGGGGTGGTCAAGTGAGTGCTGCGCCCCTGCTCTAATACCAAACAGGCATCCCGATCAGTAGTGGGGGAACCACAGCATTTGAAGTGACTTGAATGGACCTCAAACGCACAACCAGAGGAGGCGCGGGAGTTCAAGACCACTGGATTTGCCTTACTCGACTTGGTTGTGCACGCAGTAGATGCGCCCAAGTGAGACAAGGACTTTGAAGGTCGGCTCGTTTTTGGCGCCGCAGCACTCGAGTCGACCTTATATAGCTTACCATCGGCAGCACGCATGATTGTGAGCGCATGCTTCTGGTTTGTCGTTGGCATAGCACGTTTGAGGCGCATGGCCCGTGCCGCCTTGGACTTCTTCGTACCAGCCCGTGGGGCGCATAGTACTCAGAGTCCAATTTATCCTCGCCATGACAGCGAGTGAAGAACTTGCAGCCAACCCAGAAGAAGAGAAAAAAAAACTGCAACTTTTGTAGCTCGAACGGGCTCCCTTTTCTTTATTTATTTTTGGTACCCTTTTCAAAGAAGGCAAGAGGTCTCTTTATATAGAGTGGAATGAGACCTCCCTTCTTCTCCTTTCCGATGTGGGATTAAAAGAAAGATCCCTTCTTTTTCATGCTTCTACACTCAAGTATTCATTGCTTATACATTATTAACCGAAGGGACGTTATCAATTCATTTCAAGCATCAAGTCGCATTAGCAGTTCGAGTGTGATTCATTCAGCAGTTCAATGATTCTTAACATAAGCATCTCTATTATTCGGCAACCAAAATAAGGGACATTTAGGGACAATTCATAGTATCACATTATTCCATTTATTAAGCATGCAAGAATAAGGAGGAAGGAGGACAGTTCCACTTGCCTTCCATAACGGTCTTCTTGCTCAAATCCCACTAAGCGTAGCTCCACCAGCGAGCCACGTTCCAATACCCATTCCGTCTAGCCAGCTAAGAAGGACTGCATCAGTCTTAATTCTCCTGATCTCCAACACAAGTTATGGTCCAACATTCTGATCCCATCCAACAAGCCAACTAAATGCCTCGTGCGGAGCGGGGCATTACACTTAATCCTTTATATATATATATATATATATATATATATATATATATATATATATATATATATATATATATATATATATATATATATATATATATACATAAACGATGGTAGCTTTCAATAAATTTAAATATTATAAATATGTTCAGCAACCATTCCTTCCTAATGGATAACATAACGCCCAAATGATTTTCAATTATGCACTTTTGACGCCAACCAACCATAGGCCAGTACAACCTTAATCCTTTATATATATATATATATATATATATATATATATATATATATATATATATATATATATATATATATGTCCGGCGCTCGTAGCGCGAGTGGCACGAGGGGGGGGCTCTCGGCGGGGAGACCCGGGATCGAGCCCCCCCTCCGGCATCAACCCGGCTGGGTGGCAGTGGCCACGGGGTTGATGGGGATGCACGGACACCCAAAAAAAAAAAAAAAAAAAAAAAAAAAAAAAAAAAAAAAAAAAAAATATATATATATATATATATATATATATATATATATATATATATATATATATATATATATATAAGACAGTAATTTTTTTTCATTTGTTATTTATTTATTTTCGTATAATCATATTACGTCCCATTCTTATGTACAATTAAAGCAAAGGCTATAGTATCCCCTGTCAAAATAAGTTGACTCTTTTTTAGACGTAAAATGAAGTTAATCTTTTATCCTACGTAATTCAATATCCTCCCATATCTCTTGTAAAAATAATATATATATATATATAAAAATAAAAACAAGTGAGCATATGTGTTACAAGAAAAAAGAAAAAAAAATTGAGGGCATACTTGAGGAACTACAATTATAATCTTCACAATAGTGTATCAAATATCATACACCGACTTTAAATGCCATCCAAGGCATTTCTACCTCCCATTTTGCATGACACTATTTTTTAGGTCATGTGATTTGAATTGGTCATGTATTTGGCTTACCTTAAATTTAGTCTTACAAAAAAAAATCTCATTAATCAAAACTGTATTCTGCTAAGTTTGTGTTTGAATATTTAAGGTTTTGCTGAGGAACTATGTACTAAGTTACATGTAATAAAAACCTAATGTGGGCTCTTTTGATGACTAGAGTCGATTGACATATCCTAATTCCTCAAAGACAAGAAAGCAAATCATATATAGCGCTAGCCCTTCTGGGCCGCGATGAGGTCCTTGGAGGCACGCCATAGTTTCGATGCCTCTTGACTGTCGGTCGCTGACTTCGATGGCAATGTCTAGTTGCAGTCTGAGAAGTATTTTCCAAACACAGCGTTGATTTTGTCATAGTCACAATGTCTAGGTGCAATGGACACAACTATATATGTTTGATCGACAACTTTGGCTACATGCATGGAATCACAATGACATAATTAACTTTTACCATGTAGGATAAGTCAAACCAAAGGTACCGATGAGAGGAGCTAGAGCCATGTTATCATAAACGGTGTTGCTATTTTGACCGTCATTGTGTGACCGCCAATGGTCCGTATCACGTTGCAACTCTCCATTGAAGAAGGGACACGGGGACACGGGCTCAGAGCTAACAGGGAGGAGGCTGGAGCCAATAGAGGACCACGTCAGATACGGGCCATTGGCAGTCGCACCAATGGTCAAAACCACTTTTTCTATCATAAATGCCAAATATGATCTTACAGATTTTGCTGTCAGATTCTTAGTTGATTCCATTGTTTTAGAGCATGCACATGACCGACCCTGGGCTCAATGGGTTCTGAGACAGACTTTCAAAATGAGCCCCCATATATTATGTATAAAATATTAACAAACTAAAATACAAGTAAATTAAAGAAAATGTGACTACCAAGAATTGGACCTAATTAGAATATCTAGTATGCAAGTCTAACATAATAACCACTACACTAGAATTGTTGTGTTAAGGAAGGCCCTAGTTACATATTACTTTTATTTTATATACAAGATTATTAATATATTTATATTTAAACTGATTTTTAGGTCCTTCTGGTTCGTGGGTCCTGGGCGGTCGTCATGGCTGTCCGAACAATGTGCTGAGCATGCACAGGGAGAGGTTTCAATTGCCATATTTTAACGTTAGTCAAATCTTGTAGCACTTTGAAGGCTGTAGTGGACGCTCGTCCATATTTTAAAATTGCTAGAAACCTAAGAGACACTTCAGATTTGGAGAGTGTCCTAACTCCGCTACATTATTTCACATTTTTTACGGAACACGGAAGAAGAATGAAAAGGAAAAAGAGGAAAAAAAATTTATTATCATACATGGGTTATTTAGTAACATGGTCTCAAATAATAGTTGATACTAGAGTTTAGGTCTCCAATTGTCTAAGTTAGTAATTGGGTCTCCAAATCACTGTTTAACTACGGTAATGAAAAGTGATTTGGAGACCCAAACAATAACGTTGGACAATTTGGAGACCCCTCGAGTCCTATAATATTAACTATTATGTGAGACTTTATTACTAAATATTCCAAAGAAAGAAAATAAAGAGGGAGGGAAAAGAGAAGTTTAATTTGGAATATTTGTTTGGAGTGTATAATATGTGCCAGTATCAAGCAGACATTCCAAAAGTAATATTTTACATAATTTCTAATAAGGGTTATTTTGTATAAGGGTACCAGATTTATAACATAATTAGACTTTGGGTACTGGGTTTGTCCATTTTAGACTTTGAGTACTCGAAAATTTTTATTGACACATTTTATTGACAAAACTGGACTTTCAGTGACAAAATGAGACTTTTAATGACGAAAGTTTGTCTTAAAATGTGTCACTAATAATTTTGAGTACCCAAACTCTAAAACAGACAAATTCAATAACCAAAGTCTAATTACGTTCTAAACCTGGTACCCTTATACAAAATAACCCAAAAATCTATTTGGTTGTTGTGCAGGCACGCGGCCGATGAGAGCGGAACCACCGCTGCTCCACGGACATACTCTCCCACTCCTGCGCCGCCGCCGACTCCTACTTCTTTGAAGCCTCCCGCGTCCCTCTCATATATTATTCAGGATCCGGGAGGAACTATTCGATTCCTATCCATACAAATTGTCGTCAATTGAATCCATCAACAAGATCCATCACTCAGGGCCGGCCCGAAACATTTTGATGCCCAGGAGTAAATACAAAATGATGTCCCTTCTTCAAAAAATATATTGAAAATAAAGTATCAATTTTTTTTTGCATGATACAATAAGCCAAAGTGAACTCTTTTGGACTGGGGCCTGATACATGCCAATTAACCTTAGATTTTGCATGAATATATCTTGGCAAATGACAATACTACTTTGAGAAAAAAAATCCGATACAATATGTTATTTAACATTTTTTGTTTATGCTTTTTCAATACTAGAATTGAGATATATGGACTTGTTTGCCTAATTTATCAACAACAGAGAAACTCAAGAAACATAAAAAATAAAAAAAATAAAAAGCTAAAATCAGGAGGAACAAAAGTTACAAGAGGAACAAAAGTTACAATATATTTCAGTTTGAAAACGAAATCATTGTGAATTCTTAAGTGCAAAGATTTACGAAAAGATATTCAACACTAGGAACCTATAATTTTAAGTATGAAATCTTAAGTGCATAGATAAACGAAGAGACTCATCGCTATCGGCTCATCAGTATTCAACACCAACGACATGAAGAACTTTTTGTGTTTCAATTATAAGCAAAAGAGAGAATTAAAATAAAAAATTCAAAAAAAAACTTATTGCTGGTCATCTGGAATCGAAAGCGATGTTAAGAACTTTTTCCCCTTAGAAATGCAAAAGAAAATCTGAAATGATGGGAAGACTAGTTTTTTTTTCTTTGAAATTAAAGAGTCAAACAGCTATCCAATAACAATAAGCCATGTCCTATTTGTTGAATTGCTATAATAATTTTTTTTCTTCTGACCTTGGACTTTGAAGAAGAAATCAGAATAACAATGTTTCATTATTTGTTATTATTGTTGGAGTTTTGGTTTTTCCTTTAGAAAACTTTAGTCCCACATCGAAAAAAACAAAGAGATTGTATCTCTATATATTAGCTTTGCTATTATTGGAGATGCACATGTGGTGTGGAGGTGCACATGGGTTTGCCATGTGGGGTTATTTTTCTAATGGAAAAAAGGCTAAAATTAACAATTAAAGCATTCATGCTTTTTGCTCTTGGAAAATTTATTTCCATAGGAGCTAAGTCCCGTAGGGGCTTAGCGACTCGGACTCGGGCTCGGACTCGGGCTCATGAGGCGTAATGTGGCATTTTGTTGGCGCACTTTGCACTTTGAACGTCAGCATCGTCGCTAGTGCGCGCGAGCCACTTGCGCGGCCCGTTACGCGAGCCCAGTTACGCTGGCCCAGTTACGCAGCCCAGTGTGCGCAGCGTGCGTAGAGTGCACAGTGTGCGCAGGTTGCGTAAAATGGCTGTGTGCGTAAAGTGTAAATTACGCTGGTTACGCGAGTGGCACAACTTGCAGCAGAACGTGTCTTTCCATGTTCTGAGCGGTTGCTCCATGTTCGGGGTGGTTACTACCACGTCCCTAACATTGTGCTAACCGGACAGTTGTTGCAGGGGCCTATATAAGGTCTCCTCCTTCTCTCTCACAGTAAGGAACAAATACACAAGTAGTAGACAGAAAGTTTACAAGTGCTTAGAAGCTGTGAGAGAGAAGAGAGGTATTGTACCAGCGTTGCGTTTTGCACAGGAGTTCGTGTTCATCCGAGGAGTCAGAAGACCAAGAGTGTTCCAAGTTCTCCGACGAACTTGCTGGTTCCTGGAAGCTATTCGTGTGGGGCGAATAAAGCTTTGAGCAACGGTGATCATTCACCCCAGCAGGAGTTTTTCCATCTTTCGCCTGTCACCTTCTTCATATTTACAGAATTCTATTTGTGCACCTTCTGTGAAGTGTAGCACTAGTTGAATTTCTCTTATGTACCTTCTGTGAAGTGTTACGTTCTGTGCACCTTCAAAAGTGAATGCAAAGCAAAGACCAAGCAATCAGAGCAAGGAGAGCCTAGTAAGGTATCTATGATCACTGACGTTGTTGTTATGATTGCGCAGGTTGATGCGGTAAGGACTGACTCTGACTGGTGGGTAGACACTGGAGCCTCCTGCCATGTCTGCTCCAGTAAGGAGTGGTTCACCACCTACACACCTACTTCTGAAGTGGTTATGATGGCTAACCAGGCGCAAGCTGAAGTGCTCGGGATTGGGACGGTGGTATTGAAGCTGACTTCTGGCAAGTCTCTGACGCTTCAAGGCGTGAAGCACGTACCTGCTAGCGCCAAGAACCTGATCTCAGGAGGCCTACTCTGCAATGCAGGCCTCAGGATGGACATCAATGCTGGCCAGATGGTGATGTCTATCAAGGAAACATATTTCAGGAAAGCCTTTTATACCGAAGGAATGTTCAAGATTTAGCTTGTAAATCAGTCCAATGTAATTAATGAAGTCACTCCTTCTGCTTATACTCTTAAGTTGTGGCATAATAGGCTAGGACATGTTCATTGTAAACGAATAAACAGAATGTCTGGTCTAGGACTTATCTTCAAATGTGGGGGTAAGGTAGAGAAATGTGAAGTTTGTGCTCAAACTAAGATCACAAGGAAACCCTTTCCTCGGGTTAATCGAAGTACAGATCTTCTGGAGTTAGTACACTCAGATATCTGTGACTTCAAACAGTTCTCTACAAAGGCCGGAATAAAGTATTTCATAACCTTCATCGATGACTTCTCAAAGTATGCGTTCGTCTACTTGCTGAAGGCTAAAGACAAAGCAATTAAGAAGTTCAAAGAGTTCAGATCCGAAGCTGAACGGCAGACTGGACAACAACTCAAAAGAATAAAAAGTGATCGAGGTGGGGAGTACAGGTCTTATGAATTCGTATCGTTCTGCAAAGAACATGGAATTGTCAATGAGACTACGGCTCCGTACTCTCCTCAATCAATCGGAAGTAGCAGAGAGGAAGAATAGAACGTTAACAGAAATGATTAACTCAATGTTGTTGACTGCTGGCCTTCCTAAGTGCTACTGGGGTGAAGCTGCATTGACGACCACTTTTATTCTAAATAGAGTACCTCATGCAAGTTCAGACGTTACTCCTCATGAACTCTGGTTCAAGGTCAGACCTAACTTGAATGTCATTCGAGTGTGGGGGTGTCTGGCATATGTCAAGCTTCCAGATCTGAAGATTCAGAAGCTTGGGACAAGGACTACTAAGACGATCTTCTTGGGGTATGCCGAGAAGAGTGATGCTCGGAGATTTCTTGATATTGAGTCAAATCATATCATTGAATCTCGCGACGCAGAATATTTTGAAGACAAATTTGCAAGGCACAAGAATATTGTTCTTACGGATGTACCGGAGAACAATGAGGGTGCGCAGCAAACTGAAGTCTTCAATGTAGATGTGGTCCAAGAAGATGTTGTTGAAACAACGATTGAACCAGAACAAGCTGAGCCGTCAGCTAAGCGTGTGAGGAGGCCGAAGGACTTCGGAAGTGACTTTGTCACCTATCATGTGGAAGCAGATCCGCTTACCTATGATGAGGCGATGAATACCAGAGATGCGGCCTTCTGGAAGGAGGCGATTGACAATGAAATTGATTCCATCACCTCAAATAACACTTGGGTGTTGGTTGATCTTCCTGAAGGAGCGAAACCCATCGGATGCAAATGGATCTTCAAGAAGAAGATGAAAGCAGATGGAACTATTGACAAGTTCAAGGCTAGGTTGGTAGCCAAGGGGTTTTCTCAGAAGCAGGGGATTGACTATTTTGACACATATGCTCCAGTAGCCCGGATGACTACCATCAGAATGTTGATTGCTCTCGCAGCAATACATAAGATGGTGATACATCAGATGGATGTGAAAACGACTTTCCTAAATGGCGAGCTGAAAATGGCGAGCTGACCGAAGAGATTTACATGCAACAGCCAGAGGGATTTGTCGTCAAGGGTCTTGAAGACAAAGTTTGCAAGTTGGTGAAACCTTTATACGCTCTTAAACAGGCTCCCAAGATGTGGCATGAGAAATTTGACAAATTTATAAGGTCAAATGGCTACATGGTCATCGAGACGGACAAGTGTGTTTACACGAAGTTCGCTGATGGAAGAGGTGTGATCGTTTGTATAGTGCCCCGTCCCTACATCGTGTCCCGTTGTTCGCCACGGGGTGCGCGAGAAAGGAACACTGTCGCTATCGACTCGGTCGGGATCGATCGAATCGATCGAACGGGAACGGTTGAATTAAGATCCATTCCCTGTTATGGAATGGCTTCTTCGGAACCAAGTCCCATATTCAGCGGGCTGCGCCTCAAGGATTGACTCTGCGGCTGAGTTGGGAGAGACCTCCCGTTGCTCTGCTTTTCACGCCGCTTGCGTTGGTTTTGGCTTTGTTTTCTGAATGCGTTTTCGTGAATGTTTTCGATGGTTTACATGGCTTACGTTTCGAACTTCGCATTCCTATCGAATTTCCTTGAATAACACAGTGTTCTAATCGGTTGCTTGTGCGATTTCAGGTGATCGCGTAGGCAACGTCTAGCGCGGCCAACCAATCTCCCACCTCAAGTAAAAACTTAAGGTGAGTGGCTGACCTCCTTCGTCTCGACCCTCTATTTCAAAATGAGAACTCGGGTAATGATATCGAAACCTAATGATTCGTTTGAAGAATACAAGTCCTATGTGCAAGAAGAGAAAAGAGATGTGTTGTGTTGAAAAGAGAGAATTATTTTAGGCCAGCAAAACAACCAAGTAAGTGAATCGACTATGTAACAAGCCCCAACGGTACCCTAAATTATACCTTGTTAACATATCACGGTCATGGACAACTTGTCGACAAGGGCGATGGTTTCTTCGAGCGGCAACCCGGGGCCACGGGACCGACTCGGCCTAGGAAGAAACAGGTTATAGCCGAGCTGGGTAATAGGCAATCGGTATGACGGGGACTTGCATCGGAGCTCGCTACTTGCGTTGCAAGGGTCCCGTATTACCAGGCTATGTCCAAGATGGCTAGTTAATGCCAGTGACCTCCATATCAAACACTTGATATAAATTGTTATCAACTAACAGGGAAAGTGATGGTAAGTTTTATGTCGCACGGCGCGCTCTGCCAGAGAAAATCTTGGTGTAACTTAATGCTTCTTATGAAAATATCTAGGATGACTAGAAAGACCACTAAAAGCAAGTTGTATGATTTTATCTAAATTTTTGAACCAAATGAGAGCCTGGAAATTAATTAGCCACTCGCCAGTACATGTTGATTGTACTGATCCTCGCTCTCTCTATAGGTGCGATAGATCGGGAGGAGCGTGCTACGTGAAGGGAGGCAATGCTTGTGCGTTTTGAAGCTTCGTTCGTGCATCGAAGCTTGGATCAAACCTTTGAAGACTCCGTTGTTGAAGATCGAAGACAGATAGAGCGACTTCCCACCATCCCAGGTGTTTTTATAATTTTGGTTGTATAATCAAGGGATGAATGTATGGAATGGCTATCTCGTCGATGTACATTTTGTAATGGAGTCAGTTTGTAAAAAGCCCGTGCGGCGCCTTTGTATCGAATCTGTAAAATGATGTTCATTATCAATAAAGCTTAAATTTCATTCTCTATAATGTGTGTTCAATTTACTCTGCGCATTCTCTTGTTGTTGTATTTCGGATAACCTTATGACTATGCCTTGTGCGAGCGCAACTTAGGCTTGCACGACATCACGCCCGGGGGACGACTATCGATTCTACGAATCGGGGCGTGACATATTGGTATCAGAGCACGGCTTTACGTCCTTGGTCTCTAGTGTCGAGTTTCCAGTCTCAAATCATTGGTCTCGTGTCGATGAGATATGTCGTTCCATACAAGGGAGTCCGAAATAAGTGTTGTGACAAATGTATTTTTACCTTCAAAATCCCAGAAGGTACGACGGTGAATGTGGCAGCGAACGAAGAAAGTGCTTCGAACGGCTCGAGTAGCTCGAGGCCCGGATCCTCTAACGATGCCATAGAACGGATGTTGCACATGCTGGAAGCGCAACAACAACAAGCTCAGGAGAATCAACGCCTGAATAAGCAACATCGACGGGAGACAGAGGCACATCGACGGGAGGTAGAGGCACGCCAGACCCAGTTCGAGGCCCGATTCGATGCACAATTCAAGTTACAGCAGAAGCAGCTTGATACTCTTCAGCAGATTGTACAGACAGTGGTGGCCAACAACAACTCCGCGACAACACATGCCGTAACCGAGCCTGCGGCCAGACAAAGCGAAGTCGATCCGGAGGTACCCGAGCCTACACATGCAGCACCGAGAAGTTCCAACTTCGACGTGTCAAAATTCACAAAGAGCTATCGTACTTCCTTCAACGGCACCGAAGATCCTTCCTTGGCGATCGACTGGTTGGAGGAACTGGAAGACAAGTTCGAGCTTCTGGGCGTCGAAGAGTCCAAGAAAGTCGCATGCGCTCAACTTCTACTCCGATCGAACGCGCACGACTGGTGGGCCGTGTAAAAGCGAGCGATCAGATGCGACGACGAGACAGCGATAATTTCTTGGGCCACCTTCCGTGAGGCGTTCGAGATCGAGTACCTCCCCGAAGCCGTTCGACAAGAGAAGAAAAATGAATTCATGCAGCTAAGGTAAGGGAATATGACGGTACGGCAGTATACGGCGGAGTTCAACAAGTTAGCCAAGTTTGCTGGAGAATTCCTGCCCTCCCTGGCGAGTCGTGCTCGACGGTTCGAAGTGGGTCTACGACCATCCATCTACGCCCACGTGTCCGTTCCACAATACAAAACGATGGGGGAGTCTCTCAACCACGCCCTCCGCCTTGAACGCCAATATCCTCCAGGTGCTGCTGGCGTTGTGCATACCTACAATCACAAATGCCCTAGCCACGCGGGAGGGAACAACGTGACCAAGCGTCCGAACAATGGGCTCCAAAGCGGATATCAAGGGCGTAATCCACGGCCTTACTGCAACCGATGTCATAATATCGATCACACGATCGACGACTGCCAGGTACCAGAGGGTGGATGCTGGAACTGTAGCAAGAGGGGCCACACTCGTGCTGAGTGTCCAACCAGAAGGTCGAACCCAACGGCGCCCCAACATCACCGTCCAATGGCGCCCTAACAGAACCGTTCAGGGAATCAAGTTCCAGCGCCTCGAGCCCATCAACCCGTACCGCAAAATGGCCAAGACCGTCGCCCCAATGCCCAGGGCCGCGTCTACGCCATGACTCGAGATGAAGTGCATGCATCAGATACGGTCGTGACAGGTATACTAAATTTCAATAATGTGTCTGCTCGTGTACGTACTATTTGATTCAGGTGCTTCACATAGTTTTATATCGGCGGACTTTGCCGCCGAGCACAAATTTCCTGTAATATCATTAGATCTCGACCTTAGCGTAAGCACACCTTCGGGCACACCAATACTCACAAACTTAGCCTGCGCCGACGGAATTATCTGTATCGGCGGTCAAAAGATCGGTCTTGACGTGATAGTTCTATATATGAAGGACTTTGACATCATTCTGGGAATGGATTGGCTCGGACCGTGCAACGCAACCATAGACTGCGCCGAAAAGATGGTCACCTTCCGCATACCAGGAGTGCCTGAATTCTGCTTTTCGTGTGGTGAGGCGTCGTCGACCTGCATGCTGATCTCGGCGATTTCTGCTCGGAGGTTGCTGTATTCTGGGTGCGAGGCTATTTGGCGTCCGTCCGAGACATGCGACAGGATGGTGCAAACGCGGGTCAGACCGACGTTGTGGCAGAATTCCCCGATGTGTTCCCGAACGAGCTACCAGGCATGCCCCCCGACAGAGAAATCGAGTTCAGCATCGATATATTTCCCGATACCCGACCGATTTCCAAGGCCCCGTACAGAATGGCCCCCGCCGAGCTGAAGGAACTCAAGGTCCAGTTACAAGAGTTACTCGACAGAGGATTTATTCGGCCTAGTGTTTCACCGTGGGGAGAGCCCGTGTTGTTCGTGAAGAAGAAGGATGGGTCCATGCGTCTGTGCGTCGATTATCGAGAGTTGAAAAAGGCCACCATCCGGAACAAGTACCCATTGCCCCGCATAGACGACTTATTCGATCAACTGCAAGGCGCCTCGGTATTTTCGAAGATTGATCTCCGCTCAGGCTATCATCAACTCAAGATCAAGTCAGACGACGTACAAAAGTCCGTCTTTCGCACTCGATACGGCCACTACGAGTTCCTGGTGATGCCATTCGGCCTGACGAACGCTCTTGCTGCCTTCATGGATCTAATGAACCGGGTATTTCGACCCTTCCTTGATAAATTTGTGGTAGTCTTTATTGATGATATTCTCGTCTACTCGAAGGACATGGTGCAGCATGCAGAACATCTACGGGCCGTGCTTCAGACATTTCGAGAATATGAGTTGTACGAGAAGCAGAGTAAGTGCAAATTTTGGCTAAGCAGCGTATCCTTTCTTGGTCACATCATTTCGTCCGAAGGCATTGCAGTCGACCCGAAGAAAGTGGAAGCTGTTGCTGATTGGAAGCGGCCTGCGTCTGCTAGTGAGATTCGAAGCTTTTTTGGTTTGGCGGGATACTATCGACGCTTCGTGAGAGACTTCGCGAAGATTGCATCGCCACTGACTCGCCTCACTCAAAAGGAAGTCGTGTATGAGTGGTCGGATGACTGTGAAGCTTCATTCCAGGAGCAAAAACAGCGACAAATTTTGTCACGCCCCGAGTCGACAAACCGTTCGTCCCCGGTGTTACTTTGCCGATTCGATCGTCCTCGCTAAGGCGTGATGCCGCACGAGCCTGGAGTTGCGCTCGTGCAAGGCAAGATGACAAGTTCTCAAATGGTTATCGTTAAATTTTGATATTAATACGCCAAGTCGAAACTTCACAATTCACATCAGAATATAAGACGCAGTATAGGAAGATAGAAATGCTTTTCATTCATAGCTTGCAACGAAGTACAAGTCGTAATTTACATTGGATGCCGTTGCGGCTATATTGATTGAAAACAGAAAGAAGATACATTCGACAAGTTGCCTGAACTAACGCTTGCCGTCCCATACATTCGCCCCTTTATACATAAGCCGTCGACTTGAATTGGCTTCAAAATACTTCAGTATAGGAAGAGCTTCAAAACGCCTCTCCGCACTTCAGCTCCAGTTTAGTTGGGCGCGCCCGTCGCACCTGGGGAAATTGGGGGAATGGGATTAGCACACTTGCTAAGTGGACGAGACGAACCCACTCGTCTAAACCGACTCTGATTGTTAGGGTAGGCATGCTTTAGAGTTGTCTTTCTATTAGAACTAAATGAATTCAGTTCATATTCGATAGCCATCTTTGCGTAATAAAGCATACAGTGAAACATAGCAGTTTATCATATTTCTTACCACGGCCGTGCTCGTCCCTGCATGAAAACAGAGATAATATTTACCCTGCATAAGACAATAGGTGAGCATGCTACTATCTTATATGCGGTCATTGATGTTACACATCACGTGGGACTATCTCAACGGCATTTCGGCCCGCTCAGTCTAGGTTGCAAGCCTGACTGACGGTCCCGCAATGCATCAGTGCCGAAGCACGATTATTCATTCCCCCTAGGTCGAGTCGATTCCGATGCCCCGGATATCGATTCGAAAAAAATATCAACTTGTGCACAAGCTGTCCATGACCATGCCAATGCGTGAACAGTTTAACATATGTAACAGTTTTGTATAGCGCGGACAGTATTGAACGGCATTATCATTTCCCCCAACTTATGCAACGATTCATTTTTCCCCAAGTCGTACTCGCGATTTAGCGTCCCGCAGGCACCAAATTGTCCGAGACATCATAACCCACAATCGCCGTTTCATAATATTTTGCAGCACTTGAAATAGTCTATCTTTTTCTGTAAACCTTAAACTTTTCGGTTTATGTGAAAAACTTGTATTTGTAAATCGATACGTTTTTCCCGAGTTCTTGACTTAGTGGATTGGCATGCAATTAACTTGGCATCGTTCGATTTGAATGGATTCGAAGCAAGGATTAAGTTTGCGGGACAGAATAGAAAAGAAGGCCGAATCACCCACCGATTACTTGGCTCCGTGCAGGTCGTCGAAGCGCTACGCAACGTCAATCCTTAGTTACGCGAGCTCCTGCAATGCATCAACACTTTGTTAGATTTCCTTCTTTTCCCCTTGCATCGAAATTTGTAATTGCATCCTTGAAAACGACGCGAAAGCACTTCAATCAAGCCAAGCGGCAAAGCTCCAAGAAAACCATACAGCGGTCCGGTCCCGTCGAAGGGACTCTTATAGAGAGCTCGCGCACCGAGACGCAGCCCGCTGCATCTAGGACTTGTTCCAACAGAAGTCGTTCCATTAGTTGGATCGATTCTCGTATCTTCCGTCCAAATCGAATTGAATCGATGCCGCAAGGCGTTAACGTTTACCAAGCTTAGCGATCGAGTCAGATGGCCATCTAAGTTCCCGGCCGATCTGACTCGGCGCTAGCATATTATGAAGTTCCGTCGCCTATCGAAAGCGGGGCGCTACATAATATACCACCAAGAAAAAGTTTCGTCCTGAAACTTAAGAACAAGGGTCGGACCTTAATTTAGACGAACAACGCAGGGTACTTCTCCTTCATCTCCGCCTCCATCTCCCATGTCGACTCCTCGACTGTATGGTTCCGCCAAAGCACGCGGACCAAGGACATCGACCGATTTCGCAGCACCTTTTCCTTGCGGTCCAAAATTTGAATAGGCTCCTCCGCGTAAGACAAGTCAGTACGCAGCTCCAACTGATCGAAGCTAACCACATGACTTGGATCGTGCACGTATTTTCGAAGTTGTGAAACGTGGAAAACATCGTGCACATCGGCTAAGGCAGGAGGTAGCGCGATCCGATAAGCAACCGTCGCAACTCGCTCAATGATCTCGAAGGGGCCTACAAATCTCGGGCTCAATTTGCCTTTAACGCCGAACCGCATCACTCCGCGCATGGGCGTTACTTTCAGAAACACATGATCCCCGGCCAAGAACTCTAGCGGTTGTCGACGAAGATCTGCGTAGCTCTTTTGTCGACTTTGTGCAATGCGAAGTCTATCTCGAATCAAGCGGACCTTTTCGACGGCCTGCTCCACCAGTTCCGGTCCCAGCACTTGTCGCTCTCCGACGTCATCCCAGCATATCGGCGAACGGCACTTCCTCCCGTAGAGCGCTTCGTATGGAGCCATCTGAATACTCGACTGATAACTGTTGTTATACGCAAACTCCGCAAGCGGCAAATGCGTATCCCAACTAGTCTTTAGGTCGATCGCACACAGACGCAGCATGTCTTCTAGGATTTGATTCACCCTCTCCGTCTGTCCGTCTGTTTGGGGATGGTACGCCGAACTAAAGTTCAGTTTGGTTCCCATCGCCGCTTGGAGGCTCGTCCAGAAACGCGATAGGAATCGCCCGTCTCTGTCCGAAATTATTGAGGTCGGCACCCCGTGCAGTCGAACAATCTCATCGACGTAGATTTGCGCTAACCGATCGACGCTCCATCCTACTTTGATTGCGATGAAGTGAGCTGACTTGGTCAATCTATCAACAATGACCCAAATCGCATCATTCCCCCGCGGCGTCTTCGGAAATCCCACAATGAAATCCATCGAGATGTTGTCCCACTTTCACTCAGGAATGGCGATGTTCTGCAGCTCGCCGCCGGGCCTCTGGTGTTCCGCCTTCACCTGCTGACACGCCATGCATTACGACACGAACGTAGCCACGTCCTTCTTCATGCCGTGCCACCAAAAGTTTGTGCGCAAGTCCTTGTACATCTTGGTGCTTCCAGGATGTAACGAGTACTTCGCATAATGTGCCTCCGTCAGAATTTCTTTTCTGAGTTCGGCAGTTTCAGGAATGCAGAGCCTTCCCTTTAGTCGCATCGTCCCGTCTCCGCCTTCCGCAAAGTCAGTCGCCCTTCCTGTTGAAATTAGCTCGCACATTTTCGTCAGGAATGAGTCGTCCTCCTGTGCGGTCTTTATCTTGCTCAGCAGGCTCGATCCTAACTTCAGCTGCGCTAGGTGCAGGTGTCGATACTCAATTCCGAGTTCGATACCCATCGCTTCAAGGTCTCGCTTTATCTCCTTGTTTATGGCCAGTGTTCCCATAAACATTCTGCTGAGTGCGTCGGCCACCACGTTTCCCTTGCCCGGCGTGTACTCGATCGTTAGCTCGTAATCTTTTATGAGTTCGAGCCATCGTCGCTGTCGTAGGTTGAGTTCCCGTTGCGTGAACAAGTACTTCAAGCTTTTATGATCTGTGTAGATTCTGCATGCTACACCGTAGAGATAGTGCCGCCATAACTTCAATGCAAAGACGATCGCCGCCAATTCTAAGTCGTGCGTCGGGTAATTTTTCTCGTGCTGCTTCAACTGCCGTGAAGCGTAGGAGATGACTTTGTCTCTCTGCATGAGTACGCACCCGAGGCCAGTTCCTGACGCGTTGCTGAATATCTGAAAGCCTTCGGGACCGTCTGGAAGTGCAAGGATTGGAGCTGAGACGAGCCGTTGCTTCAACTCTTGAAAGCTGGATTCACAGTCGTCGCTCCATTCGAATACTACTCCCTTCTGGGTGAGGCGAGTCAGAGGCGACGCTAGTTTTGAGAAGCTTCGCACGAATCTACGATAGTAGCCCGCTAAGCCCAGGAAGCTCCGAATGTCGCTAGCCGAGGCAGGTCGTTTCCAATCCACCACCGCATCAATCTTCTTTGGGTCCACCGCGACACCTTCGGCAGAGATTACGTGCCCAAGGAATGTCACGCTACTCATCCAGAACTCGCACTTACTCTGCTTGGCGTACAATTTATTTTCACGCAGAATCTGCAGTACCGTCTTCAAATGTTCCGCGTGCTCTTCCCGATTCTTTGAGTAGACAAGGATATCGTCGATGAATACGACTACAAATTTATCTATTTGAGGTCGGAAGACTCGGTTCATCAGATCCATGAAAGCGGCAGGGGCATTCGTCAAACCGAACGGCATGACGAGGAATTCGTAATGACCATATCGAGTGCGAAAGGCAGACTTCGATATGTCGTCGGACTTGATCTTCAACTGATGATAGCCTGAACGAAGATCGATTTTTGAAAATATCGCCGCGCCTTGCAGTTGGTCAAACAAGTCGTCGATTCGCGGCAAAGGATACTTGTTCCGCACGGTCGCCTTGTTGAGTTCCCGATAGTCGATGCATAGCCGCAACGACCCATCTTTCTTCTTCACGAACAGTACGGGAGCTCCCCACGGAGAGACGCTAGGGCGAATAAATCCGCTGTCTAGCAACTCTTGTAATTGCACCTTCAGCTCCTTCAGTTCTGCTGGAGCCATTCGGTAAGGCGCCTTTGATATCGGCCGCGTATCCGGAAAGGTGTCGATGCTGAATTCAATTTCTCGATCCGGCGGCATCCCGGGCATCTCGTCAGGAAAGACGTCAGGAAAATCTGCCACAACATCAGTCTGCATTGTGTTTGTATTATCCGTCCGCGTGTCTCGAACTGATGCCAAGTATCCCGCACAGCCGGAACGCAGCATACGCCTTGCCGAGATTGCCGACACCATCATCGCCGTCTTCGAGGCCGTACCGTACGAATATGAGAACTCTGTCTCGCCAGGAAGGCGAAACACCACTCTCTTCTCCGCGCACTCGATCGTTGCACGACAAGCGCCCAACCAATCCATGCCCAGGATTATGTCGTAGTCTTTGATGTCTAGCACGACGGCATCCAAGGATAGATATCTTCCCCCGACGCAAATGTGGCCATCCCTACAAATAAAGTTCGCAGGCATATCGACTCCCGACGGAGTGCTAACGCTAATATTTATATCTAGTGATTGCATGGTTATTTTATTTTCTTTCGCAAAATCAGCAGATATAAAGCTATGCGTCGCACCCGAATCGAATAGGACTCGTGCAGGTATACTTTTGTAGAGTAATATACCTGTTACAACAGTATCGGACGCGTGCGCCTCGTCCCGAGTTAAGGCATAAACTCGGCCTTGAGCTCCGTGGCGTTGGTTCTGCTGGTTGACGGGCACCGCATTTGCGCCTTGCAATATCGGCGCTTTATGCGGGTTCGGGACGTTCCTCGGTGGGTTGTGTTGATTCGGACCTTTGTGCGGACAATATGTAACTATATGGCCTACCTCGCCACATTTATAGCAAGATCTCGTGACGCAGTCGACGGTTCGGTGCCCACGCCTACCGCACCTGGTGCAGTGCTGACTGCCATGGCCTCGATCATCGAACCTGTTCGGACGCTTTGTTATTCCCGATCCTCCGGCGCCGGCGTCGTTAGGACGCTTGTTGAAGTGGTTACGGATGCCTCTACTCGACATATGGCCAAAGATGCGTTCACTATTAAGAGCGGCATTATAGGATTCACGGTATGTTTGGCACCTTTGATTCACGACGTCCCTTCGCAGTTCGTCATTTAGGCCCTGTTGGAAGCGTTCACACCAGGCTTCCTTGTTGGGCAGAAAGGCGCCGGCAAACTTCGCCAGCTTTGAGAAGCTCGAATCATAATCGTCGACAGACATATTTCCCTGTCGCAGCGTCATGAACTCGTCTTCTTTTTGTTGACGGACGGCACGAGGAACGTATTGTTCGAGGAAGGCTTCCTTGAATATTTTCCAGGAGATCGTGGCGTCTGTATCGGCTTCATAGATCTCCTGCTTTTTAGCGGCCCACCAGTCGTATGCCCTCAGTTGTAGCTGTAACGCCGCACAAGTTACCCGCTGGGACCCTTCAATGCTAAGCAGATTAAACAGGTCCTCCATCTCCGCGAGCCATCCTACGATCACATCGGGCTCCGCTCGGCCGTTGAACTTCGGTGGATTCATCTTGCGGAACTCCTTTGCCTTGAACAAGGAAGAAGAATCTATCATTTGCGGTTGAGTCTCTTCTTCCTCGTTTTCTTCTTGGTTGCCTTGGTTTCCCTCAGGCCCTTCGTCCGTCGTCTTCGTGTTGCCCGCCATTCTGCTGACTATCTGAGTCAGGGCATTCATCTGTCTTTGTTGCGCTTCGAATTGGGCTTTGAATTGTGTCTGAAGCTGCTGCTGCTGCAGCTCCATCAACTGTAGCATCTTTTGCATAGTCGTCTCGCTAGGCTCAGTGCTTTTTGTGCTCGACGTACTATCTACAGTTTGGGTTGGGGCGGGATTGTTCATTTTCTTAGTCATTCCTACAAAACAGAGTAAACCCGTTAGTATTTTTTTTCAAAAATATCTACGGGCTTACCTGTATGGAACTCTTATTTCACGCAACATGCCGACAAGCATTCAATCGAGCCATCGCAACGGACATTCCAATAATGAAACATCTTTCGAAAATCCGAGGAAACATAACTGTGCTCTGATACCAATTTGTCACGCCCCGAGTCGACAAACCGTTCGTCCCCGGTGTTACTTTGCCGATTCGATCGTCCTCGCTAAGGCGTGATGCCGCACGAGCCTGGAGTTGCGCTCGTGCAAGGCAAGATGACAAGTTCTCAAATGGTTATCGTTAAATTTTGATATTAATACGCCAAGTCGAAACTTCACAATTCACATCAGAATATAAGACGCAGTATAGGAAGATAGAAATGCTTTTCATTCATAGCTTGCAACGAAGTGCAAGTCGTAATTTACATTGGATGCCGTTGCGGCTACATTGATTGAAAACAGAAAGAAGATACATTCGACAAGTTGCCTGAACTAACGCTTGCCGTCCCATACATTCGCCCCTTTATACATAAGCCGTCGACTTGAATTGGCTTCAAAATACTTCAGTATAGGAAGAGCTTCAAAACGCCTCTCCGCACTTCAGCTCCAGTTTAGTTGGGCGCGCCCGTCGCACCTGGGAAAATTGGGGGAATGGGATTAGCACACTTGCTAAGTGGACGAGACGAACCCACTCGTCTAAACCGACTCTGATTGTTAGGGTAGGCATGCTTTAGAGTTGTCTTTCTATTAGAACTAAATGAATTCAGTTCATATTCGATAGCCATCTTTGCGTAATAAAGCATACAGTGAAACATAGCAGTTTATCATATTTCTTACCACGGCCGTGCTCGTCCCTGCATGAAAACAGAGATAATATTTACCCTGCATAAGACAATAGGTGAGCATGCTACTATCTTATATGCGGTCATTGATGTTACACATCACGTGGGACTATCTCAACGGCATTTCGGCCCGCTCAGTCTAGGTTGCAAGCCTGACTGACGGTCCCGCAATGCATCAGTGCCGAAGCACGATTATTCATTCCCCCTAGGTCGAGTCGATTCCGATGCCCCGGATATCGATTCGAGGAAAATATCAACTTGTGCACAAGCTGTCCATGACCATGCCAATGCGTGAACAGTTTAACATATGTAACAGTTTTGTATAGCGCGGACAGTATTGAACGGCATTATCATTTCCCCCAACTTATGCAACGATTCATTTTTCCCCAAGTCGTACTCGCGATTTAGCGTCCCGCAGGCACCAAATTGTCCGAGGCATCATAACCCACAATCGCCGTTTCATAATATTTTGCAGCACTTGAAATAGTCTATCTTTTTCTGTAAACCTTAAACTTTTCGGTTTATGTGAAAAACTTGTATTTATAAATCGATACGTTTTTCCCGAGTTCTTGACTTAGTGGATTGGCATGCAATTAACTTGGCATCGTTCGATTTGAATGGATTCGAAGCAAGGATTAAGTTTGCGGGACAGAATAGAAAAGAAGGCCGAATCACCCACCGATTACTTGGCTCCGTGCAGGTCGTCGAAGCGCTACGCAACGTCAATCCTTAGTTACGCGAGCTCCTGCAATGCATCAACACTTTGTTAGATTTCCTTCTTTTCCCCTTGCATCGAAATTTGTAATTGCATCCTTGAAAACGACGCGAAAGCACTTCAATCAAGCCAAGCGGCAAAGCTCCAAGAAAACCATACAGCGGTCCGGTCCCGTCGAAGGGACTCTTATAGAGAGCTCGCGCGCCGAGACGCAGCCCGCTGCATCTAGGACTTGTTCCAACAGAAGTCGTTCCATTAGTTGGATCGATTCTCGTATCTTCCGTCCAAATCGAATTGAATCGATGCCGCAAGGCGTTAACGTTTACCAAGCTTAGCGATCGAGTCAGATGGCCATCTAAGTTCCCGGCCGATCTGACTCGGCACTAGCATATTATGAAGTTCCGTCGCCTATCGAAAGCGGGGCGCTACAAATTTTGGCACCTATACTCGCACTTCCGGATGGACCAGAGGGTTTTCAGATATTCAGCGATGCTTCAGGACAGGGCTTGGGATGTGTGCTCATGCAGCGAAACAAGGTGATATCTTTCGCCTCCAGACAGTTAAAGTCGCACGAGAAGAACTATCCTACGCACGACTTGGAGTTAGCGGCGATTGTGTTCGCGTTGAAATTGTGGCGTCACTATCTATATGGTGTGGCGTGCGCGATCTATACCGACCACAAGAGCCTCAAGTATCTCTTCACTCAGAAGGAATTGAACTTGTGACAGAGGCGCTGGCTCGAACTGATCAAAGACTATGACTTGACGATCGACTACACTCCGGGCAAGGGAAATGTTGTGGCGGACGCTCTGAGTCGAAAATATCTTGCCTCGCTATCCATCAACCGCAGACTACTACAAGATCTAGAAGAAATGGGCATCAATCTCCGGGTTCGATTCAGGGATGTACGGTTGGCACAGCTGCAGTTAGAGTCGAGTTTGCTGGAAAAGATCATGGCCGCTCAGAAGGATGATCCGTACCTGAAGAAAATGCGCGAGCGGATTTCGACAGGTAGTGTGACCGACTTTACGGAAGACAAGACCGGCGTGCTAAGATTGAAAGGCCGACTATGTGTTCCGGATGACTCAGAACTGCGAAAGGAGATAATGTCGGAGGCGCATTATGCGAAATATACCTTGCATCCAGGCAATACCAAGATGTATAAGGACCTCCGCACGACCTTCTGGTGGCACGGGATGAAGAGAGACGTGGCGCTCTTCGTGTCGCAATGCATGGCCTGTCAGTAGGTGAAAGCTGAGCATCAGCGACCGGACGGGGAGATACAGAACCTCGCTATTCCCGAGTGGAAGTGGGATCACGTCACTATGGATTTTATTGTTGGCCTGCCGAAGACACCACGGGGGAACGACGTCATCTGGGTCATCGTCGATCGATTAACCAAGTCAGCGCACTTTATCGCCATCAAAGTTACTTGGAGCGTTGATCGCCTGGCGCAGATTTATCTTGACGAGATAGTACGGCTGTACGGAGTTCCAGTATCCATCGTCTCTGATCGAGATTCACGGTTCATGTCGCGATTCTGGAGTAGCCTTCAGTCGATGCTGGGTACCAAGTTGCAGTTCAGCTCAGCTTACCATCCTCAGACCGACGGCCAAACGGAGCGCGTTAATCAGATTCTTTAAGACATGCTACAGCTCTGCGCAATTGACTTCAAATCAAGCTGGGACGTCCACCTACCGCTGGAAGAATTTGCATACAATAATAGCTACCAATCCAGCATCCAAATGGCACCGTATGAAGCTTTTTACAGCCGGAAGTGCAGATCGCCCATTTCCTAGGATGAAGTCGGGGAACGACAGATACTCGGCCCGGAGCTGGTGGAACAGACTGTTGAAAAGGTCAAGCTAATTCGGGAAAGACTGAAGATTGTACAGAGTCGACAAAAGAGCTACGCCGACACCCATCGAAGACCGTTTGAGTTCCAGGTGGGCGATCACGTATTCATGAAGGTGTCGCCTATGCGAAGAGTTACTCGGTTCGACGCGAAGGGAAAGCTGAGTCCGAGATTTGTTGGGCCGTTCGAAATACTCGAGCGAGTCGCCCCAGTGGCCTATAAAATTGCCCTACCGCCGGCGCTTGAAGGTGTGCACAATGTCTTCCACGTCTCCCAGCTGCGAAAGTACGTGCACGACCCTAGCCACGTGGTGGATTTGGCCAGCTGGAGCTAAAGTCCGAATTATCCTACGTTGAAGAGCCCGTTCAAATTTTAGAACGCAAGGATAAGCTGCTGTGAAATCGGACAATCCCTCTCGTTCGCATACTCTGGAGGAACCATGCGACAGAAGAGTCGACATGGGAACTCGAGTCAGAGATGAAGGAAAAGTTTTCTTCTTTGTTTTCATAGAGGTAGGTTCTGTCCTTAAGTTTCGAGGACAAAACTTTTTTTTTGTTGGTTATGGTGTAGTGCCCCGTCCCTACATCGTGCCCCGTTGTTCGCCACGGGATGTGCGAGAAAGGAACACTGTCGCTATCGACTCGGTCGGGACCGATAGGTCGGGATCGATCGAATCGATCGAACGGGAACGGTTGAATTAAGATTCATTCCCCGTTATGGAATGGCTTCTTCGGAACCAAGTCCCATATTCAGCGGGCTGCGCCTCAAGGATTGACTCTGCGGCTGAGTCGGGAGAGACCTCCCGTTGCTCTGCTTTTCACGCCGCTTGCGTTGGTTTTGGCTTTGTTTTCTGAATGTATTTTCGTGAATGTTTTCGATGGTTTTCATGGCTTACGTTTCGAACTTCGCATTCATATCGAATTTTCTTGAATAACACAGTATTCTAATCGGTTGCTTGTGCGATTTCAGGTGATCGCGTAGGCAACGTCTAGCGCGGCCAACCAGTCTCTCGCCTCAAGTAAAAACTCAAGGTGAGTGGCTGACCTCCTTCGCCTCGACCCTCTATTTCAAAATGAGAACTCGGGTAATGATATCGAAACCTAATGATTCGTTTGAAGAATACAAGTCCTATGTGCAAGAAGAGAAAAGAGATGTGTTGTATTGAAAAGAGATAGAATTATTTTAGGCCAGCAAAACAACCAAGTAAGTGAATCGACTATGTAACAAGCCCCAACGGTACCCTAAATTATACCTTGTTAACCTATTACGGTCATGGATAACTTGTCGACATGGGCGATGGTTTCTTCGAACGGCAACCCGGGGCCACGGGACCGACTCGGCCTAGGAAGAAACAGGTTATAGCCGAGCTGGGTAATAGGCAATCGGTAAGACGGGGACTTGCATCGGAGCTCGCTACTTGCGTTGCAAGGGTCCCGTATTACCAGGCTATGTCCAAGATGGCTAGTTAATGCCAGTGACCTCCATATCAAATACTTGATATAAATTGTTATCAACTAATAGGGAAAGTGATGGTAAGTTTTATGTCGCACGGCGTGCTCTGCCAAAGAAAATCTTGGTGTAACTTAATGCTTCTTATGAAAATATCTAGGATGACTAGAAAGACCACTAAAAGTAAGTTGTATGATTTTATCTAAATTCTTGAACCAAATGAGAGCCTGGAAATTAATTAGCCACTCGCCAGTACATGTTGATTATACTGATCCTCGCTTTCTCTACATGTGCGATAGATCGGGAGGAGCGTGCTACGTGAAGGGAGGCAACGCTCGTGCGTTTTGAAGCTTCGTTCGTGCATCGAAGCTTGGATCAAACCTTTGAAGACTCCGCTGTTGAAGATCGAAGACAGATTGAGCGACTTCCCTCCATTCCAGGTGTTTTTGTAATTTTGGTTGTATAATCAAGGGATAAATGTATGGAATGGCTATCTCGTCGACGTACATTTTGTAATGGAGTCAGTTTGTAAAAAGCCCGCGCGGTGCCTTTGTATCGAGTCTGTAAAATGATGTTCATTATCAATAAAGCTTAAATTTCCTTCTCTATAATGTGTGTTCAATTTACTCTGCGCATTCTCTTGTTGTTGTATTTCGGATAACCTTATGACTATGCCTTGTGCGAGCGCAACTTAGGCTTGCACGACATCACGTCCGGGGGACGACTATCGATTCTACGGAATCGGGACATGACAGTTTATCTGTACGTGGACGACATGCTTATCCTAGGTACGGATATGAGCTGTGTCACGGAGACAAAGAGGTTCATCTCGAGCAAGTTCAATATGAAGGACTTAGGGAAAGCGGATGTGATCTTAGGGATCAAGATCATCCGGACAGACACTGGACTACCGCTGTCACAGTCTCATTATATTGAGAAAATGATCACTCGTTATGGGTATCGGGATCTTCCAGGGATCTATACGCCGTACAGGTGTGATGTGAAGCTGAAGCCTAATTCAGGGGAAAGCGTCAGGCAGCTGGCGTATGCAAGCGTAATTAGGAGTTTGTTGTATGCTACTAATACCACAAGGCCTGACATAGCTTTCGCCGTGGGAATGCTGAGTCGTTTCACGAGCAACCCTGGTGTTGAACACTGGAAGGCTGTGAAACGGGTTATGAGATATCTCAAGAAGACTCAGACATATGCACTATACTACAGCGGAGATCTGCAGGTAGTGGAAGGCTTCAGTGATGCCAGCTGGTGCTCAGATTTGGAGAGCGAGAGGTCCACAGGTGGATATATTTTCACAATGGGTGGAGCTGCTATATCGTAGAAATCGAAGAAGCAGACTATGCTCTCGCGGTCATCCATGGAATTTGAGTTCTTTGCACTTGATACCGCAGCCGAGGAAGCAGAATGGCTTCGGGAGCTCATGTATGATCTTCCAGTGGTTGGGGCACAAATACCGGCAATATATACCGATATACTGCGATAACCAGACGACTGCGGCGGTGGCATCAAATAACCTTTTCAACAGAAAGAAGAGGACTGTGCGGTTAAAGCACAGGACAGTACACGATCTTATTAAGAGAGGTGTAATTGCAGTGATTGATGTTCGGAGTCAGGAAATTCTGGCGGATCCGTTCACCTAGGGCCTCAAGCGCCAGCTGGTCGATGACTCAGCATGTAAAATGGGCTTAAAGGCATTCTGATATTAGTTATTGCATTCCTACCATAAAGTTTTATGCTATTAGTTCAAAGATTTATCTACTAGGCATCTAGCTTTTGGTTCAAGGAAGGACCATTAACTGGAAGAATATCAGGAACGGTGGATACATGTTCTATTGGGCATGGAGAGGTTACGGACCTACAACCACTATTGTCTACTGTTGTTTTCTACGGAAAACGGTTCCTGTAGGAAGGTTGGCTTAATTTCTTAATGAGTTCTCAGACAGAGTGTATGCCTGGTGTGCTTTACAGGAAGCACGGTAGAGCAGCACTACAAGGAGTGAAACTCCATGCTATAGTGGGGTGACTCCACAATGAGGTTCCTATATGTGGGATGCTGCCCAGGAATAGGATAAAGCCTCGGCTTAGCATGCCAAGTCACAGCGGCGTAGCACCGCAAATAGGCAGTTAGTCTAATGTTGTATGTTAAAAATAAAGAGGGGTATAGTCAGCACTAGAAAGAGGAGGAGTTCCTCATGTTACAGTAGCACGACACCACGATGAGGTACCCGGTTAGGGATAAAGCCTCGGCCTTGTAAGCCATGTCGTTGCGGCGTAACACCGCAAGGGAGCCTAAGGCTTCATGCTGGGTAGTTTGGCACTACAAAGAGGCGGTTGCCTCATGCTACAGTAGTATGACACTACGATGAGGTTCCCGGTACGGGGTAAGGCCTCGACTTTAAGCCATGTCATAGCGGCGTAGCACCGCAAGGGAAGCGCAAAGCGCTTCATGCCATGTCCCTTTATAATGAACTCACCTATAGTGTATGGACAAAGAGATATCAGGCCGTCTCTTGAGGGTAAACTTGTAGACGCCCGAAATTATACACTGAAACTAGGCTGGCACATGGCCTTTAATGTGTAGCCAGAAGCACATGTAACTACATTATGTGAGTGGAAAGAATTTCAGCTATGATGCAGAATTCAAGGCTTAGTCCATTCTTGTATTATAGTCTAATTTTTGACCCATGAAGAAAGATTCAAGTCGTCAGCGACATCTCTCCTAATGCATGATGGGCAGTTACTGTAGGGAAAACTTATACCCATATATATAGAGATATGTGGGGAATTGTTGGAGTTTTAGTTTTTTCTTTAGAAAACTTTAGTCCCACATCGAAAAAACAAAGAGATTGTATCTCTATATATTAGCTTTGTTATTATTGGAGATGCACATGTGGTGTGGAGGTGCACATGGGTTTGCCATGTGGGGTTATTTTTTCTAATAGGAAAAAGGCTAAAATCAACAATTAAAGCATTCATGCTTTTTGCTCTTGGGAAATTTATTTCCATAGGAGCTAAGCCCCGTAGGGGCTTAGCGACTCGGACTCGGACTCGGACTCGGGCTCGGGCTCGGGCTCGGGCTCGGACTCGGACTCGGGCTCAAGGGCTCATGAGACGTAATGTGGCGTTTTGTTGGCGCACTTTGCACTTAGTACGTCAGCATCGTCGCTAGGCGCATAGTGCGCTTAGGTTGCGCTCGTTGCGCTCGTTGCGCGACCACGTTACGTGGCCCATTATGCAACCCCAGTTACGCTGGCCTAGTTACGCAGCCCAGTGCGCACAGCGTACGTAAAGTGTACAGAGTGCACAGTGTACGAAGCGTACGCAGCGTACGCAGTGTGCGTAGTGTGCGCAGGTTGCGTAAAATGGTTGTGTGCGTAAAGTACAAATTATGCTGGTTACGCGAGTGGCACAACTTGCAGCAGAACGTGTCTTTGCATGTTCTGAGCGGTTGCTCCATGTTCGGGATAGTTACTACCACGTCCCTAACATTGTGCTAACCGGACAGTTGTTGCAGGGGCCTATATAAGGTCTCCTCCTTCTCTCTCACAGTAAGGAACACATACACAAGTAGTAGACAGAAGGTTTACAAGTGCTTAGAAGCTGTGAGAGAGAAGAGAGGTATTGTACCACCGTTGCATTTTGCACAGGAGTTCGTATTCATCCGAGGAGTCGGAAGAACAAGAGTGTTCCAAGTTCTCCGACGAACTTGCTGGTTCCTGGAAGCTATTCGTGTGGGACGAATAAAGCTTTGAGCAACGGTGATCATTCACCCCAGCAGGAGTTTTTCCATCTTTCGTCTGTCACCTTCTTCGTATTTACAGAATTCTATTTGTGCACCTTCTGTGAAGTGTAGCACTAGTTGAATTTCTCTTACGTGCCTTCTGTGAAGTGTTACGTTCTGTGTACCTTCTGTGAAGTGTAATACTAGTGGAATTTCTCTTACGTACCTTCTGTGAAGTGTTACGTTCTGTGCACCTTCTGTGAAGTGTATCACTAGTTGAAATTTCTCTTACGTACCTTTTGTAAAGTGTAACGTAATAACGATTGTTTGTACAATTGTTACGAAATTTCAGTTTTCCATCGAAAAATTGTGCCCTGGAACTAACAATTATTACTAACATTTAAAAATTTTTGGGGCCCCTTGGTATTTGGGGCCCAGGATGCAAGTCCTGTTTGCCCCTCCTCCGGACCGCCCCTGCCATCACTCAACGTCGACGTCGTGGGAGACTTGGAATGAATGTTGATAATATTTGCTACTTTCTTCTTCTTCTAATTTAGTTCTTGGCCTGTTTAGTGTACTTGGATATCATTAGCCAAACATGGAGCCCCATGTTCGGTATATATAATACTTAGTGGATAACCCGTGCCATAATGGCACGGACACGAATCCGACATTCTCGACGTAGGCGTGCATGCATCGGACCAACGCAGGGAGTTTCGGACGGAGACGCGGTCTCCGAACCCGGCCTTCTCGACGTAGGCGTGCAGGCACCGGGCCAGCACTAGGGACTCGAGAGACGGTCTGCACGAAGGAGGGGATTGGAGGGACTCGAGAGACGGTCCCCCATAAATTCCTCTTTAGCCGCTCGTCGGACTCGCTACACTCTCTCTAACTGCCATACAATTATATGTCAGTGAGACGATGCCACTATCTGGGAGGAATGGTTTCCCCCAGGACCCCCTTCCATGTTTAGTACCCCTACTTGACTACCCGGCCGGACATGTTTATATAACGGAGAGGGGAGTCGCCTCTCAGTCGATGAGGCCTCACTTCGGAACAGCAACAGCATGTCCGTGTTCGGTCCGTTAATAAAAATGAGTTCGTACGGACGGACACGGACAGTTCATTGTTCAAGTTCGGGCCGGACGAACACGGACAACCACTGTTTGTTAATTCAATCGGACGGTCCGCGGACAAATTAAATATATTACCAAAAGTTATTATTTTATCAAGATACCTTAATAGTTGGTTCAAAAAATCTAGTTGAAAGAAAATACAATTGAAGGTTATAGAATGTTAATTCAATAGTAAAATGATAACAAAAATCAAGATGGGACAATAAAAACTTGATGCAAAACCAAAATATTTTGACATAATTGATACAAAACCAAAAGGAGTCTCCACTGTCGGACTGTTCGCGAACGAATTCGGACCGGACATGGATATGACCGTGTCCGGATTCGATTTTTAATCGGACCAAAAAAATGTCCAAGTTTTGTTCGTTAATGAATCGGACGTTCCACGGTCGAACCATTTATCGAGCCGGACACGTGCGGACAACGGACTAATTTGTCCATTTTACACCCCTAGGTGGGGCTCGATATATATATATATATATATATATATATATATATATATATATATATATATATATATATATATATATATATTATGGAACCGTTACCTTTATTAGAAAAAAGAGGGTAATGAGTACATCCGACCTCATAGGTAACAAAGAAAAGGAAAAAACAACCGGGACACTAATCAAACGCCCAAATCGGAATAGGCGGAAGGTGACGACAACCCGAAAGAGACTTTCTAAACTGCCGCTTAACCTCCCCGACCAAGAAAGCAACACCAACACTACGTCCCTCATAACGATGCTTGTTCCGGTTCTTCCAAAGCACCCATATAATCGCGCCGGCCAAAGATCTCCTATGGTGACTGTTCGGACCACGCCACCATCTTTTGAGGAAGGCCAAAAAGTCCCGATGCAATTGTGCTTTGAAAAAGCCCCGAAAGACAGGACCATACCTCCGAAGCGTGATCCCCGTAGAAGAAAATATGATGAAGAGTCTCCTCATGCCCATCCTGACAGCAATGACACCTGGATGCCAGATGGAAGCCAATCTTTTGAATGTTGTCATCAGTGGGAAGTCGGTTATGGCAGACCCGCCACATCAGAATACTCCACTTTGCCGGAATACAGTGTCCCCATATATGAGAAAATAATGAGGAGGTTGGATGATGAATCCGACAAACCCTCCAAGCCTTTGCCAGTGAGAAAGATCCATACCGATCACCCCAGACAAAGGAATCATGAACTGGAGTGCACGTCAGATTTGTCACAATGAGAAGCCGCGCTGCCTCATCCCCAAAAATCTTCGATATCATCGGCAGATTCCAGCCCGCATCGGACCAGAACGATCGGATAGTAGGACCACCATTGTCAGAATTCTTCGTCCTAGAATCTCAGATCTTTCTACCTGTCACGCCCCAGAACCAGAATACTGGAGAGCGGGGGAATGACTCAGCCAGCTACGTATTACGGGTAGATGAATACCGTATAATACGATCAATGCTGTCTAACCAGACGAGGGGGTGCATACTACATGAAAGTCTTACTATGGTCACTTCACATCTATTGTTTCAATCATTTAAACAAGAAGCAAAAATAGAGAACATGTAAGATAAAGCAGTAAGGCGTCCCAAACGCTTAGTCAAAATGTTCTTGAGATCTGGCTTTACAAAACATAGCCAGATGGTATAATAACATATACACAATTGTTATCAGCTGCAGTCTGACTTAATTACAATTATGTAAAAGTAAGTGCAAGACAATCCGACTAACATGTCGGTGCCAAACGGCTAAGTATGAAGTAAATAACAAAATGAGCGGTGGAGTAAGGAACCCACTCGAGTCCTCATGCGATCATTCCCCTAGTATTGACTATCTTGGAGGTGGAAGTAAGCTGAGTCCTCGGGAACCGGCTCTAAATCTGGCCATGCAAAACTAGAGAGGTTAGACCTCTAATAGCAAGTACCACAAGGGAGCACGATATGAGGAATGAAGCCAGTAATAAGAGAATATGATAATAGATCTCTGCTATCCACTAGGATTCACATAACATCACGACACTTCGAACCAACCTCCCAACCAAACAAGGACAGAAGTTGGCCCGTCATGTCCTGACATTCTGATCATCTCAGTTAGGCAACAGAGTAGGTACAGTACACAAACAAATCATCTTGAACGGCCAATCAACTCCTACGGCTTGCTATTGTGAGTCCCAAGTTATCCTGAAATTATGCAAATAGGGATTCCTCAGTTCTTACTATGTGCGAGCAAGGCTAGTCTATCCAGTCAATCAATTGTGCCAATCATGTAATTAGACGAGTCCCAGCGGGACACCCGCCGTTAATATACCATGTACAATTTAATAATATAAGCAGATACCGTTTTCTGTCCGTGTGACAGATTTACAGTATCTGTGGGAACCAGCCGGCCTGTCGGGCACTTAATAGTCCCAAGAGGGCTGCCATGTAAGAACTCGGGAATCCGTTCTCTCCATGCCATTATTATTTTATTTAACTTAAAGCCTCTATGTTAAGCGAAATCCCATGCCATGGATCATGGTCATTCAAATGAGTACTTTCGTACGGGGTACAATATGCACAACTCTGCAACGTTACCCGTGCGGTTAGGTTGTAGGTCTTACATAGCGTAATGCAACAATCAAACTAACCACGGAATAATCATGCCTTGACCATAAAGTACACATGTTGTTTTTGTAAGATAAATAAATAACTAAATAGATAAATAAATAATTTGAAGCCTGCATGTGCCTGTATGCCAATATTAAGGATCGGCCAATCGATTGCAATAGTTCATAGTTATTATGAACGTGTCTCATTTATTCAATTCAATAAGACGACTAGCCAGTCTCTTAGTTCCAACTAGGAACGCATGATCAATTATTAGTCAATGTCACAATCATTATCAATGGTGACAAGGCATGAAAATCAAATAGTATTCAGTGGAGTCGAGTCTACGACTCTCAGGGTTAAGTTCCAGTCATACTGGGTATCCATGGATCAATCAGGACACAAGGCGCATTCCACATAACAATCTGTATTAACAATATTTACATATCACGATTTTATCAAGTTCATGCCAAAAGGCGTAAGGATATAATAGAAGAATTATCATGCCACCATTAAAGGAATAAATTATAGAACAAATAGAAACACCCAGGTCAGGAAGTCACGCCAACAAGTCTATGCTAAGGCCAACAAGTCACGCTAAGTCTAGTAGGTAGGAGTGAGCGTATAAATAGCGTGAGCGTGAAAAGTGGTTCACGTTGGCACGCACAGCGTGAGCGTGAAGGAAAATTTACGTACTCATAACGTGAGCGTGAAAAGTAACTCATGCACGCACAGCGTGAGCGTATGAGCGTGAAAAGCGTGATAAGAAATTCACGCACGCATAGCGTGATAAAAAATCCACGCACGCACAGCGCGAGCGTGATAAGAAATCCACGCACGCACGCAAAGACGTGAGCGTAACTCAATGTTACGCACGCACGTAAAGACGTGAGCATGACTCAAAATTCACGCTAACACGTAAAGACGTGTGCGTGACTAAAAATTCACGCACGCACGTAAAGACGTGAGCGTGACTCAAAATTCACGCTAACACGTAAAGACGTGAGCGTGACTCAAAATTCACGCTAACACGTAAAGACGTGTGCGTGACTAAAAATTCACGCACGCACGTAAAGACGTGAGCGTGACTCAAAATTCACGCACGCACGTAAAGACGTGAGCGTGACTGAACCTTCGTTCCAAGCCAGAAATGAAGTTCCCATGGTTCAGAATGGTGTAGAAGGAGAAGCTCTACAACATGAACTATCTATTTCGAAAGCACGCTAGGTTGGGAGATCAAAATCCATGGTCAACCGAAAACACAACAACTTAGAGGTGAAGACATTCTTAATAAGAACCAGCTTCCCCCAGGAGATAGAATCTTGTTATGCCATCCCGTCAGCTTCGATCTGATTTTATCTAACAAATTACTGAACATCCCCGCATTCCGTCTCCCGCACGATAATGGACAACCCAGATAAACAAGAGGCAAAGTACCGGTGCAAAATCCAAATAGAGTAGAAATAGTTCGAGCACGATCATCTGCCAAAGGATTAGCAGTATAAAAGACAGATTTGGAATAATTAATCTTCTGACCTGAAACAGCCTCGTAGTGATGCAACACCTGCTGGAGAGCACGCAATCCAGCAATATCCCCCAAAGTGAATATAATCACATCATCCGCATAGGCCAAGTGCGAGATACGCGGCCCCCCTATCGGAGTATGAAAAGATGATCTCCTATTTGTGTCTTGAAGCAGCTTGAGATTCCGAGAAAGCACCTCCGCGGCAATGATAAAAAGAGCGGGGGAAAGAGGATCCCCCTGCTGGATCCCTCTAGACGCCGGAAAGAAATCAGTAGGAGCGTCATTGAGAAGAACCGCATACCGGGTGTATGCCAAAAGACGATAGACGAGATCACAGAAGGCTTCATTGAAACCAAATTTCCGAAGCACTCGAAGGAGAAAATGCCAATTAACTCTGTCATAGGCCTTCTGCATGTCAAGCTTGATTGCCACGTTGCCACCATGATTGGACTCCCTTATAGATGCCACATGTCCTGGACAATGATGATATTGTCAACAATCTCTCTCCCCATAACAAAAGCACTTTGCTCCGGAGAAACAATTTTGGGAAGAATGTCCCGTAACCTGCAAGCAAGAATCTTGAAAATTATCTTGTTACAGAAATTACAAAGACTAATAGGACAAAAATCTGAAAGATTCCTCGGGTGCTCGACTTTGGAATAAGGAATAAAAAAGTATCAGATATAGAGTCCGGAAGACGGGCACCCAAGAAAAAAGATCCAATGGCTTCCTCCACGTCAGCAACGATAATATCCCAACAACATGAGAAAAACCTCCCAGAAAATCCATCCGGCCCTGCACCACTAGCCGGATCCATCCCACGAACAATCTCGAACAATTTCGATCTATCCGGGCTCCGAGCAAGATCAAAATTATCCTCCACAGAGATAATACTAGGAATGACATCGAGGAATGCATCATCCTCAGAAGTCGCCTCAGCTCGAAACAGCTTGGAGTAAAATAAGGAAGCCTCCGCCGCCACCTCCGCATCAGAACCTGTTTTTGAACCATCAGCACGAATAATTTTCTGAATAGCCGCCTTTCGCTGCCTGCTCCGGGTGCACGCATGGAAAAACAACGTATTCTTATCACCTTCCATATCCCATTTCAATCTGGCCTTTTGTTTCCAGTAAGACTCCTCAACCTAGACCTTTTGCTTCAGTCTGGCTACAGCCTCCATCCAAGCAGTCCTTCCCCTCTCCGAAGGATGAAGATCATAATCCTCTTCCGCCGCCAACGCAACGTCCTCCGCCTGACGAACCTCCTGAAAAATATCGCCGAAAGTAGATCTGCTCCAACCGGCCAATACCTGCCCCGTAGTCCGAAGGTGCATACCCAGACGCTCTAGCGCATCTTAATGCCAACAAGACTCCCACGTCCGGGCAACCACGGATAGGAAGTCAGGATGAGACGTCCAAAAATCGAGAAACCGAAATCCTCGACGCTTAATGGAAGAAGCTGGCTGGCAGGATATCAATAGAGGTGCGTGATCAGATTCTGTCCGGTTGAGATGCTCGCACGAGACCTGGACTCCATCCAACCAACTACCCGACGCGAGCAGCCGATCCAGACGAGAACCCTGCCGATCAACCCCAGACTGGCCATTCACCCAGGTGAATGTGCTTCCTCTGAAACCAACGTCAGAAAGTCCGGCAGCCAACTGGAAGTCGAGGAAATCTGCGATGGCCCGCGAGTCAGGCGGCCGACCTCCAAATTTCTCGTCCGGAGAAGCAATGATATTAAAGTCCCCGCCCACAGCCCAGGACATGGCAACGTCCCTGGCTTGGACGTCAAGAAGATGCCGCCATAGACGCCTTCTCTCCTGTCGTGTCCCTGCACCATGAACAACAGACAACCGCACCGGAACCGAAAAACAGCTCAATGAAAGCTGCATCGAGATAGCCTGATTACATGAATCAATGCAGGTGAGCCCAATACCAGACTTGCTGAGCAACCAAATATTTCCTTTTTCATTGCAAAAACTAGCATCAAAACCCAACCTCAACTGATAAGACAAAAGCTTAGAGGATATCAACTTGGGCTCGATAATAGCAAGAACCTGTATATTGTTGGTCCGACACAAGGACCTGAGACGACATAAAGTAGATCTGTTCGCCGTCCCCCGAACATTCCATATAAGGAAGTTAACCATGGACCCTCTTGGGGTCCCGCCTAATCCGGGAAGCATGTGAACGAAGAAATCGATCCGACTGAGGCGCCATCGACTTCCTTCGCTTACCAGCCGCCTTTTTGAAAGGTACCATCTGCCAGCCCTCATCTCGACCCTCCCGAAGAACAATGGAGGTGCTATATTCAGGCAGCGAAACCATATCATCCCCCTGAGCAAGATCGTCACCCCATACGCTGATTGGGCCGGGGACCGGCTCCTCCCACACCACCAAGCTGCGTTCTTCAGTATCGAACCAGCATCAATGACTCCTTGTCCCAGCTGACTATGAATAATGATAGGAAGGTCCGACAAATCAATAGGATGAATACCTCGCTCAGGCCCCGACTGCCCATCCAAACAAGAACTCGGGACGCTACGTCCCCCCTGCATGGGGCGCCCATCATCCGACCATAAAGCCAGCTGGTCCGAAGATGACTCCCCCACGTGCCATGAAGGCGGAGCGGAAAACGCGCGATTGCCTTCACTCCTACGCAATCCGAGCTGCATGGACCCACTGCTAGTGCTAGCATCACGCCCCTGGACGCGCCGCCATACCTGCCGAGTCTCCTTTCCCTTCTCACGCCTTGAGCGTCGCCTCCGACGACCCCTGCTAGATATGCCATAAAGTATATCAGTATCCCATATTTAAATTAAGTATCTTTAAACATTTTTTCCATTACTTAGTTCAATTATTTTTTCAGACATTCCACGCCTCCACATTTACATGTGAACTATATACTAACGAGGCCAACGTAATGTTGTATTAGAATTTTACACTTTTGAGACTTTGAGTTTCTTGCAAGTTCCTCTTAAATTTCTCTAATCAACAACAATAAATTCTCACTATGTAATATATGTTGACTTATATAAAAAGGTGAAAACTTATTTTGAGGAACTACAATTATAAATCAGATGTTCAAAAGTGTATCGAAAACCATATTGAATTTGACACCGACTTTAACATGTATATCAGGTAAATGACATCCAGTAAGCATAGATATCTCCCATTTTGCATGATTATTTTCTTTAGGTCATGTATTTGGCTTGGCTTAAATCTATTTTTACAACAAAATCGCATTAATCAAAATTATATTTTGCTAAGTTTGTGTTTGAATATCTATTTCTCAAAACTACTTTAATAGCTCAAGATTTAGCAATATTATCATATAATTCTCAGTATATTTTCTCATAAACTCTGAGAAATTTTAAATTGATTACTATATTAAGCTCAGGACCGGCCCTAGCCTAGGGTAGCTAGGACGACCGTTCAGGGCTCACGATCCGGAGGGAGTATGTTTCATGGGCCTTGCTTAACGCAAAACAGATATGATGTAGTGGTTACTATATTAGGCATGCATATATGAGATCCTTAGTTAAATCTTGGTGTTGACTGGTTTTTTCTAATTTACTTTTAATTTTATTTTACATTATGTATGGGGACCCCAATTTGGAAGTTCTTCAGGCCCACATAAGCTCAGGGTCGGCCCTGATTAAACTTCTACAATAATTTTAAATTTATAAGAAATACGTAGAACATGAGTTATTTATACTTAACTGGTAAATGCACGTGCACGTATGATAACGTATAATAAAAATATTATTCAATTATAGTCAAATATCTCTTCTAACTCATGTGGTTGAGGTGGGAGGTGTTCTTCTTGTTTGGTTGAGTTTAATTCTCCATGTTGTACAAATATAATAAATTTAAACTTTTTTCAACTTTTTTTTACATAATTTAATTTATTTTAAAATTAAATGGTTGATGATATACACAAGGCTTAGACGGTTCAATCTTGAGCCGTTCTGAAACCCCCTTATAGTAGAGACATATAGTGATATAATAAAATTTTATACAAATTTACTTGCTTGCTTCTCTTTTTGATAAGAGCTTTACTAGTTGCTATGCCTACAACTAGGGGTGGGCACGGGTCGGGTCGGACCGGGCCCAAATTTTAAAGAACCGGATCGGACCCGTACTTTGGCGGGGCAGGGCGGGGCGGGGCGGGGCGTGCCAAATTTTTTTTAGAACCGGATCCGGCCCGTTTGAAACGGGTCCAAACCGGAGTGACCCGCGGGTCAAAACGGATTTTTTTTTTTTTTTTTTTTTTTTTTAATTTCTGGTCCAAAATAATGTCACTCTCCGTTGAGATTTACCACCGTTGCTTCATGAATATCGCAGGTGAAATTGTGTGCAGCCTTATGTAACTGAACCAACAAGTTCCATGAAAATGTTCATTAGAGTTTTGTGGACTTTCTAGTAGTGGACCCTTTCAATGATGTCGATTAAAATGAGTAATTTGCATTACGATTGATGCTAAAGCATAAACCCTCAAACTAATTTGTATGCTTTTGGTTTTACGACTACGATGATTGCAACAGAATGAGGGTTCAAAGGAAAAGTATTTATAAAAGAGTAATGCATATAGATTTTGAATTTTGCTGCTGCTGTACAGTATAGCACCTCAATTAATTTACAGGTATATATACAGGTATATATATATATATATATATATATATATATATATATATATATAACATCGGGCAGAAACGGACTGGGTCGAAACCTCGTTTATTTCAAAAATATGGTCCACCCCGATCTGTTAATGTTACACGATCCGTCCCGACCTGTCCCGTTTTAATTTCGAAATATAGGAACCGGCTTGTTTAGGCAATTTATGGTTCGGGTCGGGTCGAAACTGCGGGTCCTGGAACCGTATGTGCAGTCCTACCTACAACAAAATGTTTACAATCCTCTTACAACCGTCACGTGTTGGACTTCGATTGGAGAAGGAGGGGATTGGTGGGGTCGGGTGGAGCCCATGTAGCAGGGGGGTAAGAGGGGAGGTGGGATCCGGTGGGACCCATGTCTAAGAAATGAAAGTGAGGTTGTAAGAAGATTGTAAAAAATTGGTTGTAGACTTAACCATTTTCCTTTTATAATACATTACAGAAAAAGTTGAGTACGAGTGGATTTCACCGAAATGCATTGATCGACTGTAGAAGTTTTGGCCACACTTCTAATCGATGCTCACAAGAATATGTGGCAGGGGCCCAACCATTTGACGAAACCAATGGGATTGCTAGCTCGGCTAACATGAGCGAAAGGAATAAGGCCGAAAGGAATGAGACGAAAGGAATGCTACAAGGGGAGCATATGGACAGAGAGGTCTCAAATCACCCTTCTCATTCTCTCCTCTTATATTTCGGAGTAAAATGAAGACGTCAGAACCAAACTTGAAACTGAGCAACTATCGGCCGAAGCAAAGAAGCAAAGACCGTCACTCGATGGCCAAATCAGGATGCTTGAGAGGAATCTCCGCAGGATTGGCTAGAACATCTGTAAGCATCATGTAGACATTGTTCCTTGGGGGAGAAAACTTTGATACAGAAGGTTGTATCAGAATTTTGATACAGCCCATGTATGACAAGTTGACCTCCCTCTTTCTTCGTAAAACGCGTATGCATAAATATATAAGGGAGGCCCACTTGTCGATACAGTCTCCTGTATCAAAGTTTTACTCGCTCCTTGGGTTCCTCATGAACAAAAATCTCTTGAGAGGAAGAGAACCAAGAGAGTAACTCATGTGAAGAAGAGTGTGAAGAAGAGAAGAATCGCCTGTCTTCTTGTTTCTCTTCTGAGCCCCCGGCCCTCCCCAAGTGGGAGAAATAGGAGGGAATGGGATGAAATTAACGAAAAAAGAGAAGTTATTGGAAACGAGACGACACATGAATTAGGTATGAAACCCAAATGAAAAAAAAAAAAATCTACTGAATGATATCGTCTTTTCTAAATGCTAATATGGATTGGAGTAAATGCTAATATGGATTGGAGCATTGGTGAACGATTTCCTACTTTCTTAGATTTGGAATATAGAAGAGTCAGAAAGGAAGGCAAGATTGCAAATGGTTTTTGTTTCTTCTTTGCAAATGGTTTTGGAAACTTTTTAAAGAACCTTGATTTGCTAGGGGTTGTCAACGTTGTCTTTATACTATTCTAAATACAAATACGTTTGCAATTTAAATACAAATACATTCTAAATACAAATACATAGCGACAAATGATAAGCAAGTTAAGATCGACGAAACAACTCTTCAAAGAGTAAGAGGAATGCAGTTAGGTTCTCACATATTAACCGTCGAGACTTGCAAAGAACATTGCCTTTCATCTTAATCTGCACTTGCTCTATTCAGTTTTCATTTCTTCAACAGAAAGCTTGTATGTCAATTCCCTATCCCTCACCTTCTCGAGTCAAAAGTAGACTAGATCAAAGTCTACTAGCTTCGTTGTTCTCGAACCATGCAGCACGAGGATGTACGATTGTACAATTTCCATATCCCTGGTACAACATCAAGGCAGATAGCTTCAGTGATTTATCAATACCCAAACTTTGCGAAGGAGCTCTAAACAAGCACAGAACCTGCAAATGAAGATGGCAATTGCCACAAGTACAATGGGGCTTCCCTCTGTTCAAGAGAAGATGGCATTAACAAATGCCTCGGCATCAAATGGCTGAAGATCATCGACCCCTTCACCAACCCCCACAAACTTAACTGGAATACCTAGTTCATCTACCACGCTGACCTGCAAATTAAAATGGCAGAACTAATTACTATCTCATTTTACCTTTTGCTACAATCAATCAGGAGAACTTTTTCCTATTGCCACCAAATTCATTTGGAAAGGAATAGCTAAGAGCTTTGGTGCATACCACACAGCCTCCTCGAGCAGAGCCATCAAGTTTTGTGAGTATCAATCCTGTGATTCCAACTACCTGTTTGGATATTCCAGCTCAACAGATTACAATCGATGAAAGATGTGCATAAAATATGCTGCTACTGAAGCCGAGCATGTACTTTTATCCTTCATGCACCATGGAAACTCAGTCAAACGGACAAGATAGATCTCTGCCATATGTATATGGAGTTCCTATATGTGTTGTCAAAGATGCTCAAGGTTATTTTCTTTTTTCTATTTTGCAACTCTAGGAGACTGCTATAATTGGAGATGTATTGGACTCGTGGGCAATATCAGAATACGAGTCGTAGTTGAAATGAGAAGATGGACAAGCATAATACAATAAAGATGCGAAATAAGTGAATACATTCTTGGAAGCCATATGTGGCATTAATTACAGATAAGATGAGTAAATATTTTGAGATGATTTAGACATGTCAGGGACCAATGATGCGCACATTAGTTAAGTGAAACTGCTAAAACTAAGGTAAACCTAAACAAACATGGATTTAAGGTGTGAAAAACTGTAGAGAGGAGCTGACACTATTAAGTCAAACTAAGTTACGAAAATATTAAGTCAAACTGCTAAAACTAGGGTAAACCTAAACAAACATGGATCTAGGGTGTGTATAAGTATACGTAATGTAGAAAGGAGATATCCCTTTTGTAGAGCTGTAGAAAAGGATACGTGTGGTGTACTCCAAACTTGTGGAAAAGAAAAGAAAAGCTCTTCTTTTCTTGTTACAGCTACTTAAAGAGGTTCAGGCAAATAAAATGTATGGGGAAGAGAGAAATTATCAACAAAATAATGAAGAGTCTGAGATATGCCTAAATGAAAGCTAATGAGAACTCAAGAATGCAAGTAAGAGAAAATAATAATAATAAAGAACCGTGAATATGAAATAAGAAAACATTAACACAGTAACTAAATGAAATAGTAGTAAACCATGGTTAGGATTGTTCAGGTCCATGATTGAAGTTAAAAAGTTCTGAGAGACATAGGAGGGCTGAATCATGAATTAACATACTACTGAATTTGGGTGGAAAAGGACAAAGTGAAATAATAAAAATAATAATAACAATAACAATAACTTTAATATTGCAAAGGTAAACATATACTTAACCTACACAGAAACTGAGGTGTCCAAAACCATAGGTGGTCTTCATCAACAAACCAAGTAACTGGCAGGAAGATCAGATGGAAAAAATCAGATTCAGGTTGGACCAAGGTTCGAGAGGCTAAACTAAAATTAGTATGGAAATCAAATAGCACGTTACCATAAAATTGCTTAAACGTCACCAGAAACTTGGAATATTGCGCCATGAAATTGGCTGCACATTAAAGTGCCAGTATAGTGGAAAAGGTCTTGTTTCAAAGCTGTTAAATTGTTAAAGAAAATTGATTTACTGTGTAAAATCAAGCTTCCACAGAACCAAGTAGTATTGACACATAAAATACAAAAATGTGGGATTATAAAGATAGGATTACAACCTTTTGGGTGGCTCAGATACCAGAACAGCAGTACAAAGTTACCCCAACACCAAAGTTCAAGGATGAAGCTCCAAAATATGAAGAAAATAATTATGATGACAAAGCCTTTAGTAATTGGTTATTTGGAGAGAGAAAAAGAAGTAAATTTGTACAAAGGAAATGAGGTAAGAACTCAATGACAAATGGAGCCTGAGCTTGACAGGTACTGAACAAGCTGACAAATCTAAAAGAATATAAAATTATCGACATATATGCATGCACAAGGAGCAGATGTAAGTATTTTGATATAAGATATAATCAGCAGGATGATAGTGTCCAAGTGTATGAGCTCTAGCATACCAACCGACTCTAACAGAACAAAAGATAGTAGGAAAAGACGCAGCATTTCCTTCATGGGCTAGATTTTGTATTAATGATACATGATGGCATCATATAGAATGGCGGCTAGGTGAGAACTTAGAGAATGTTATAGGTAGGAGACTAACTTCATTGAATTCTCTTGCTTGCGGTAGCATATTCAACCCGGTTGTCCCATCGAGAACTAGCAAAATCTCCTGTGGAACATGATAAAACTTTTAGTATTAACTCATTTCAAATGAGAGTATAGGTTCACTATAACCCAGATTTGATTTGATGCTTATATAGAAAAATAATGGCCCTACAATAAAAGTAGTCATATGAAATGTGAGTTTCTTTAAAGTAGTCAGCTTAGACCATTTATACAGTAGGGTTTACAATACCTAACACGGTAACTCCTGAACAAGTGACTAGTTGCATTGACATGCTTCAGGGGGAAAAAAAACATTTGACAAAAATACCTTATGACGACAAAGAGGCACATAAGAGGAGAAAAATCGGTATTGTCAAACAGTAACAATTATTGGCATAGCTCTGATTGAGAAAGTTGAAGACAATCCCTGAATAGGAACGAATATAGATGAAACCAAAGCACCTAGAGTGTATGCATGACTGGAGCTCTCAAGACCAGAAACAGAAATAGGGAGAATTGGAGGTATGGATGTTTCTTCCATACAAGAGTAAACTATAGTATAGTGGTAAGTGGTGTTTCTGGTGCACTATTAACCTCGTATAAGGAGGCCAGACTTCCAACATTTCACTGTTGGATTAGGAAATACTCAAGGTTCCACATAAACCTTCCAGCGTAGCATACCAAAGATTGTTCTAATGGCCGATGCTATGGTTCCTTTAGCATTCATATTTGCAAGCCACTATTAATGTTGCAAAGTTGGTCTGCGTGAAAGACTGTCAAAGCACTGATTCAATGAAATCACAGAAGTGATATATATATAACTGATGCATAATTGCATATTTAGGAATCCATAGATATATGTAAACAGTGTATAATGATTAAATGAGGAAACGGGGTAAGCATGTGTAAATTATAAAATGTTTATGTTAAGAATACTGCATAATCTATCAACCTATTACACCTGTACTTAAATCTTAAGACCTACAGATACTCTTTTATGGTCCTTGGATACCTGATCCGTAGAGCCCCTACCCTCCAATGACATATATCCTATTTTCTTACTTCCTTGTTCTGATATACACGCACACACACACAAACACACGTGACAAGCTCAAGCACGACATAAATTTCAGAACTTTCTAGTGGGAAAGTTTGCAGTAACTAGGAAAAAAATGTAATAGTAAATCTTCACCATACATTAGGTGCACCAGAAACGACTTTCCCAACAGCTTTTTTGCAGGCAATCAACTCTTCCATAAGGCTGTAATTCGTGTGTAGACCTGAGAGATTATTATCGCATAAAAAACAAAGTCAAAATATATTAAATAATAGCAACTAAATTATAAAAGAAAATGAATTGTTACTCACGTCCAGATGTATCACACAGAACAATATCATATCCTTGCTCCTTGCCCCTTTTCACAGCCTGTGAAAGAACTATTTAGAAAGCAAATTTAGATTCTACTGAATTTCCTACTTCTCGTTCATCAGTTGTGGGTGTTCTTAAGACAATGTTCTGATACAAGAAGCACTAACATATATACCTGATTGGGCCTTCACTTTCTCACCGTCAGCTACAACTATCTCTGACCCCGTCCTCTCAGCCCATACTTCTAGCTGTTCACTAGCTGCTGCTCTGAATGTATCACCAGCTGCCATTAATATCTGTGACGAACCAAAACCAGCAATCTTCACAATAGATTACTGGCGGAGCCAAAGTTTTGAGGAACAACTTACAAGATCTTATGATCTATTATAAATCAAATAATGTGTAAAGTCCCGCTAAGTCCTAATACCCGAAGTAAATCCATCAAATATCAATAACATTTTGGAATACATTAAACATAGGATAAGAAATAGGTGTATTCTGGAAGCTGGAGGTAGTGTTAATTGAGGTTGAGATCAAAGGACCCAATTGATGCACCACTTAGGGAGTGAGTATTTTGGCTAAAACTATCTACTAAAGCTAGAGGTAGGCCATAAAGGAACTTGGGTTGAATAATGATATGACACTGGAGAGGAATGGCACTTAACAAAACAGAATAGAAAAGGATTCGTGCAGCCAAACCCAAATTTGGGATAAAGGTTATGTTCTTGAAAAGGAATTAACCGATAAATAAAATGGATAAACAATACTATTGAAAAATGACAATATATTGAAAAACTAACCAATAAATAATGATAGTGTACTTGGGCTAAGTAAATAAGCAATACTATATATTGCGGTTGACCGATTCTAGAATATCAAATAATGTTTCATTCAAAACTAATCAGAAACAAAATAATACATAAAACTTACACTTACCAAATATTTCTCTAGTTTTAAAATATTTTTGTTATTTTTTGGCTTTACAAAACCGGAAACTTCGTAACTCTAATCCGAAACCGCCGACAACAATACTCATAAGGAAGGTTTGATATCGATTCCGAAACTGATACTATGAGCATTGAAGACAAGAATGAAGATAAATTCCATTGATCAAAGTGGGAATTTACGGTTTCGGATGCTTATCTCAGTAGTGACAGGATACAGGATATTTCCTCCCAAAAAAAAAAGATATAATATAGGATACGAAAGTTTATTACAATTGAATTCAAAATCATTTAAGTAATTGCTCTACCTTACTGACTTCCACATATACATATAGGGAAAATGAGAGAATTGGGATTCCAGAGGAGGCACAAATGGATGTTACAATGTCTTTTAATTTTCTTAACATTTCTGAAAATAATTTTGAAAAGCAAGGAGGGCAAATGCCCCCTTGAGAGAAAATTGGGATTCCAGAGGAGGCACAAATGGATGTTACAATGTCTTTTAATTTTCTTAACATTTTTGAAAATAATTTTGAAAAGCAAGGAGGGCAAATGCCCCCTTGTGTCATAGGGAAATTCGAAGGGTTGATCCTGGGTTGCATGAGCTTAAATTCATGACAAGTATGTCATAGTACCTACCAACTAGACTCGAGTTTTTCGGTAGGCCCTATCTTGCCCACAAGTTCTCTACAGCAGGAACCTGCCACCAACTGGTGGTATCTCTTCGGGTTGATAACCAATCATATAAATCTGTCAGCCCCTTCATCAAACCTTGAGTAATTAGCCCTACCAAAAATTCACCAACTTCGTGCTGATCACTAAAGCATAGCAACATGCATGCACCCTTAGCAACAAGCCTGTACACATGCATGCTTGATCATTGATTAAGTACATCAATATGTAGAAGTGGAGGTACGTCCATTTGAATGTGTACATATGTATGTATACAATCTATTACTGGCAGGGATGTTTGTCGGAGGTTTAGGATATCAGTTTAACAGGTACTTGACTTCACACTGATCCTCTTTTGATGTGCTTCATAACCTGTCTTGGCAGGATAGTTTCTTTGCATTGTTGCTCATATTGTTGTGGCCAATTGTCATTGTTGCATGTTTTGTAACAGGTGAATTCATTCTGTTTGAGTAGTTCTCCACTGATTGTCGTAGTAGAGTTGTTTAGCCTACAAAGTTTGTTCGCAATCGTATGTGAATATGCAAAATCTTTTCCATGTTGCATATTGTACTTGATCTCCTATGCTCGGCAATTATATATTGTTACTTTTTTCCTTGCTGTCGAGGACATTTATGCTTAAGGTCATTCTAGAAATTTTGGTCAACTCAAGTCATTATGCCTTCTAGTTTAGGTAAGTGTTCATTCGTGCTCGACTAGTTTTCATTGGTACTTGACTGATCATTTGTTAAAACATAATTTAACCCAACTTGATAGGTAGTTCTTTCTAGCTCAATCAATTGGACAATATATTTGCAGACTACCAATACATTGAAAAAGAATGGCAATGGACTCCTCACCTTGGCCCCTTCATTCTTCAACCTATGAGCAAGCTTTCCTATATGAGAAGAAAAAAAATATCACGATCGTAACTTTTTTTTACTAAGAATAATAGAACTCAATCTATACACATTTATATACTTTTCGTCTTGCATATAAGCTTCTCGGACTCGATCCAAATTCTTCATTATCAGATGATGACAATCATGAGAAAATTTGCTTTGAATTATGTCCAAATATCTTCCTGGCGTGATTTAACTTTTACAGATACTTGACATAGCTGCTGTAACTGTCCAACAATAATAATCTCTTATCCCTTGAAGCCTTAAACGCAGGAGCACTTTGGGATGTTCACAAACACAAGTAGCAATTAGTATGGATAGAGTGACACAGGACATGTGTAATACCCTAGATTTCGAAACACCAAGTTGCATACACGAGTCATATCCTATACTCTTAGACACTCGAAACAATTGGTTTTCTCGTATATTTAAAGATGACTATTTGTTCGACAGTGCAATCAGACAGGAAAAATTGTTGTGTCAGCTGCTATTCATCTTTCTTACTTTCGTGTGTGGTCCAAGTTTCACGTCCCGACCCGGAAAATCGTTCGTCCTCACATCAATTTATCCAAATCATCGTCCTCGTTGGGGCGTGATGCCGTACGAGTCTGGAATTGCACTCGTACAAGGCAAGATGACAAGTTCTCAAATGGTTATCTTTGATTTGATATTAGCAACGGAAGAAAACAGAGTATATGAAACAATTCTCTTCATTGATAAGGAACTGAGATTACAAAGACTTTCAATAACCCAACTGAATTTGCCAGATTGACTACAACACTCAAGTTCTCTCTTGCCCACAAAGGATTTCACCGTTCCATACATCATGCCTTCTATATCTCGGCCGCATCAATCTTGTTGCAAGTCCGAGCATCAATGCGATCGGACGCTTCAAATGCTACGACATTCCATGCCTCTGCGCGATCAAGCGAAACTTCGCCGCGAGCAATCCATTCCCTGCACCTTGCATGAAAGCTGGTGGGGGATCAGTACGTTCGTCCTCGCATGTACTGATGAAAAGACTCACTTGCTAAACCGACATTTAGTATTTATGTTGAATCATGCAAATTAGCTTATGATCTTGCTATATTCTCCTTAGGGTCGATTTCATGACATATTCAAAAGCGGTAAAGCATGTTATCATGACAAGCATGTTATTCAAATTGAATAGGCAAGCAATCTTGTGTTTGTTTAGTGGCGCGACTTCTTACTAACATAGACGCACTCGTCCTTGCACCGACGCAAGGTGAATACGCCTCATTCATTCCCTGTCATGTTATAAGTGCTCTCTATAAAGGATCTACGTGTGCAGGATACATACGTGCCTGCAGTTTCAACACATCGTTCCTTAACTGTATGAAGGTCATCGGCATATCCGCGCCAGAATGGACTAAAAGTCTCTTTTTTTTTCTTTCTTTTCTTTCTCTTTTCTTTTCTCAAATTGGGTAGTCCGGCGCCTCTCGTAGTGGGTTGTTGTCCCAATTACGGAGACCTTCCGTTGCATACCATCATTTGCAGCTTTTCACACCTCGCTAAGCGGTCGCTAATCGTTTTACGGATGTGCGCCCCTCAAAGATTATCTCTCCTAGGCCGAACGGTCCCGGTGCCCCGGCGCACCCGTTCGAAGGGAACACACCCGTGCACGGGACATTATCTCATCATTTCCTTAGGTCCATTTGACCATGCAACGCACTATTATTCAAACAACCAAACATAGGCTTGAGTCCGAGACTCAGACTTTATCATCTCGTATTTCTCCTATTAACTTTCTATATTCTCACATTCCATACTTCGTTTCAATGTTCGTCAACCGAACGACCCGAAGGTCCCGAACACTTTTCAAGACATCATGTCACATCTGACAGTTCCGTCACCTTCATGTCCCAACTGTTCTTTTCGCAACGAAGCCATCTTTATAGATTCTCGTGCACGTAGGCACGCTTTGACACGATTGTCCTCATTTCTTCGGGTCGTGCATGCGATGCACGCCTCGATACCATAATTCTATGTTCTTAGCCTTAATGTTCAATGTTCGTGGCTTACACGCTAGGACGCTCGCCTTCAAAATCTTTCAATGTGCTAGCATTTCTAACTCGTGCACGAAGGCACGGAATGGCTCGTGCACGAAGGCACTCGCCGAATACAGTTATCCCATGTTCTTGTGGCTTGCGCACCGAGGCGCTCGGCTTTGCGATATCCAATGTTCCATAGCGACTCGTGTATTTGATGCACGTTTTATTTCAATTGTTCTAACTAGTGTTCGACACACTATGATTTATCTTCCGATCGGACGACGCCCGTGGCGTCGATAGGTTAACTTAGCATACAATGATACATTCTTACTTAGGCATGAAGGAGTAAAAAGAAGAGTCAGTCCTCCCACCTTAAGCCGATACGCCTTGTTTGCCGAGCCGATGCGGCTCGATTTCATAACTTTGTTGCACGGCCAAATCTTCTGACTTAGCCATTCGAGCACTTCTTGTTTCATTGAACTACTCGATCGATTCCGGCCTACCGTGCCTAAGTCCCAGCCCGTTGCGAGGCGGTGATTTGGTTTTGCGGACCCGTTGCGAATGAGACAAAATGTCGACCTCTAATATTTCAGCGTAAACGGATAGCCTGCACATGAAACCAACTAAAATCAATACTTGCACTGATTCGAACTTGCGCCTTGGGTCGATTCGATTTCTTAGAATCTTCGAGCCTACTCAACGCACTTATCCTTCGGGGCAATGCAGCGCTTCGCATCGATTCAACTCGATGCATTGTTCGGGACAATGTAACTTTCGTATCGATTCGCATCGATACATTTCATTCGGTCAACGCGACTCTTTGAGTCAATCGTCTCAGCGTAATGCGCCGTGCGGAGCGGAACATTACAGAATATACCACTCAAAACAAGGTTCGTCCTCGAACCAAAATCAACACTCCGATTAAGTGTTTTATAGATCGTTTCACGATCTCGTCCCACCAATGTTGTTCAGTTTCACACTATCTTGCAAGCTTTTCATTAACATTTCAAAATCTTTCCTGCAGCTCAAGTTGAATTCAGTATACAACTTGATTTGGATCGTACACCTACTCAAGGCGTCCCAAAAATATGTGTATTTCAGCCAAGCTTAGTGGTAGAGAATTAGAACAAAGCTGACAGGTAATTTCAATCATATGCTTGTCATCTCGTACTCCCTATCGGACTTATCTTTAGCAACTGTTCTCGAAATTTTACCACATACGTATATTCGATACATATGTGATTCATTCAATAACGTCACTGCACGCGACGCGATTCAAAATTGCATTTCTCGTTTCGTATGTTTCGTATGAACTATCAATTCTATACGTTGCGTCGAGCCGTCGCACATCCGATCGCAACGATCCTTCGCAACGCCTTACGTTCAAAGTCGCCGTCCAACTATTTCCAAAGTCTGGCTATGCAACTTATCTCGATACGAATTTCTTTGTTGACTTGCAAATACATCAACATTCAGGACTACGCCCGCTAGGTCATTTACCTAGACACCGTGCTTAAATTCTCCCGACGCAACTTTAAATTGACATTGCTCAAAGGCCACAATCTATCCGACACAAAAGTTTACATCGAGGCGACGGTGCTCAAGGCAACAATCGCTTTGACTCAAAGTCTCAACGATGCATCTTACATTCGATTCCTAACGAGTAGGAATTTACTAGCCAAATTTTTAACTTATCTGTCTCGCAACATCGAATATAAGTTTGATTCACGCAAGCTCAATTGCAAGGTGAATCCAAATCTAACGACATAACTCGTAAATTATTCTCTTACCACTCGCGCTCGTGCATAGCACGATTCTCAAAATAGCCTAGACTTATCATCAACATGCACCACATTATATTTGTTATCGATGCAATTTTATATGCGATATCGCATGGGTCATCTTACGGTATGTAATATTCAATTTGATTTGGCGGTCAAGTCTTATAGGGTCAGCTGCCCCGAAGCTACGCTCGATAATTGTGGATCATTAACGAATGACAGTTACTACGAACCATGCTATATCTTATTTCGGAGCCAAATCACGTTCCGACGATTTATATGCGACTACCCAATTTCGGACAAAACCATTTCTATTGGCGCAACAGATGCGCAACTATCCTCCGAGTAAAGTCATGCACTACCGTCGATGATTCCGAAATTCACGAAACATCTAATCGTATTGGGTTCGAGTCTACCCACGATCGACACCCGAGATGCTATACACATCGAAACAATCGTCGATAACTTTACGGTCTCGCCCTGATCAATCACAAAGTTTATAATCAACCAGTTCGACACTTCCGTATTACTATTCCAAAATCTCGATATCGTAGGCCCGCTCTGTTTTGTGTTCTCACATCGTGCTTACGTTTCCTTGCGTATCGATTTCCGATAGGTCTTATCAATTTCGATAATACGAGGATCAACTTTGAATCCGCATCAACGTCGACTTTAGTTCGTACTGCATACATCCAAGTTCACTACAAACTTTTCCATACGCATCAACTCGTTTTCCGTTTTCATCGCATCCCGCTATACTTTGATCGTGTAACCGAGTTATATCTCTTAGGCACTATTTACCCGCATCAACCAACTCTTCACCGAAGTCGCACATCGTGCGATCCGATTATAATTCGTCTCGCCCAACATTTCTATTGAGATCGCAAGTGCGATTCGATTTCGATTCGCCTCGTCCAACATTTCTATCGAGATCGCAAGTCGTGCGACTCGTTTGCAAGTTCAAGTTTTCATTTCCCGTCGATCCGATTATTGCTTCAAGGCATAATCGTTTCGCTAGTATCGATCGTTCGACCGACTTATAAATTTTCGTCCGATGTATCATTCATTGATACGAGTACCCGCCCTATCGTTCCAACTGATTATCGAAGAACACTTGCATCAACATACCGTCATACAAATTTTTAATCGAATCTCGGTACTCTCCTGTCCGTTGCGGACAAACCTTCCGTAAATTACACAATGTGTCGATGGAATCCATCGCACAAGTGATATTGCATATACCACTCAGAATCGAGTCATTCATTGCATAGGTGGTATCATATACCACTCAGAAATCAAGTTATTTCCCTCGTATCATACTCGGTATGAACCAACAATCTCTTCCGACTTACGATTTTCGTAGTGATCGTTCTTCATCACAACCGTAACTTTGATTAATCAAAATCCGACACAATTCGGCTAATGTGTACATTCGCCAATACAAGTTCAAGTTCGATGCACTGCCGAACGATTCGTTTCTATCAATTTATGACTTTTTGTTTCCATCCATTGCACCGCATGCAATGATGCATTTTCGATATCCGTTGCACTCCGTACAGCAATTTTTACTTTGACATGCATTGCACCACGTACAACGATTTTACTTCCGACACGTATTGCACAGCGTGCAACATTTTCTTTCTGATATGCGTTGCAATTTGTGCAATGATTTATTTCCGATAACCATTGCATCTCGGACAAGTATTTATCTGTGACATTCAAAGCCAATGCTCGAATCCATTCGACACATTCGATATCAACTTTTATTATCCTTGCACGCATCATTCACACTTCAACTCGTTCTAATTTGATACAACAATATTTTATTTCACTCGTTACACTTCATGCAACTTTTTATTTCTCTCGTTGCACTTCATGCAACATTTCATTTCCCATTCAACTTTGTTGCATTGCAACATCGAACATCTCATTTCACATTTTTCAACTTGTTGTACTTGTAGCAACAATATTTCACGGCTCGTTGCACTCAATGCAACGAAACGCTTCACGATCTTTCTCAGCAAACATCATGTAATTTCCAAAACACATGCGGCAAAATTATACGATTTGTATTAGACTTATTGTATGGAACATCCAGTACAACATCGAGTAGAGTCAAGAGTGATTTGATAGCGGCGGACAACTTCTTGGAATTGAAACAAAACAAGCGTCCTGAGAAAATTGAGCCTAGAACTCTGATACCAATTTGTCACGCCCCGACCCGAAAAATTGCTCGTCCTCGCATCAATTTATCTGAATCATCGTCCTCGCTGGGACGTGATGCCGTACGAGTCTGGAGTTGCACTCGTACAAGGTAAGATGACAAGTTCTCAAATGATTATCTTTGATTAGATATTAGCAATGGAAGAAAACATAGTATACGAAACAATTCTCTTTATTGATAATGAACTGAGATTACAAAGGCTTTCAATAGCCCAACTGAATTTGCCAGATTAGCTACAACACTCAAGTTCTCTCTTGCCCACAAAGGATTTCACTATTCCATACCGGCCGCATCAATCCTGTTGCAAGTCCGAGCGTCAATGCGATGGGACGCTTCAAACGCTACGGCATTCCATGCCTCTACGCGATCAAGCGAAACTTCGCCGTGAGCAATCCATTTCCTGCACCCTGCATGAAAGCTGGTAGGAGATCAGTACGTTCGTCCTCGCATGTACTGATGAAAAGACCCACTTTCTAAACCGACACTTAGTATTTATGTTGAATCATGCAACTTAGCTTATGATCTTGCTATATTCTCCTTAGGGTCGATTTCATGACATATTGGAAAGTGGTAAAGCATGTTATCATGGCAAGCAAGTTATTCGAATTGAATAGGCAAGCAAGCAAGCAATCTCGTGTTTGTTTCGTGGCGCGACTTCTTACCAACATAGACGCACTCGCCCTTGCACCGACGCAAGGTGAATACGCCACATTCCTTTCCTGTCATGTTATAAGATCTCTCTATGCAAGATCTATGTGTGCAGGATACATACGTGTCAGCACTTTCAACCCATCGTTCCTCAACTATATGAAGATCATTCGCGTATCTGCGCCAGAATTGACTAAAGGTGTGTTTCTCTTTTTCTTTCCTTTCTTTCTTTTCTTTATTTCTTTTCTTTCTCTTTCCTTTTCTCAAATTGGGTAGCCCGGCGCCTCTCGTAGTGGGTTGTTGTCCCAATTACGGAGACCTTTCGTTGCATACCATCATTTGCGGCTTTTCACATCTCGCTAAGCGGTCGCTAATCGTCTTACGGATGTGTACCCCTCAAAGACTATATCCCTCCTAGACCGAACGGTCCCGGTGTCCCGACGCACCCGATCGAAGGGAACACACCCGTGCACGGGAGATTATCTTATCATTTTCTTAAGTCCATTCGACCATGCAACGCACTATTATTCAAACAACCAAACATAGTCTTGAGTCCGAGACTCAGACTTTATCATCTCGTATTTCTCCTATTAACTTCATATGTTATTACATTTCATACTTCGTTTCAATGTTCAATGGCATCATACCTCAACTCAATGTTCGTCAACCGAACGACCCAAAGGTCCCGAACACTTTTCGAGGCATCATGTCACATCTGACAATTCCGTCACCTTCATGCCACAACTGTTCTCTTCGCAACGAAGCCATCTTTTATGATTCTCGTGCACGTAGGCACACTTTGACACGATTGTTCTCATTTCTTCGAGTCATGCATGCGATGCACGCCTCGATACCATAATTCCATGTTCTTAGCCTTAATGTTCAATGTTCGTGGCTTGCACGCTAGGACGCTCGCCTTCAAAATCTTTCAATGTGTTAGCCTTTCTAACTCGTGCGCGAAGGTACGAAATGGCTCGTGCACGAAGGCACTCGCCAAATACAGTTATCTCATGTTCTTGTGGCTTGCGCACGGAGGCGCTCGCATTTGCGATATCCAATGTTCCATAGCGACTCGTGCATTTGATACACGTTTCATTTCAATTGTTCTAACTAGTGTTCGACACACACTATGATTTATCTTCCGATCGGACCACGTCCGTGGCGTCGATAGGTTAACTTAGCATACAATGATGCATTCTTACTTAGGCATGAAGAAGTAAAAAGAAGATTCAGTCCTCCCACCTTAAGCCGATACGCCTTGTTGTTTGCCGAGCCGATGCGGCTCGATTTCATAACTTTGTTGCACGGCCAAATCTTCTGACTTAGCCATTCGAGCACTTCTTGTTTCATTGAACTACTCGATCGATTCCGGCCTACCGTGCCCAAGTTCCAGCCCGTTGCGAGGCGGTGATTTGGTTTTGGGACCCGTTGCGAATGAGACAAAATGTCGACCTCTAATATTTCAGCGTAAACGGATAGCCTGCACATGAAACCAACTAAAATCAATACTTGCATCAATTCGGACTTGTGCCTTGGGTCGATTCGATTTCTTAGAATCTTCGAGCCTACTCAACGCACTTATCCTTTGGGACAATGCAGCGTTTCGCATCGATTCAACTCGATACATTGCTCAGGACAACGTAACTCTCGTATCGATTCGCATCGATACATTTCATTCAGTCAACGTGACTCTTTGAGTCAATCGTCTCAGCGTAATGCGCCGTGCGGAGTGGGGCATTACACCAAGGACTCCATGCCTGATCTATTTTGCAAGGGGGTTTCACACACAAACAAATACCGCATACTTTGTTATTAATATATTTATTGGCTCCCTTCAAAAATATGTTCTTAAAAGAACTCAAGTTAAGGAGGTTTATGATATTAGGAGACAACTTCTCACGTTTGCCTTAGATTAACAAGAAACTGCAAGTGGTCAGCAATAAACTTATAAGTATATGATTTTTTATCAAAATTTTAAGGCTTCTTATTCGCGTCCTTTATAAGGAAGAGCTTCACAACAGGTAAGGTGTCACAAAGCACACAAACTTGGCAGAGACGAGGGGAAAAAACATGTGCATACATATAAACACAAAAAAGAAAAAGGCAAGGCACTCGTACACAAGATATACATGTTCTATTATATTCTAATTTTCCAGTATTGCTGTCTGATGTCTGTACGGTGCCTTGTGGTATTGCCAATATATGTACAAATTGCTTAAGAGGCTGTTTGGTAAACTGAAAGTGGAAGGGGAAAGTGGAATTTCGATGGATTTGAAGGAGTTCTCCCAAATCTGGTGTTTGGTTGGCTTGGATTTGGGATGGAAACTCCTCCATAATCATTACTTGGAAAATAATGTCCCCCTTGTGTCCCCCTCCACTTTCTAATTATTTACATCCTCCCTAAAAAAGAGGATACGTGAGATGTGAAGTGGAGTTTTGGTTTTCTAAAAAAATTTGTTACTTATAATTATGTATATAATTAGTTAGTGTTGGTAGTGACTTAGTAAATAAGATGCTTAATTAATAGTAGGTTATCAATAATCCTTAATTGGTATTCGCTAATTAAGATGATCAATCGTTATTAAATAATTAATAGTTAAAAGTTAATTAAAAATAATATTTCTTTTCTAGAATTATGTTTTAGCAATTTGTCTCCTTAGTTAGTATTAAGTTGTTAAGAGTAATTATTTAACGAGTAATTATTTAACATTAACAAATATTCGAATACGATATTAATAATTATTTATCAGATTAATTAGAAACTTAACATTTACAAAATTACTATAAATTAATATATAATTAGGGCAGTTAATTGGCAAAAAAATGCTTAATTAAGATTTATGATAATTAATTGGTTCTTAATTAATAATTAGTTAATAAAATGTTGTCCTTGATATTAATCATTAGTATTTAATAATTATGTTATTTGGTTAAATAAGTTAAATTAATTAATTAGTATATACTATTTTGTAATACATTATCCCATTATTCCATTGTTTCACTTGCCTCCAAACGTTATGAAACTTGGGGGGACAAGAAAGTGCATGGATTTCCATACACTTTTCTTCTTGAAAGTAAAAATCCAATTCTTCCGTCCCTTACCGTTTACCAAACAAGCCCTAAAGATGGTTTGAGTGTGTTAAAAAATTGTTTACAAGACAGGCGACTTTAGAAGTCAGAACCAATAGTACTTATCAGTAAGTCAAAAAAAAAATGCAATCTAACAATGTTTTGAGATGTATTCGGTAGTTCGAAACATCAAACCAAGAGATACTGTTATATCCCATCAAAAAATATTTTAGCTATGCTAATGAGTTGTTCTTCTAGTTGTTTAGAAACATTCTCCGTGCTTTATTAGAAGTTTACTTAGTAGTTACATAATTTGTATTATCGAGTTAACCCTTCTATTTATTCAGTTTGTTACTTGCTTCATAGATCTTCATTTTTATATACACCAATTACTAGTATAGTTGTAGATACTATTTTGTTTGTTTTAGCCTATGCAATAAGGTTTTGTATACATTATCTAATAAACATATTGTAGGTACAAGGTACCTTTTGGTAAAAGATATCAACATCATCATCATCCAAGACTTCTCACATCGGAAATGGGGCCGGCTATGGAGCATAAGAAAGCTCATAAAAAGAATTGACAACGTTTCTATGACCGGCTGACGATATGAAGTCAACCATCTATATTGGTGCCAAGTTCCTAGTGAAGATGGCTATGAAAATGAGAGGGTCATGCCATAAAATCTACATCGGCATTTGGAGGATAGGAGACCTACCTTTCCTCTATGTAGTTCAAGCTCAATAGCTCATGTACAACCAAGGAGCATCCTCCTATTTCTCCTAGACTATAAGTCTACTCGAAGATGTAAGATGTTACAATTTGCTATAGGAATTGCACTCATCTCCATGGCACTGCTAAAGATAAAAAAGGAATGACAATACCAATTTCTTGGTAATGTATATAGATTTCCTAATTTCAGATGTTTGTAAATGTAAGTGTGTAGATTTTTGTAAATACAGACAATCTAATTTCAGATTTTTGTAAATGTAAGTGTGTAGATCAACTTTGAGAGAAATTCATTTATATTTTTCTTTTGTGATATGTTTAGATTTTCTGTATTTCGAATGTAGTTTGGATTCTTGGGTTTAAAAAATATAATGGCCAGCCATTGTTTTGCAGACACAGCTACATAAAACACTTGAAACAAATCACTAGAAACGAAAGCATTACCAATAGAAGTAGTTTTTCCACCTCCATTCACACCAACAACCATAATTACAGCAGGTTTCCTGAATCCTAATTGAAGCTCTGTTTTCTTAGCTTTGCTCGTCAACAAATCAAGCACACTTTTCTTCAATGCTTCCTGCAAATCAAACAACAAATGCCTAAATTGACGACTATTTTTTTGTTAGGGCTAACTAAGCTGAAGCATCCGCTTCTGGGGAATGGAGAAAATAAGATCTAGTTAGAAAGATAAAGTTCCTACAGAGCAAAAATGATGTTTATCCCAGTGCAGACTCAGAAAACTAACTTATTAAGCATTTACACTGTTGGTGAGACACCATTAAAATTAGAGCTGCCAAAAACAATAATGCCTACAGGCTCAATTGTATCCAACTCGCAAACATTATGTTTTTTTAGCAAATAGGCACACTCCAATCGTACAGAAATTAACCATGCTGACTGCCCAAAACCAACTACAACATGCCTCGAAAACTCATTCCTGGCGACATGAAGCTATAGATTTCACAACCATTAAAATTAAGAGCTACCCAAGACCAAAGAGTAGATAATGGGCTTAGCCTGTCAACATTTATCTTAATTCTCTAAAACCAACAAACCAATACTCAAGACTATTTTTGAGCGAAGTAAGAAGGCCATATCAAAGAACCACCAATACCTCAGCTACAAGAACAAACTTAGGCCTGCTACTTACAGAAATAAAGCACAAATTGTTCCTAAAAGGGTAATTATCTGGAAGCCACCCCCCCCCCCCCCCCCCCCCCAAGGTTTGTCCATTTATTATCCGACCCCCTAATATTATTTTTCTATCATGGAACCCCCTTCTGTCTTCTCAGACTCCAAAGTACAGTTAAGTTATTCCCAGGTGGAGTAATTTTATGCTCGTAGACGAAAATGTCATTCTCTTATTTGTTTGACATTGGAGACCTTCTTCTCCATGAGCCTATTCAAGTTACTAAACCCTAAATCCTCGTACAAATTTTGATATTTGTGTAATTAGATATGTTAATGCCCCAAATATTTATGCAATTTTAACTAGATTTCTCCTTTTGTGATAAAATGTGTATTTCAAGTTTGGAAAATTCAAAGCTCGAGTTTGGACCATTGATTGGAGATTCAAAGCTCAAGTTTGAAGGAGAATATGGAAAAGTTCAAGATTCAAAGCTCAAATTTGGGCTAATAACTCTTTATTCAAATGGCATAAATATTTGAACACACAACGAAAAAAATAAGGTTTGGCTAGGAATTTAGGGTTTAAATAAATTTTGGGAATTTAGGTTCGCAATTAGATTGTTTAAGGGCACATGCAAAACAACAAACATAAAGTCATAAAAAGATGATCTATTTGAGTTGGAAATTTAGAAAGAGAGCTTTTGGTAGGGATTAGGTCCAAACCAAATTTGGAAAATTAGGATTCAAACAAATGAATGAGTTCATGGAGAAGAAACTCACCCCAGGACAATTTTATCCAACAAAAAATTTAATCCACGTAGACAAACTTATGGGGACTTTTGGGTCTTTGATAACGGAAGGGGGTTCATGATGAAAAAATGACGTCGAGGGGTTATGTGATACGTGGTCAAACGTCAGAGGGTTTCAAGATAATTGCCCTTCCTAAAACCAATGACCTAAGGCATATCCATAAAACTAAAGAAACTCTAAAGCTCAATAGTATTACATATAAGTGTCACCCAGAACAAAGAAAAGGTAGACCCGTAGAATACTTAAAGGGTGATAATTCAGTATGTCTGTATGTGAGTTTGCTCATGAGAGGGGAATCAAAATCAAGATGCATGATGGCACATTGCTTTGGCTTAGTGGGGTATTGTAAGTATCGAAGATAAGCAAGAATATGGCTTCATTGGGAATGTTAAACCCTGCATGTTATGTTTAATCAGCAAGAGGTAGAGATCCGAGGTGACATGTGCTGCCACCTCACTCATGAAGAGGAAGGAGCATGGTAGCATATATCCATTGACCATGCACACTGTTACACCAGGGAGCTCTGATTGTTTCTGCAGGAAAATGGCTAGATATATGGATGATTCATTTGTAGTAGAGTAACTACCTTTTGTAACTCGTGGACATCAAGTTAATTTTTCTCAGGAGGCGGCGGACACAATAGTACCAAAAGCCCTAATGTGAGCTATATCTTGGCATAAAGGGTGAATTGAGCTGAGTGGAGTTTGGAGTCAGTTTCTACTAGTTAGCTTCATAGTTAACAAGGCGAAAACTGCAGTTAGGCGCCAAGGCCCTTAGGGGTCTAGCCTCCTAGGCGCAAAGAGCAAACTCAAGGCACATGCCTGAGTAAAGTAAAGCCCATGTATACTTGGAATAAAAATAGAGGTCTTGAACCTTAAAGCGTTCTAGGTCGAACTTGCTTGTAACAAAAAGGAAGCTTCGGAAGTGGTTGAACCCTAGTTGGGGAGGTCAATGAAATTAACAGGTCCTCATATAATGTCACACTTCATCACAACAAAAGCAAGGCATGCGCCTTGAAGCGAGGCAAAACCTCCCTTGGTGCTGAGCTTCTTGCCTAGCCATAGGGTGTTAACAAACCAAGCTACTCACAATCAGGCTCGAGCTCGACTCGCTGAAAAGCTCGTTTGAGCTCAAGCCCAAGAATTGGCTTGTTAAAAGAGCCCAAAAGCTCGTGAGCTCAAGAGCCGGTTCGTTTTTACTTATATAAAAGTTTTACTTATATAAAAGAAATATCTTATACTAACAGACATTTCTAATTTGGTATGAAGTCCATTTAAACAATTTCATGTTGATAGCGTTCTTACTGAGTTTTACTTCTGGTTTAACGCAAAACTCATGAGTTCATAAACAAGCTCAATTCAAGCTTAAGCTTGTCTATAACTCAAGTTCATCAAGGTTTGGAGTTTAAAAAAGTGGCTCGCAAGCCAAGCTCGTGAATATTTTAGAGAGTCGAGCTTGAATTTAATTTTAGGCTCATCTCAAAGCTCGAGCTCTAATTTTTTTTTTAAGAGTGTCGAGCTCGAGCGTGGCGGGGGTTGGGGAGGGGGTGGGGGGGGGGGGGGGGGTGGGGCTCGCTCAAAGCTCAGCTCATTAACGCTCATAGGCGTGGGCCTAGGTGCATTATTAATAACTATGGTTGGCTTATACCTAAGGAAGTCATGAGACCGAGGGTTTTGTTTGAAGGTTGGAGACAATTGGGTACTCCGGTGGATGATGTATTTATATTGTTGGGCTTCGGCACAAACATAAATGGTTTGATGCGGTTGTTCAACCATTCTCTATTAAGAAGCCATGAGAAACTATTCATCCATTATGCGGTCAGGCATAATGTTGGTCGAGTTAATTTTCGTTTATTTGTAGTTAGGGTTTCTACCTGCCTATAATTGGGGATCCAAGGGTTGTTGGAGTTTTATTTTGAATTTGGTCTCTAATGACCTCGCCCCACGCTCCATGATGTGGCAAATCCAAGTGTGTATTTCAATATATGAATTACCATTTATTGTCTTGCGCACATGGGTAATGGTCCATGTGGTTGGTATGGTGGGAGGTTTAGAGGGCAAGGTTCAAACCTCCAATGAACAATTGTTTTCGTCACCCATTTCTTTGGAATTTTCCTTTGTCGTTAGCGAGCCGGACTAGGACTCGGGCTTGAGCAAATAGCGTAAAGTAATATTTTGATTGTGCACTTTTCACTTCGTACGTTCACATCGGACGCAGAGATGGTGCGCTTCTGCATTGTGGCGTGCTCGACGCATTCTACGAGTTTTTCGGTTCGGCAAGCATCGGCAGAGATTGCGCGCTTCTACAATGCAGCGCATTATGCGTGTTCGGTGCAGTTTTGCATGTTCTACGGTTATGCAAGTTCTGCAATTTTGCGTGGTTGGTCGTTGATTGGTACTCGGAAGAGGAGAGCAAAAGGTTCACAAGAGGATTTGTCTTCTTCATAGATAGAGCTGCTATATCGTGGAAGTCGAAGGAGCATATTCTTCTCACACTCATCAATAGAGTCTTGAGTTCTATGCACTAGCTACAACGGCAGATGAAGCAGAGTGATTTCGGGAACTCATATATAATCTTCCTCTGATTGGTGTGCAGATTCCTATTATACCAATATATAGCGACAACAGGCGACTGCAATGAGCGCATCAAAGATGGCATCATGTGGTGGTTGATGTTCGAAATCAGAAAAATCTGGCGGATTCGTTCACTAAGGGGCTCAAGTGCCAACTTGTCGAGGACACAAGCAAAAAAAGAGGACTTGAAGGAAATCTGATAATGATGCCTTTGTAATTCTATCATAAAACATTATGCTATTTGTTTAAAGGAAAATCTACTAGACATCTTACTTTTGGTTCAAAGAAATATTATTGACCGCGAAACGTCAAGGACAGAGATTAGTCCTTAGGGACATTATTAGGATAGGATCCCAGAACCTTGGTGGTCTACTTTTTCTCGAGGTAAATAGCAGGTCTTATAGGAGAATGGCTTTAAGCCTCAATAAGTTCTTAAGATTTAGAATGTTCGACGTGCTTTGCATGAAGCACAAATAGCTCAGTACTACAAAAAGACAAGTATTCCATGCTATAATGACGTGACACTACATGAGATGTGACCTAAATTTTAGGCCATGTCATAGCGGCGTAGCACCGCATAGAGGCACGTAACCTCATGCTGAGAGGTATAGAGCAACAGCACAAAGGGACATATAGTCATGTGCTGGGTTATAGTGAAGCACAACAAAGAGGTCGAGACCTCATGCTACTGTGGAGTGATACCACCAAGAGGTTGGACCTCAGCTTCGGACCTTGTCGCAGCAGTGTAGCACTGCAAGGAAACGAAATGCCTCATGCTAGAAAATATTAAAAATCATTTAAGAAAAGAACTCATCTGCGTGTATGAACAGAGATGTATACCATTTCTTAAGAAAAATTTGTTACACCCAATATACATATACAAATAGCAGGCTAGCGAAGGCCTTTAACATACAACCAGAGACCAGTTGATGTTATTATGTGAGTGGAAAGAACTATAGCTACGGTACTGAATTCAAGACTTAGTTTATTCTAAATCATACTATTGTTCGACCCATGCGGAAAGATTCAAGTAGTAAGCGATATATATTCTAATATATTATGTACACTCACTGTGGGGAACACACAGCTTACATATTGAAATATGTGAGGGATTGTTGAGATTTTATTTTGAATTTGGTCTCTAGTGATCCGGTCCCACACCCACACACAATGATATGGCAAAATCCAAGGGTGTATTTCAATATATGAACCATCATTTATTGTATTGCACACATTGTGCGTGGTAGCCATGTGATTGATTAGTAAAAAAATTACTAGGGAACAGGGTTCAAATCCTCCAACGAACAATTGTTCACCCAATTCTTGGAATTTTTTCTTGGACCTAGGTCCCAAATCGACCCACACTCGGTCTCGGACGCAAAGTGGTGTTTCGATGAGCACGTTCGCATTGAGCGCAGAGATGGCATGCTTCTGATTGTAGCGCATTTTGCATGGTTCTGCATCGTTTGGTGCATTCGGCGCAATTCTACGAGTTCTACGGTTTTGCGAGCTTTGCAGTTCTCCATGCTACGGTTTTGCGAGCTGTGTAATTTTGTGCGGTTAGCTATTGAATGTAATTAGTAGGTGCAGTTGTTGTTATAACTGTCCACTTAGTAGGAAATTACTATTCTAATCGCCTACTTAGTAGAGGGTTACCACTATAATCGTCCACTTAGTGGAGGGGTTACTATTGTAACCGTCCACTAAGTAGGGAGTTACTCCCTGGAAAACCGTTCACATTATTAGTGAACGGTTATGGAAGTCTAGAGGGTTCTCTCCTCGATAAAAATTGCCTTTTTATTTGACAGCACAAGCTTTTTGAGAGTATTTTCCAGAAAAGAGAGCAGCAGCAGCAAAATAGAGTTTCGCATCCAAGTCCTGTCCGACTTCCACTCGGTGACAAAGGAGAGTTCCAGAAGTTCTACGAACTGGCTGGTTCATGGGAGCAAATCGATGGAAATGGTAGAATCTTGCTTTGAGCAACAGTGATATTCGTCACCCCGGCGAGTATTTTTCTTTTAACAGTTCTTCTCGTAAATTTCTACACTTCGTAATTTTTTTCCTTGTGCACTTGCACCGTTTTTGCAAGGTTTCTTGTTGTAGTAATCACCAATTTGTGGTAGTTGAAGTTTGTAATAGTTTGTACGAATTTTCATGTATTTCCAAAACTAGGACTTATGTGGTTCACTTGTAATTCTCATATGGTTATGATTACCAAGAAAAGGAATAAAGATAGATTGATGAGAAAGTCGAACTTGGGTTTAATCACTAGGGCTTGCTTTCTTGGACGTTCTCTCTCGTGTATTGGGATGTAAAGTTTGGGCAAAGGTTGTTAAAGTGTTGCAATCTTCTTAGTAGTGAATCCCGCTATCCAGCCTTGGGCCTAATGTCTTTGGTGTGATGTTCGTGTTTTTTTCTTCGCTCGTTATTAAAGAAGTGGTGGGTGTCCTCGTTGTACAACTTTCTCCTAAAACTTAGTCTTAATAGCATCAATATTAAGACTCATCCCAATTTCTAGATTCAGAATGCAGGAATCCACTTTGTAGAATTGTAAGGTTCAGTTTGAGCCACATAATGGTCCCATCCCAGCAGTCACAGGAGCTATAGCATGGGCCTCAGAATTTCTACATTCAGAATGTAGGAACTCATTTTTTAGAATAGTAAGGTTCAATTTGAAGCACTAATTTCTTGATTCTAGATTTTGTATTATTTTTTGAAAAAGAAAGAAGGATGACACAAGAGTCTATATTCATTCATCTGATTTGGACCTCATTTATTTATTTACTATTCTCATACAAACCTAACTCATTCTACATCATTTTTTTATTACATATCTGGGCCTCAAGGAGCATCAATAGTAATGCTCATTCCAATTTCTATATTCTAGATTCAGAATATAGGAGTTCATTTTGTAGAATAGTAAGGTTCAATTGGAGTCCCATGATGTGTCATCCCAACCACATGAGATGGGCCTCAGAATTTCTACATTCAGAATATATAGAAACCCATTTTGTAGAATAGTAACACCTAATTTGGAGCCCCAATTTCTACATTAAAAAATTTATATTTTATTTTCAAAGAAAGAGAAAAAAAAAGAGAATGACGCCTGGGTCTATATCCATTGCTCTCAAGATTTCTTTGTTCACTATTCTCATACAAACCCGATCCATTCTAAATTTATTTTTTTTATTACAATTTGGGCTCAAGATGTCTTTTTGAGCTCCATCTACCTTAAGCGCACTAACCAATGTAATGGAAAGAACTTTCAGTAAAAAATGTAAAATATAAAAACGTTACCTTTATTTGGCTGCCGGATTTGAGTTTCCCGGCGAGTATGTCGTCCCGGAGGGTGTCGACGATCTTGAAGGAGATCTTGGGGCCGAAGTCGGCGACCAGGAGGGCCTCCTCGAGCTCGTCGAGGACGCGGTCGGATTCGGAGAGGTTCCAGTAGAGGAGGAGCTCGTCGACGACCGCGAGGTTGTTGCGGGTCTTGGAGAATCCGGAGAAGAGCTTCTCGACGTCGCTCTTCGCCTTCTCCTTGATCAGACGCCCCAGCCTCGTGAAGAACCCCGTCTGCCCGCCGGCGGAGCAGATGGTGGTGGCTGCGGTGGTTCTGGGGGGGTTTTGGCCGTTGTATCGGCGGAGGACGGTGGGGGGAGTGGAGAGGAAGGGACTGGTGAGTCGGGAAGATGCAGCTGCTGCTGCCATTTTCTTTGACTCTTTTGGAGTTTTGGATGGATGGAGCGGTTTGGACTTTGGATAGTGTTGCTTGGCATTTATAAAGTTGAGCAAATTATTCTGTGTTTACAGTCAATGACAGGTGGGGTCCAACAATCTTTACAGCCTTGGAATGAACGGGCCTTACTTTTAGGCCTCGTTTGGTTCACGGATTTAAGGAACTAAGAAAGGAAAGTTGTTCATTTCCTTTATTTGGTAGCCACAAACTTAGAAATCAATTATCTGACAAGAGAAAAAATTGGTGGGAATATGTTTCCACTCAAGGTCTATGGGATTGATTTTCTCTCCTCCTTTTCCAATATTTATTACAAAAGTTATGACAAAAATAACATGTGTCATTGCTTATTTCACCATTAATATTATTTTTATAATATTATTTTTATTTTAAAAAATAAGGATATTATTGGAACATTGTTATATTTTACTTTCCTTTTCTAGGTAGTTTTTTTGTTTTACCAAAGAACGAAAAGAAAATGTGACAGGAATACTACTTTATCATTTTCATGAAAAATACAAGAGAATTCATTTCCTTTTTCCGTGAACCAAACGAGACCTTAAAGTATGGGCGTTAACCTAAGAGCATCTCCAACCCTATTGTAACTTTGGAAAAAAGTTGTTGCCACATAGGAATGACAAAATTTTATTCAAAAGTTCTTCTCCAATGCAATTGTCAAGTCAATTGTGAAGCTTATGTGGCAAAAATTAAAGAAGACATTGTGAAGTTGATTGTCTTGTTCTAGACAATGTACTTGACAATGTCTTCTCTTCCATGTCATCAATTATGAATAAAAATATTAGAAAAAAAGAAAGAAGATGAGTAGTTGTCTTAAAAGTTGTTTTGGAAGTTGGAAAAAATACTTTTTATTGTCTTCTCAATACTTTTGCATTGGAGAGAGTTTTTCTATCTCATTGTCTTTTGAGATATAATTTTGCCACATAAACAAAACATTATCTTGTGGCTCATACCACATAGGAGCCACCTAAGACTCACAACACTTGACAAGACAACAGGGTTGGAGATGCTCTAAGACGAGCCATGACCCAAACTAAAAGCATAGCTCACAAAGCTTAATAAATTAGAACAAACCAATTCCCGACATTAGTTGTCTAATTAACTTTATGGACATTTGATATGCGGAATAGTGTATAGGTGAAAATTTTATTTGTCGAACTTTTTGAAAATAAATTCTTTTTAAAGTTATATATTCTTTTTAAAGTTATATCTTTATGCTTGATAAATATATAAATATTTCTTAAAATATTTAGTTCATATAAAAAATATAATTGTTTTGATTTATAATTAAATATATTTAATATAGTTTTTTTTCGCTTTTTATAGTTTAGCTTGTTAAGGTGTGACCAAGGCAAACTTTGAATACTATATATGATCCTAAAATAATAAGGACCAAGGTCGATCAATGAGGATGGGAGATAAGTTTTATCATTGAGAGAGAAATAGTCTGAATCACCGGTTAATGTCCCTAAATGACCGTTTAATGATAAGGGAGGTAGGAGTACAGAGACAACCATAAGGTTTGTCTAGAAGTAGCCACATTTGAAAGAGTGTGTAATAGCTCAAGAAGATATGGTTTACGTGAAATAAACCAAATCAAAAAAAAGGAGGAAAAAAATCCAAATTCGGATCAAGACATTTACTCATTTTGTATTAACATATAATATGTATTATGATTTTATATATATATATATATATATATATATATATATATATATATATATATATATATATACATTAAACATTTTATTAGATAGATAAAAACTTTGGCTACGCAACTAATCATCTCTCGGCTCCGGCTTAAGCCACACGAGGCCTCTTACTGTTGCAAAGCATCTGACTGCCTCCTAGTCCTTCATGATTATGCAGTTCGTTTTCTTGGCTCGTCCACTACTTGTTTGATCTAATGACTCATTAGCCATCACTACTCCAGATGCCACTATCGATCTTGACCACTCTTGTCACGCCCCGACCCGGAATCATCCGAATCATCGTCCTCGCAGGGGGCGTGATGTCGCACGAGCCTAGAGTTGCGCTCGTGCAAGGCAAGATGACAAGTTTTCAAATGGTTATCTTTGAGTTGATATTAACAACGAAAGAAAAACAGAGTATACGAAACAATTCTCTTTATTGATATTCGAAATGAGATTACAAAGGCTTTCGATAGCCCAACGAAATTTACCAGATTGGCTACAACACTCAAGTTCTCTCTTGCCCACAAAATATTTCACCGTTCCATACATCATGCCTTCAATATCTCGGCCGCATCAATCCTGTTGCAAGTCCGAGCGTCAATGCGATCGTACGCTTCAATACGCTTCGGCATTCAAGCCTCAACGCGTTCAAGCGAAGCTCCGCCGCGAGCAGACCAATCCCTAAACCTGCTAGCAAACTAGTGGAGGATTAGTACTTTCGTCCTCGCTGTACTGATCAAAAACCCACTTAACAAACCGACATTTAATATTGTATTGATTCATACAAACATACAATTTAGTTCTCTTTCCATGTTCTCCTTATGATCAGTTCATGGCATAATTCGAAGACTGTAAGCACGTTATCATGGCAAGCATGTTATTCAATTCGCATAAGTAATTAACAGGCAAGCAATTTCGTGTTCATTTTGTGGCACGACTTACCAATATCGACGCACTCGCCTTTACACCGACGCAAGGTGAATACGCCTATCAGCTTTTCATGTCATGTTATAAGTGCCCTCTATTCAGGATCTATATGTGCACGATATATGTATACCTTGCACTTTCAACCCATCGCCCTTAACTATATGAAGGTCACTAGCTTTCTGGGCTAGAATGGACTTATGTTTCTCAAATCGAATATGTAAGACGATGATCACTCGATTGCTGTTGCTAACCCAAATAATCAGAGGACCCCCGAAATACTCAAGTAAGTGGCTTATCACATTCACTAGAAGGTCGCTACCCGTCTAGATGAAGTGCACCAACAATACCAATTTTTACCGTAGTCCCTCCTAGGCCGAACGGTCCCAGCGCCCTGGTGATCAACGTTCGAGGAAAGATAACACCCGTGCACGGGCAATATGACTTTAAGTCCATTTGACCATACAATGCATCTTATCTTTCATACAACCAAGCAAGTTTGTCTATATCTATTTCAATTGGCACAACGCCCCAATGTTCTCAATGAACGTCCCGAAGGTCACGAACATTTCGAAGGCACCATGTCGCATCGACAGTTATGCCATATCCATGCCACAACTGTTCTCTTCGTCGCAACGAGGCCATCTTTTGTAAGTATTGTGCAGCTGCACACGTTCGTCGTCTTTTCTTGCATCGTGCATTCAATGCACGCCTCGAAGCCGTGTTTCCTTATTCTACGCCTTACTATTCAACGCGTTATACTTATGTTCCACCCTTCCGACTCGTGCAACTGAGGCACGCCTCGATAAGGTATTCAATGTTCTATCGCTCGTGCACTGAGGCACTCGCACCGATATAGTCTTTCAATGTTCTAGTATGCTAACTCGTACACGGGGGCACGGAATGGCTTATGCACTGGGGCACTCTCGATACAGTTATCCCATGTTCTTATGGCTTGCGCACCGAGGCGCTCGCCTTTGCGATATTCAATGTTCCATAGCGACTCGTACATTTATTGTACGATTCATTTCAATTATTCTATCTAGTGTTCGACACACACTATGTTTTTCTCTCTATCGAGCCACGCCCATGGAGTTGATAGGTTAACTCAGCATACAATGATATATATTTTACTTAGGCATGAAGGAGTAGGAAAGAGAGTCAATATCCCCCCACCTTGAGTCGATATGCCTTATCGTTTCGTCAAGCCGATGCGGCTCAATTTCATAACTTCGTTGCACGGCCAACTCTTCTGACTTAGCCATTCGAGCACTTCGTACTTCATTGAATTATACGTCCGATTTGGCTTACCGTACCCAAGTCTCAGTCCGTCGCAAGACGATGATTTGCTTTCGCGGACCCCTTACTGAATAAGGCGGAATGCCGGCCTCTAATATTTCAGCGTAAACGTATAGCCTACACACAAAACCAACTAAAATCAATACTTATTCGAATCGGTCAATTGCCTTGCGTCGATTCGATTTCTTAGAATCTTCGAACCGACTCAATGCTTTCCCTCGGGCCAACTTAACACTTGCATCGATCTTACTCGATGCGTTCCTCGATTTAATATAACTATCTGACTCGATGCATCCTCTCGGGACAACGTAACTCTTTGTATCGATTCGTATCGATACGTAATCTGGTCAACGCAACTCTTCGAGTCAACGACTCAGCATAATGTACCGTGCGGAGCGGGACATTACATAATATACCACTCAAAACAAGGTTCGTCCTCGAACCGAAACCAATACTAAATTTCTAAGGGTTTGTCACGACCCGGTCCCAATTGCTTGGGTCGAATCGGATCATGCCCAGCCTGCACCGTTGTTGAGACGGCGGCAGTAAGCTGTTCAGTAGCAGGTAACCATACAACAACACTATATTTGTCACAACTCAACATTCGGAAATTTAAAACTTTATTAAACTTTTACATGAAATAAAAGATACAACTTAAACCATTTTTTTTTTATACATCATGAATAAAAGAAAACTCTAGGCAAACAGCTCAGCAATCTCGAATTCCTCGTCTTGGGATCGCGTAACAAAGCCTCATCAGTGATACCTAAAATGTTGGGTCTCCGGTCAGGAGGGAGCAAAGTACAATTACGAATGTCCAATAATTCAAATAATAATTTAAAATTTGCAATGTTAAACAATTTGAAATACTTTAACAATATTTTTCACAATTCTACAATTGAAAACAATGTGATTTGAGTAGGTAACGAACTATGACCGGCTTGGGATGATTCAATTATATCCTAATGATACGGTCCGGCCTATCCCCGTGTATATGAGGAATCAGCTCGCACAATCAATGATGCAATATAGGGGTATTGGTCATAGACGCTACACTACTCCCCCAATATCCCGAGTCAATCAGATTCAATCAATGAGTCAATATTCGAACTCTAGGAGAGAGTTCCGTGTAGCAATGTGGTTTAAAATTGCAATAAAACAATTACTAGATAAATTACCAAATAGACATAACTGCACTTGCCTTTGTTTTAGAATGACTGGATAGACGAGTCGGTACCGAAGAGGAACGTCAGTTGTAACTTCGAGTTCCTACAGTTGAGAACTCGACTTAGATCCTTGAATAACCAGACTAAGTGTGCTAGTTGCAATCTCTAGTAGACCTGTCCTAGTCAGGTTTTAAGTTGTATTTATTTACAGCTAACGATTACGTCGCAACTACGTGCGTTGATTAACCGGTTAATTGGATTATTTGGAAAATCACGAGAATCGATTACAATTTTGAAAAACTTTGTGTTTTCATAATATGTATATAAAATACAGTTTCTTTTAGTGACAAACAGTGAATTAATAATATTTTATTTATTTTAGCTAAACTCGTATTTAAGCCGTAAATTACGTCCTAACTACGAATATGAAATCAATCCAAAATCCACCCAAATCACATCCACCAGAAAAAGAAAAGAAAATAACTACGCTACACAAATACATGGGCACAGCTACTGGTCCTAGGGTGGGCTTATGCCCGATACATCTTTCTTTTACATTAAATAAGAAAATGACTGAATTATTAAATAAAATGCAGAATTTAAATGACTATAATATTTAGCCTAAAAATAAAATAATAAATAAAAGAAAACTAGGAGTCTCAGACTCGGTCCTTTTTCTCAAAATTCGGTTTATGCCTCAACGTCCGGTCGGACCGGTGCGTTTGCATTTTGCCGGGGCCCACAGACCGGTACGGTCGTCGCCCGAAAATCGGTTTAGAAAATCATTTTCGAAAGCCAGTTTTGAAATCAATTAAAAATATAATTTTGTAAAAATTGGGTAGCACTTCCTCTATTCCGGGTCAAACCCAAAACTGGGAAGCGCGCCAACAAACACCTGCAAAATGTCCCAAACCAGGGAAAACCCATTTCCAACCAAAATAGTCCACAGAAATATCCACCAAAATAATTCCAACACCACAGAAATAATTCCCGAAAAGTCCGGGAATCCAATATCAACCAATTCACACCAACCCAGCAAGTAAAAACACAGGAAAATCAAACTAACGCAGCTAAACGAAAATTATAACGCAGCTATCCGGATTCCCGAGAGGGAACCGGGGGACCGATCTATCATCATCGACTCACGGGAGGGACGAACTACTCTGATTAACAGAAATTACCAGTTTCCGTTGGCGGGGAGCCGCGGGAAAAACTCGGGAATGGAGTCCGAACTAAGTCGGCAGCAGGACGAAGATCCGAACCGCGGGAAAGTCCACGGAAAGGGTGCTGGACAGCACAGCGGGGACTGCCGGCCTCGGGAATGGCAGCGGACACCGCGGAAGGGATCGCGGTCACAGAAGACAGCGGGCTGCTGCCGGCGCGGGGCGTCGGCCACGGACGGCCGTTGGACAGCGGGGGTCGCGGCGAAGAATGGCCGGAGAGGGGCACGGTTCTGGCCGCGGGAGAGGGCTCGACGAAGGGGGTTTTGCGGCGGCGCGGGAGGCGGTCACCGGCCACGGAGAACGGCAGCGCGGACGGGGTCTGCCGCTGGACGGCGGAGTCGGGGCGGCTGCGCGGATCCGCGGAGGTCGGCGGATGGCGGACGGGGAGGAGAGCACGCTGCTGCGGCGGAGGGGGCTCGCCGGACGCGCAGCGGGAACCGCTGGACGGCGGTCGGGCGACGGAGAACGGCGGAAAAGGCGGGGCAGCGGCTCGCCGGAGCAAGGGAGCCCGGCCTAGGGTCGCGCGCACGGGTGAGGAGCTCGGGTTTGGGGAAAACCCACAGAGAGAGAGAGGAAGAAAAAAATGGGTTTTGAGAGTCTCTTTCCCACAGGGAAGAACTTGAGCGTGAGAGAGAAAGAGAGATGGGTTGTGATGCTTTGAGAGTTGTGGGGAAGAAAAGAAAATGATTTGCTGTACTGAGATCGTGGGGGAAGTAGTGGGGGACGTGGGATTAAAAGAGAGTGGGGGAAATACTCGTGTGGTGAGGAGGAAATAATAAAGGGAAGAGTGGGGTTTAATGCTGTGGAAAGTTATAAGAGGGGAGTGGAAGAGTTGGGTTGTAACGTTGGAAACGTATGGTGGAGAATGAGTTGGGGAGGGAAAAAGTCACGTACTCCAAATGCTGGTTCTTCGGGGCCAGCACAAAGTAATTTTTTTTTTATTATTATTTGAAGATTTAACCAAGTCTAAAAATCAAGTTTTTAATAGAGAAGGAATTGGGCTCGGACCTGGGTCTGGGCTCGAACTCGGGTCTGGGTCCGAAAATCAAAAGCCCTGTTATAAATTTATTTTCGAAATCATTTTTACCCAAATATATAATAATAATAATATTAATAATAATTATAATTTTAGAAATATTGATGATTAATACTAAAACACTAATAATTATTCACAAAATATGGGTTTCACAATCTTCCCTCCTTAGAAAATTTCGTCCTCGAAATTTAAAGAGTAGGGTAGGAGAATCAAACAAGTACAGGTACTGCGCCCGTAACTCAGGTCCAAAAATAAGAATTTCCAAAGCAGTCGTGGATGAGACGGTTTAGAGACAAGTTTCATTTATGGTGACATCCATGTAGAAAGAATACAAAAAGCGAACCAAAGTACACGAGGTTGATCAGACCATCATGCACCGGTCCTGATTAGACAATATATTAGTGGGTGCACCCAATAAAATACCGTCATGATCAAGCTTGACAAAAAAATAGCTTGCAAAACTAGGCTAACTTCGTCAGCATCAGTCAAGTTTAGAACGAAAAGATAAGAAAATAAGTGATGACTCGAATTCTGATCTTCTTCTTACCTCTGACTAGGCTTGCAACTGGTTTCTCTGACACTGAAAGGTTAAGTCCAAACTTGTGCTCTGAATTATCCAAAACGTGACTCGGAATCCGAAATGTAACGTCTGAGCTGTGACGTAGAAGACGTTGCAACCTCTCAAGATTAGCTGGTAGAGCTAACTGGTATGCTACTTCCAACGCGTCTTAACTTCAAATGACCTGATGTACCTGGCCTCAATTTCCAGCTCCGTCAAAACTGATTGTTCCTCTGGTAGGAAAACTTCACCAAATGCAATTTGGTCTTCCCAAGACCTACCAAATTCTAAGACGCAAAATCCCAATACATCTTCAAGCATCTGGATTGACCTCTCTGATTGCTCGTCCCGCTGTACTCCATGAATCCGGTAAATGTGCCTCTCGTACAATGCTGCCCACTTCTTAATGGATAACCAACTTTGAGAAAAAATAAAGTGTGCTGACTTAGTCAGTCGGTTTATTATAATCCAATTGGTGCCCTTCCCTCCTTGGGAACAAGGCAATCCTTACTCAAAGTTCATTGTTATATGCTTATACTTCCACTCCGAATTGTCTAGCGGCTCCATCAAACTTGTTGTCTTCTTGCTAATTTCCTCATGTTGACAAACTCACATCTAATCCCATACCTGGAATTGTCCTTCTTTATTCCATAACACCAATCAATGGAGGCATATTCCGATACATCTTATCATCTCCTGAATTTATGGAATACTGCGACTGGTGTATTTCTTTCATCAACTCGTTTCTCTGTTTGTCAGCCGATACGCAAAATTTCGCACCATTCTTCAGAGTTCCACTGCTGATCAATTTAGAAACCCTCAAGTGTTCTTGCCAACACTTGATCTCTAAGCCCGCAAAGTGCCTCGTTTTGGAACTACGTTCTCTTGATTTTTAATCCCTCAGCCTCGAACTTCATCAATATTGAATCAGCATCCAGCTCCGTCCTTCTATCTCCAGGTAGTATAACCTCCAGTCCGAACTTCTTGATGTCTTCTAGCAGGTGCTAGTCCTTGGTTAAGAACTTCGCTATCAGTATCGACCAAGTACATCAGCGACCACATTAGCCTTACCTGAATAGTACTGCAGGTTGATGTCGAAGTCCTTCATCTGCTTCAACCATCTTCTTAATCTAACATTCAGCCCTTTCTGAGTGAAGACATATTTCAGACTTTTGTAGTCCGTATATATTTTCACTCCCTTTCCATAAAAATCATGCTTCTATAGCTTCAAAGTAAAGATAATTGCAGCAATTTTCAATTTTAGGTGTGGGATAATTCTTCTCATGAGTCTGTAGTTGCCTACATGTGTAAGCAATTACTTTTCCATGTTGTTGAAGAACGCAGCCCAGTCCTTTTCCAGAGACATTACTGTAAATTGAGAACCCACCGGTTCCTGCGGGTAGCGCAAGGATTGGTGTAGTGGTAAGTCTCTTCTTCAGCTCCTTAATGCCGCCTAGCAATCTTTCGTTCAGATGAACTCTTCATTCTTCCGAGTGAGCTTCGTCATCGGCTCAGCAATCTTGGCGAAATCCTTCACGAACTTCTGATAGTAGCCAGCCAAGTTCAAGAAACTTCTGAATTGAACTTGGGGTTTACCACTCTTCAACAGCAGCTATCTTCCATCGAAATTTCTTCTCTTGACAACATGGCCAATAGTCCACCTTGTCAAAGAAAAATCCACGTTCAGATAACTTACCATAAAACTTCTTTTTCCTCAAAGTTTCCAAAACTTTCTCAGATGTTCTTCATGCTCTTCTTCAGTCTTCGAATATATATCAGAATGTTATCTATGGAGAAGATAAACTGATTCAAATACTTATGAAAATCTCTGTTCATGAGATTCATGAACATAGCAGAAGCATTTGTCAGTCTAATATCCTGACCAAAGGAAACTACCCATACTTGGTGTTTGAACGCCGTTTTGGAAATGTCCTCTTTCCTGACTTTGATTTGATGGTAGTCAAATCTTAAGTCAAACTTCGAAACACCCTAACTCCACACAAACAGATCAAACAGATCCTCGATCCGGACAGAGAGCACTTGTTCTTTAGTGTCTGGTAATCGATGCACATCCGTTGTTCCATCCTTCTTGGACATAAACAAGATAGGTACTCCCTAAGGTAGAGTTCCATTCTGCATAAATCCTAGAGCCTTCATTGATCTGGTCCTTCATCTTCTATGAACTTCGAGTCCGCATCATGCCTTTGTAGGAGGCAAGGTCTGCTAGATAGGAAGAGAGTCCCTAGGTGGTGGCCTAACAGGGGTTGCTGGGTTATGAGCTCTGGTTTGATAAAAAGATAAAGGGCAGTCCTTTACCCGATGTTCAGCAGATCCACATGCCAAACATTGTCCCAAACTCTTACGGCAACTAACGGTCTGATGACCAGGCCTCTTGCAGTAGTTACAAGCCCATAGCTTCTTACGACAAGGCTGCCGGAAGTAGAGTATTTGATGGGACCCAAATATCTTCAGGGGTATCCTTCCTAGGACAAAGTTCTGCTCTAACTTGGTTGGGGATATCTAAGGCTACATCATGACGTTCTTCATGTCTTCTCTCGTGATATTCTTCTGTTCCTGCTGGGCTTCAACTTGTGCTTTCTGGATCTCCATGATTTCTTAAAATAGGGTAACCATTTGGAAGGTGTTTGCTGGTACTGGTGGAGCAACAAAAATGAATACTCCACCAAGGAAATGCAATTCAGTTTGAGATGAGGTAGGAATTGCCAGTGTAGGAAAAACTTCACTGGATGCATTATGGGGACGGTCAATCAGCCGCAAGGGAAAGGACCCTGGGCTTGGTTGAGGATATGGGGTATGATCCGGAGATGACACCTCATCGCCAGCAGGATTGGTCTTGTCAATGGTCATTCTCTGGAAGGTTTAGGATGCAAACATAAGCAAGGTATCCTACCAGTCTATAATCAAACAAAAATATTTATTTATAATATATTTCGGTCCTATGTTGTGACAAATTGATGTTCTAGTGTTCTAATTATTTCTAAATATGTTTTCCTAAGTTGTTGTTCTGACCTGCATGGGCCACCACTAAAAACATGTCACGACCCGGTCCCAATTGCTTGGGTCGAATCGGATCATGCCCAGCCTGCACCGTTGTTGAGACGGCGGCAGTAAGCTGTTCAGTAGCAGGTAACCATACAACAACACTATATTTGTCACAACTCAACATTCGGAAATTTAAAACTTTATTAAACTTTTACATGAAATAAAAGATACAACTTAAACCATTTTTTTTTATACATCATGAATAAAAGAAAACTCTAGGCAAACAGCTCAGCAATCTCGAATTTCTCGTCTTGGGATCGCGTAACAAAGCCTCATCAGTGATACCTAAAATGTTGGGTCTCCAGTCAGGAGGGAGCAAAGTACAATTACGAATGTCCAATAATTCAAATAATAATTTGAAATTTGCAATGTTAAACAATTTGAAATACTTTAACAATATTTTTCACAATTCTACAATTGAAAACAATGTGATTTGAGTAGGTAACGAACTATGACCGGCTTGGGATGATTCAATTATATCCTAATGATACGGTCCGGCCTATCCCCGTGTATATGAGGAATCAGCTCGCACAATCAATGATGCAATATAGGGGTATTGGTCATAGACGCTACACTACTCCCCCAATTTCCCGAGTCAATCAGATTCAATCAATGAGTCAATATTCGAACTCTAGGAGAGAGTTCCGTGTAGCAATGTGGTTTAAAATTGTAATAAAACAATTACTAGATAAATTACCAAATAGACATAACTGCACTTGCCTTTGTTTTAGAATGACTGGATAGACGAGTCGGTACCGAAGAGGAACGTCAGTTGTAACTTCGAGTTCCTACAGTTGAGAACTCGACTTAGATCCTTGAATAACCAGACTAAGTGTGCTAGTTGCAATCTCTAGTAGACCTGTCCTAGTCAGGTTTTAAGTTGTATTTATTTACAGCTAACGATTACGTCGCAACTACGTGCGTTGATTAACCGGTTAATTGGATTATTTGGAAAATCACGAGAATCGATTACAATTTTGAAAAACTTTGTGTTTTCATAATATGTATATAAAATACAGTTTCTTTTAGTGACAAACAGTGAATTAATAATATTTTATTTATTTTAGCTAAACTCGTATTTAAGCCGTAAATTACGTCCTAACTACGAATATGAAATCAATCCAAAATCCACCCAAATCACATCCACCAGAAAAAGAAAAGAAAATAACTACGCTACACAAATACATGGGCACAGCTACTGGTCCTAGGGTGGGCTTATGCCCGATACATCTTTCTTTTACATTAAATAAGAAAATGACTGAATTATTAAATAAAATGCAGAATTTAAATGACTATAATATTTAGCCTAAAAATAAAATAATAAATAAAAGAAAACTAGGAGTCTCAGACTTGGTCCTTTTTCTCAAAATTCGGTTTATGCCTCAACGTCCGGTCGGACCGGTGCGTTTGTATTTCGCCGGGGCCCACAGACCGGTACGGTCGTCGCCCGAAAATCGGTTTAGAAAATCATTTTCGAAAGCCAGTTTTGAAATCAATTAAAAATATAATTTTGTAAAAATTGGGCAGCACTTCCTCTATTCCGGGACAAACCCAAAACTGGGAAGCGCGCCAACAAACACCTGCAAAATGTCCCAAACCAGGGAAAACCCATTTCCAACCAAAATAGTCCACAGAAATATCCACCAAAATAATTCCAACACCACAGAAATAATTCCCGAAAAGTCCGGGAATCCAATATCAACCAATTCACACCAACCCAGCAAGTAAAAACACAGGAAAATCAAACTAACGCAGCTAAACGAAAATTATAACGCAGCTATCCGGATTCCCGAGAGGGAACCGGGGGACCGATCTATCATCATCGACTCACGGGAGGGACGAACTACTCTGATTAACAGAAATTACCAGTTTCCGTTGGCGGGGAGCCGCGGGAAAAACTCGGGAATGGAGTCCGAACTAAGTCGGCAGCAGGACGAAGATCCGAACCGCGGGAAAGTCCACGGAAAGGGTGCTGGACAGCACAGCGGGGACTGCCGGCCTCGGGAATGGCAGCGGACACCGCGGAAGGGATCGCGGTCACAGAAGACAGCGGGCTGCTGCCGGCACGGGGCGTCGGCCACGGACGGCCGTTGGACAGCGGGGGTCGCGGCGAAGAACGGCCGGAGAGGGGCGCGGTTCTGGCCGCGGGAGAGGGCTCGACGAAGGGGGTTTTGCGGCGGCGCGGGAGGCGGTCACCGGCCACGGAGAACGGCAGCGCGGACGGGGTCTGCCGCTGGACGGCGGAGTCGGGGCGGCTGCGCGGATCCGCGGAGGTCGGCGGATGGCGGACGGGGAGGAGAGCACGCTGCTGCGGCGGAGGGGGCTCGCCGGACGCGCAGCGGGAACCGCTGGACGGCGGTCGGGCGGCGGAGAACGGCGGAAAAGGCGGGGCAGCGGCTCGCCGGAGCAAGGGAGCCCGGCCTAGGGTCGCGCGCACGGGTGAGGAGCTCGGGTTTGGGGAAAACCCACAGAGGGAGAGAGAGGAAGAAAAAAATAGGTTTTGAGAGTCTCTTTCCCACAGGGAAGAACTTGAGCGTGAGAGAGAAAGAGAGATGGGTTGTGATGCTTTGAGAGTTGTGGGGAAGAAAAGAAAATGATTTGCTGTACTGAGATCGTGGGGGAAGTAGTGGGGGACGTGGGATTAAAAGAGAGTGGGGGAAATACTCGTGTGGTGAGGAGGAAATAATAAAGGGAAGAGTGGGGTTTAATGCTGTGGAAAGTTATAAGAGGGGAGTGGAAGAGTTGGGTTGTAACGTTGGAAACGTATGGTGGAGAATGAGTTGGGGAGGGAAAAAGTCACGTACTCCAAATGCTGGTTCTTCGGGGCCAGCACAAAGTAATTTTTTTTTTTATTATTATTTGAAGATTTAACCAAGTCTAAAAATCAAGTTTTTAATAGAGAAGGAATTGGGCTCGGACCTGGGTCTGGGCTCGAACTCGGGTCTGGGTCCGAAAATCAAAAGCCCTGTTATAAATTTATTTTTGAAATCATTTTTACCCAAATATATAATAATAATAATAATAATAATATTAATAATAATTATAATTTTAGAAATATTGATGATTAATACTAAAACACTAATAATAATTATTCACAAAATATGGGTTTCACAGGGTTTCACTAGATCGTTCCACGATCTCGTCTCACTATCGTTTGGTTCATACAACTTAGTTTGGAATCATACACATATTTTAGGCGTCCCACCAATATATAAATTTTAGCCAAGCTCAGTTGTAAGATATCGGAACAACAATAACATGTAACTTCTTATTCTTAATTACTTGCCATCTCGTACTCTCGATCGGACTTGGCTCTAGTGCTTGTTCTCGTAATTCTAGCGCACATGCATATTGATACATACGCGATCGTCCAACAAAAGTTAAGGTACACGATGCGATTTAAAAATTGCATTTTTTACTTCGTAAGTTTCATTGGGACTATCAATCCTATGCGTCGCATCAAGCCGTCGCGCATCCGGTCACAACGAGTCTCCGCAATGCCTTATTTTCGACGTCGCTACCCAACTTATTTTTGAAGTTTCACTTCGTATCTTTATCTCGACATGATTCCCTTTTGTTGACTTGCAAAAGCATCAACATTCAGACTACGTTCGCTAAGTGACTTACCCAGACATCGTGCTTAAATTCTTTCGACACAACTTTAAATTGACATTGCACAAAGGCCACAATCTATCCTTACAAAGTTTAATTCAAGTCGACAATGCTCAATGCAACGACTCGCCTTAACACGAAGGCCTTTACGACGCGTCTTACATTCGATTCCTAACGAGTAGGAATTCACTAGCCAAATTTCCAACTTATCCATCTCGCAACATCGAATATAAGTTCGATTCACGCAAGCTCAATTGCAAGGTGAATTCGAATCTAACGACATAACTCATAAGTTATTTCCTTATCGTTCTCTCTCTCGTGCATAGCACGATTCTCACAATCGCCTTATCCGAATCACCAAGTCCGTTGGTGAATTTCTAGTTCGATCGTCGACGAACATAACCATTCAAGCATTCATCCGACGAATACTAAAAAACAAGCTACATCATTCTCAATCGAAAGCTGTTCCAACAATTTTCGATCACCTAGACTTATCGTCAACATGCACCACACTGTATTTGTTATCGATGCAATTTTGTATGCGACATCGCATGGGTTATTTTATGGTCAGCCACATTCAATTTGATTTGGCGGTCAAGTCTTCTAGGGTCAGCTGCCCCGAAGCTATGCTCGATAGTTGTGGATCATCACAGAAGCACAGTTTACTACGAACCATGATATATCTTATTTCGGAGCCAAATCACATTCCGACGATTTCTATGCGACTATCCAATTTCGGGCAAAATCATTTCTATCGGCGCAAATGATGCGCAACTATCCTCCGAGTAAAGTCATGCACTACCGTCGATGATTCTGTTATTCATGACGCATCTACTCGTATTGAGTTCGAGTCTATCTTATTTCGGTCGACACACGAGATAGTATACGCATCGAGCAATCGTCGATGACTTATAGTCTCGTCTTGATCAATCACAAAGTTCATGATCAACCAGTTCATTCCTTCTCGTATTGTTACTTACAAAATTTTGATAGCGCAAGGCGCACTCCTCCTCACATCGTGCTTACGTTTCCTTACGTATCGATCTCGATACGTCGTATCAATTTCGATAGCGTAAGGGTCAACTTTGAATCCGTTTCAACGTAAACTTAACTCGTATCGCATACATCCAAGTTTGCAACGAACTTTTCCATACGTATCAACTCGTTTTCCGATTTGCCGCATCCCGCTATACTTGATCGCGTAACTGAGTTACCGATTATCCAACATCGAACCCTCAAGTCATACGATCTCGCCCTCTAAGTTTCGTGTGTTTTCAATCGTACTCAAATGAGTTTCGCCGTAACGTAACCAACTATCTCCTGGGCACTATTTATCCGCATCAACAAACTCTTCACCGTAGTCGCACATCGTGCGATCCGATTATAATTTGCCATGTGCAACATTTCTATCGAGATCGCAAGTCGTACGACTCATTTGTAAGTTCGAGTTTTTCTTTTCCGTCGATCCGATTATTGTTTCAAGGCATAATCGTTCCGCTAGTCTCGGTCGTCTGACCGATTTATAATTTTCGTCCGACATATCATTCATTGATACGAGTCTCGCCTTATCGTCCCAACCAATTTTTCGAAGAATACTTGCATCAACATACCGTCATACAAATTTTCAATCGAGTCTCGGTGCTATCCTGTCCGTTGCGGACGAATCTTCCGTAATTTTCACAACACGTTATGCAACCCACCGCACAAGTGGTATTGCATATACTTGTCACGACCCGCACCCAGAGTAAGGGCATGAGTACGTGACAGCGTCCTAGCCTACGTCGCAGAAACGACGTAGAACACTGTCTAGGTCTACTATCTAACAACAATTATAATATCAAAACCTGTCGAGAACGGTCAACTCCGAATGGAGGACAAGCAAAGACAATATAATATACTCAATCCCAAACTCTAAGAAATATAGATGATACCGAAAGATAAAGACAACAAGATATGAAATAGCATCCTGAAAATCCAACACAGAATAATATAAGTCCAGTCACAGAGTCAACAATCTCAATACAATACTAAAATAATAACAAGCCAAAATGTAATCTGGAGACAAAGTCCAGTACCAAACTAAACTAGCTAAGCTACTCTAAAGCCCCATCGACTGGACCTAACCCTTGCTGAACTAGGGTCTCCAAGTCTAGGCCAACTACGTCATGAGGACCGTAGTAGGTAGGACAATCCCCCTCGCCATAATCTGTAAAATTTTGTCAACATATCCAGTCAGGATGGAACGAGCACAAATCTCAAATAACAGTTCTAATTAGACGATATTGAAAATATAGCAGTAAATAGAGAGAATATACGAGGTAAAATAATGTGTACATGAATCATGGTAAGGCATGTCAAGACTGTAACTGAATGTAAGAACAAAAAAACAGTATATATCATGTACAAAAATCTGGAACTATATCTATGTGAGTTTAGTATTAGTTTCAACATGTGATCAGCTTAGAACTTGATACAATGTTTGGCCTGGCTAATCATACGTGGGTGTATGATTAACACTATACAATGATGATACAATAATACTGTGGGGTACTGATCACATATCGACGCTAACACCCCTATCCCTGACTAATATAGTGGATCCAGTCATGACACGTCATGACACATGATTCTCTGAGAAGGTAGCTAGCCTTCGCAGAAATCCTGTCTATACAATGCACAAGGAACTAGGAATACTTGTACAAGGCATACCATATATAAGAGGAATAACATCTTATGACGGGATCCAGACAAATACCAATCCGTGTGAACAATGTGTCAAGAGAACAAGGATATCTACACTAAATACTAGAAACAAAGACGATATCATAAAACAAAAATATTATCAGAGAATATACTCACCTGTGATGTGATGGATAAGTCGACTGAGTCCAAGAACAGTGCCTCGCGGACCTATAGATAGAATACTGTATCAATATAATGGTTTGGAAGTGAAATTAAGTCATACTGAGTCAAAATAGGTCAAGACACGTCAAACTAAGTCAATCTAGGTCAAACAAGGTCAAACTAGATTGTACATGGTCAATCTAAGTCATATTAGGCCAAACAAAGTCATACTGGGTCAATGCAAGTCAAACAGAATTAAACTAAGTCGATTTAAGTCAAAGGTTGACTTACAGTTGACTTTTGGTCAACTGGTCAACTCTGGTCAACCCTAGGTCAACTCTAGGTCAACTTTAGGTCAAACTTGACTAACGTTGACTAACAGTTGACTTTGGGTCAACTGGTCAAGTTTGGTCAAGTTCTAGTAAATTTTAGGCTACGGTTGACTTACAGTTGACTTTTGGTCAAAATAGTCAACCGTGGTCAACCAAGGTCAAAACTAGTCCAAGTCCACTATTCCTAACCATTACCAACCATAATAATCTAATTTTAGCTATAACTTAAGGTATTAAACCCATATGTTGTGTAATGGGTATTATCCCTACTTATCCCGTTTACCTTCTCTATCCCAATTACTAAGGCCAAGTAGCTTTTCCTTAGGAGTTCCACTCCCGGCTTCCTAGGGTAGTAGGATACCAACCTACACTAACATTACCTACCAAGACAACCTATTTCTAAGCCCATCTTAGAAGTCAAACTCAATATCTTAACAATATCTTAATAATACCCCATTACCTACCTTTATCCTTCATAAGGTAAATACCAATACCTTGCCCATTACAAAGGAAACCCCTCTAGACCTCAGGATACTAGCCTAGGCTTCTTAGGGTAGCTAGATACTATCCTATCTAGGGTTTACCAACCAAGAAATCTAGGGTTCTAGGACATCTAGTCCATCTTATGGTCATGTTGGTCATCTCGACATTACCTTAGGGTATCGTCATGATACGCTATGGTATCGTGAGATACCACACTCTATCTTCTATCCAACCTTCCTAGTTTACTCTCCCACACTCTCCTAGTGTCTAGGTTAGCCCTCTCTACTAGTCCACTAGGATATTAACCTAGTTAGGACACTAACTTAACTAACTCACTACTAACACTACACTAGCACCAACTCTAACACCAACCTCAAAACCCACACTAACTAGACACTCAATCCACACTAGACACCACTCAACTAGGCACTAACTAAGGGTTTATATAGGCTTCTAGTGGATCAATTTGTGGAGCAACATGGGGTTCAAATGGTATATGTATTGAATGGAAAATGAATGGATGAAAGAGTGAATTAATGGAAGGGTGAATGGATTGAATAGAATGGAATGCATGGATGAATGAAGATTGAAATGAAGTATGGATGGACTGAATTTGTGAAGAGGGAATGGATGAATGATGTAGGATTAATGAATGGATGAGTAGGAGAATGAATGAAGAAATGGGTGGATGAAACATGTGAATGAATGAGTGAACCAAGGGACGATATGGGGCTGAAATGTGGTGCCTATGGGCTATCCTATGGGGTGTTCATGGCTGAATGTAAGGGCTGATTTGGAGGCTTATATATAGGCTAATATATGGCTGATTTGTAGGGTTGAATGGGGGCTGAATTGGCCTATTCTAGGGGGCTGAATTAGCTGTCAAATGGGGCTAAATATAGGTGATTTAGGGGCTGATTTCAGGACTGGTTTGGGAGGGCTAACATGGCTGTCCATGTGGACTATTTTAGGACAGCAATGGGCTGATTTAAGGGACTGTTTTGGGAGGGCTAATGGCTGTTGATGTGGCTAAAACATGGGGTTTATAAGGCTGATATTGGGGCTGATATAGGGTGTTAATGGCTGCCTAAGTTGGACTGATTTGGGACAGCTAATAGGGCTGATAAGAGGCTGGGTTTGGGGGCTGAAATGGGACAGTCATGGGACAGGTTTGGGACTGCAATGGGCTGTCCATTTAGGGACTGGATTAAGGCTGCTATGGAGTTGCTTATATGGCTGAAATGAGGGGTCTAGGGGCTGGTTTAGGGGGGTTGCTTAAGGCTAGTTTAGGACTGAATATTGGCTGAATCTAAGGGCTGCCATGGGCTGTTACTGCCCTGCTACTGCTGCTGTTAAGAGCAGCCTCCTCTCCCCCTTCCTATCACTCCATCACTCCTCATTCACTCCCATCTATCCCTCTAATCTCTCACTCTCTCTAACACTCTCAAACTCTCTAATACTCTCAACCAAAAACCACACACACATACTAATTCATTTACCAAGTCCATCACTCTCAACTCTACCTATCAAATCTCTACTCCCCACCACACACACATACATATATATACATATGGACACACACACACACACCTATACATATGGATACACACACACACACACACACATATATATACATACATACTACCAACACCACCACTACCACCACACACACACACTACCAGTACCACCCCTACTACCACACACTAACACACTCCCCATATAAATATACACACATACACATACACATATGCATATACTCCTAAACGACCCAAAACCTTATCCGAATACCCAATCCTTGCAATTCTACCCTCTAGGGCCTAGACACGTGCCCCACACAAGAAATCTAACTCGCGCACGCGAGCAGAAACGAGAAACGAGGCCCGAATGGCCAAATGGCCATTCTGGCGACTCCGGGGTGTCCGATTCGTAATACCGCGTGATACGGACACCAAACCTATCCGGATTCGACCCAAACTCTACCCATGAGTTCTAAATAATGATTAGAACCTATTCTAAGTACTAACTTGCCGATTCTAGTGTCGGTGCAAAAAGTCACCCGTATGTTGGAACTCGAAAATCCCGAAAAAGCCTATTTTTATGATTTCTCGCAAAACGACCCCACGTATCCAAATATGGACACGTACCTAGCCTCATCTCACCCAAACTAACCTAATTAGGTATAATTAGGCTAGGGGTAACACCCAAACATGTCAATTTAGGGTTTTCCCCAAATTTGGCATTAAACCTAGCCCGAAAGTCCCGAATTGAGTCCAATGGGTTCCAAACCTCTTCTAATGGGTTGTACTACGTCTCGGGTATCCTCTAATATGCAAATAACATTAATTAGGAGCAATTACAAGAGTTAGAGTTAGGGTTTCCCTTTGGGAGTTGGAATCCCAAGGAAGGCCCCAAAATTTGTTCTTTTTGGGTCAAGAGCCAATTCTATGCTTCCAACCCCTCCATGCTAGGTTCTACCTAGATAAAAATTACAAATAAAAGATAAACAAGGGTTAGCACCAAGATTAGAGAGAGATCTAGAGAAATGGAAGAGATTTGACTTACTTTGGGCTTAAAATCAAAGGGTTTTGGCTTGGTTTGGGAAGGAACTCTCAAAGGAGAAGAAGAAGAAGAACAAGATGTGAAAAAAATGAAGTGGAGAGGGGGTCTCTTGTTGCTGTCCAGATTTATGGGATTTGGGGGCATTTGGCAAATGTCCAAAATGCCCTCCAAGGCCCCTTTGAGTCAATTTTGTCTTATGTGGAAGTTTGGGGCTAAAAGGGTCAAGTTTAAATAACCAAATGGACCAATTATGTCATGTGGGATTAGTCTAAATGCACTATACTAATTAGTGGAATTTATGGGCCATGTCTAGCTAAACTCTGGATCCCAACTAGAGTCTAAGCTACCCGGGTCACTAACACAAGTCGAAATGAGCCAAAACTCAAACCCGATCAAACTAAACCCGAAAATACAATATTAAAATATAAAAATTCCCAAAATATTAAAATATGAAAAATGACCAAAATTATAATACATCAATTTAAATATTATTAAAATAATATAAAATTTACCAATTAATTAAAATCCTAAATAATTCAAAAGTCACAAAATGACCAAAATACCCTTAGTCTAAAAAGTGGTAATTAGCTAATCTAATCACATGGGTTAGGCCTCCATGGTCATGGTTAGTCTCTAGGCTAAGCAGCTCTAAGGTTACACTAGCCAAGGAACAAAATCACAAAACACTAATTAAATTAAATTAAAATAATCAAAATCACCAATAAATTAATAACATGATTTAAACCTATTGTTAAATAATCAATTTACAAAAGTTCAAAATTACCCTCATTTTAGAAAAGTGGTGGTTACAAATCTACCCTTCTTAGAAAAATTTCGTCCTCGAAATTAAGATGGCTATACTCCTTCTAGGTTAAACCCCCAACAATCAAGGTCAAGAAAACTATATCTAAAACATACAAATTGTGGTCCTACTGGTAGGGGTGAGCATTCGGTTAATTCGGTTCCAACCGAACCGAATTTCTGAAAACCGAATTAACCGAACTTAATAACATCCCAACCGAAACCGAACCGATCTTAGCCAAAACCGAATCAAACCGAAACCGATTTATTCGGTTCGGTTTTTCGGTTGAAATCGGTTTATTCGGTTGGGCTTTTTGATAACAAGCCAGGCCTAAAATTGGGTTTCTGATTGAAAAAATGAAGTTATTAAAAAATTGGATACCAAAGCTTATTGCTGTTCAATCTGTCAAATTTTGCTTTCATGTTCTAAAGAAATATTCTCAAATGAGAAAGCATAATTCATAGATACAAATTTTGGCAAAGCATAATTCATAGATACAAAGTTGGCACTTTACAAAAAAATATTATACAGCACACCACAGAATATACACATTACATATTACAAAAAAGTGGCTCTTGCGCTTTCCTACATGCACAGAGTAACAGATAAATCAAAGGCTCCTTCCACATATACACATTGTCACATTATACATATATAGGGGGAGTCTTAACTCACTAACTCCCTTCCCTTTCCTAGCCAACAAAGCTCAGGCCAAAACATGCCAAAACAGGAAATACTGTAGTGAAGAGAAGAAACGAAAGGAAAAACTCTTTACAATATACGCAACATGGGTGAGACTTGCGACATCATGTACAAGAAGAAGAAAATGAAGGAGAATGCTCAATTAGCCGTCTCCACATGGGCGTGCTGGCTCTAGCTATACCAAATTGCCAATTCAGCTGACTTGTCCATATCATGGGTTTCCTAAATTGTTGGCACTGACCGGAACCAAAATAATAATCCTGAAATAGCCAGAGAAAAAGGCAATTACATATATAAGAAAAAAATTTAGAGAATCCAGCCTCTACTTTGATGCATGCTAAGAGTTTAATGTTTCAGGAGACATAGTTATCAGAACCGAAATGTATCAGAAGTGTTTCAGGAGTTTAATGTTTCAGGAGACAATCTGAGTAATCCATTCATGTAAGAGTTTAATCCATTCATGTAATCCAATAATGCAACAATCTGAGTAATCCGAAATGCTAAGAGTTTAATGTTTCAGGAGACAATCTGAGTAATCCATTCATGTAAGAGTTTAATGTTTCAGAACAACAAAGTCTAAAGATACAAAATAAAATAATAAGAGGTAAGAATATAACTACTTTTAGAAGTGTTGCATGTGTTCAGGAGACATAATTATCAGAACCGAAATGTATCTCCTAAACAACAAGACTATTAGGTATTACAAAAAACTGCCTACATCGGAATATGTTCAACAGAAGAAATTAAAAACCAACAGAAGAAAATAAAAATAGTAAGAATGAGCAAGCAAATGTATTTGAAGTAAAACCAACAAAGAAATTTAATCATAAGAACTTTTCTTTCTTACTAAATGTGATCACCTGTCTAATGGCAATGAGAGGATATCCCTAATGGTCGCTTTAGATGCATGTTCGTCATCAGTGAGCATGAGTATCTATTGAATGTTGTTTTCAATGAGTACCTTGCTGCAAAACAATAGACATTGACAAGTATTGTTGAAGTTTGAAGGCTCAGATTGGCAAGTTGTGCATCAATAGATACATTGCAGTATCTGTCCACTACTAACACCATATCATCATTGCCCACTTTCTTAATATTTGTTAGCAATTTATAATTGAATAAAACAAGTAAACTAGACTATAAAGTAAAAGGTTTACCCCACTTGGATAACATAGAGTGCCGATAACTTGATTGCAATGATTTGCATATTGCAGCGATGTTGAACAGAAGCCTGCAGATTCAGTATAGGGCACAAATATACTGCCAACAGAAGTGCAGAGCATGCATAGTGCACAAACTTTAGAGTGCCAACAATTGGAGTGCAGATTCTGTATAGTACACAAATAGGATGCCAACAACAGAAGTTCAGAGCCTGCATAGTGCACAAACATAGAATGCCAACAACAAAAGTATAAAGCCTGCATAGTGTAGAAACATGGAGTGCCAACAACCGAAGTCTGCATATTCTGCACAGTCCAAACATACAGTGCCAACAACAAAGATTTGCAGAATATCTTGCATAGTCTACACCCTTAAGAGTGCCAACAACAAAAGTGAGAAGTCTGCATAGTCCACAAACATAGAGTACCAATAACAGAAATCTGCAGATTCTGCATAGTGCCTACTGCAGAAATAAAGTCTGAAATGCAATACTACATAGTACAAAATAATGTAGAGTACTTAATATTACAGTCCAAAATATCTAGATCTTTAAAACCCGCTTGAGGTTGAGCCCATCGCCAAATGACTTAAATCTATATAAGAAAGGATGACACAAATTAATATTCAATACAACTAATAAAGTAATATCTTGATTTTCAACTCTTTAATAAAAAGACATACCTTTTTCAAGTTGATCTAGAGATTCCAAGTTCTCTTCAAGATCACTAACAATAGATCGATTGTGACTTGATCGTAACCAATCTTGAGAGCAAATAAGACCTTGAGCAATTTTAGGTATCAAAGAGCTCCTAAATACATCAAGTACTCGACCACCCGTACTAAATGCACTCTCGGAAGCCACCGTAGATATAGGGACAGCCAACACATAACGAACCATTCTCGAAAGAACAGGAAAACGAGGAGAATTAATTTTCCACCAAGCTAAGAGATCAAAATTTGGATTCTCATCTTTATCGGCCTCGGTGGGCTCAACAAGATAACGATCCAACTCTGACTTGCTATCACAACCACCCGTTTTCATTTTATGATTCTTATATTGAGTCTTCATCATATGTTTCAAGTTAAAAAGAGGACGATCTTCGATGCTTGAAGATTCAACTATTTCATTAGTAGTTGAAGAAGCAACTATAGGTGAATGGATCTTCTTGTACTCTTCAAACATAGAGTACACAACCGTTCTCACCTTCTCCATTATGGCATCACCCCTTGATTGACCATATAGTTGATGTAACCACCATTCAACATATGCAATCTTTTGACGTGGATCAAAAAGTGGCGCAATGAAGATGATCATGTTCATCTTCTCGATGTCTCCCCAATACTTGTCATATTTGTCTCTCATTTTATCCGCCATCATAGATAACTCAAAGTCGTCACTACTCTTTGCATTCTTCAAGAGAAAGTCGATAGATGCAATCTCTTCAAAGAATTTGTTGGAAGTGACATACAAAGAGCCCGAGACTCGTAAAGTAAATTCATAAAAATGTTCTAAAAAAGTACACAATCTCCTCACATTTGACCAATCCTCCTCGCTAGGAAACGAGTTCTCCTCTTCAAGTTCTCTCCTAAATAAAACGTCTTCGTCTTGGAACCTCTCAAAGGCTCTTTGAAATCTTTGCGCCGTGTCCAACATCAAATATGTTGAGTTCCAACGGGTACTCACATCGAGACACAATAATTTTTTACTTTGTATATTTTCAATTTGAACACAATCTTTGAACTTTTAAAAACGGGAAGGAGATTGTCTCACATAGCAAATAGCCCACCGAACACGAGCAACCGAAGAAGACATCATTTTCAATCCATCAACAACAACAAGATTTATAATGTGTGCAATGCAACGCATATGTAAATACTTGCATTGAAGAATACTATTTCCCCGTTGTGCATACTTCTTACTTAAATAAGCAATGACAACATCATTATAGCTTGCATTATCTACGGTGATTGTAAATATCTTGTCAATGCCCCACTCAATCAAGCACGACTCTATGTCCCTCCCAATTGCCTCGCCTTTATGACTAGAAATTGGACAAAAGTTAATATTTTTTTGTTCAATTCCCATTCATCATTGATATAATGTGCCGTAAGACACATATAATTTATCTTTTGAATGGATGTCCATGTATCCGTCGTAAGGCAAACTCTTTGATTGGACTCCTTGAAGTAAGTCTTCAACTTAGTCCTTTCATCGGTGTAAAGATGGAAACAATCTCGTGCAACGATCCATCTTGATGGTACACCAAACATAGGACATGCAATAGAAACAAAACGTTTGAAGCCCTCCCCCTCCACAAACCGAAAAGGAAGCTCGTCAACAATTAGCATGTAAGCTAATGCCTTCCTCACATCTTCTTGATTAAATTGCCAACTAGTGAGGGTTGACTTGCCCTTTCCAACGGATTGTAAATTCAATATTGATTGGGTAGAGCCTTTATGATTTGGGTTAAGGGGGCACATATGCCAATGATTCTTAACAGAAGTAGTCCCATTAATTACGGGGTGACAATAATATTGTTTTTTGCAGAAATTACACTCCGCTTTTGGATTTCCATTCTCAAGAAACTCTTTGAAATCACTCCAATAAGGAGCTCTTCTTTTACCAATACGTTTGCTTTTGACCTTGAGCTTAGAATTAGTTGTCGAATTGATAATGGGGTTATTTGTGTCATGGGAACTTTTTTCCGCCACAACCCCACCCTCATGCTCAATAGGTTCCACTTCATTCAACATCTAAAAATAAACATAACAAAAATTATTACAACTCTAATTTACAAAGCAAATTTCAAAAATATTTAATGAAAGGAATTAAGAATACGCACATTGCATGAGTACGATGTTGATGCCATGAATTTGACTCAACTTACGCAACAAATGACCTATTAAATTATTTGTTGAACAACATATAAGAATAAGATATAGTTTTAGTAAACCCCACCTTAATTTGTTGAACATTATATAAAAACAAGATATAGTTTTTATCTATTCTTATCAGTTTTTTTCATGTTCTTATCATTTTTTAGCTTTTTTGCAAAACCACATTTAATTGTAAAATACATAATCCCAACCCCAAAGCAAAGGAAGCATAAAAAACTCATAGCAAAGCAAGCATGCAACAAGTTAATATTTCAGATTTTTGGACAAGTAGCCATTAATTGTAGCATTTGTGCAAATTGGCACTACAAGTGATCCTGTAAAATGTAGACTGACATTTGAAAGTTGTAGTTTCAAAGATTACTTACAGCGATTGCTGGCCTGTTGCTATTATAAGAATAAATTAGGGCCAATAATCCAATCCAAGCCACAAATAACTGCAAAACAGAAATGAAAAATAACATTAGAAGAAATATGCAAGTTAATTTGAGGAAACACTAATAACTATCAAATAACATTAGAAGAAATATGTAAGTTAATTTGAGGAAACACTAATAACTGCAAAACAGACTGACATTTTTTTAAGATTTAACAAGAGCATCAAATATCTGTTCAAAATCAATGCTGCAAATTTATGTAAAACAAAAACTCACATAGAAGCAGCCATGCCAAGTTGTTGCAATATGAAAAAACTGAATATAGGCCTTGACCTTGAATATATATATATATATATATATATATATATATATATATATATATATATATATATATATATATATATATATATATATATATATATATATATATATATATATATTCAGCAAACAGAATATAGGTCAATATATATATATATATATATATATATATATATATATATATATATATATAGACCTATATTCTGGTTGCTGAATATATATATATATATATATATATATATATATATATATATATATATATATATATATATATATATATATATATATATATATATATATATATATATAGACCTATATTAAAATATATATATATATATATATATATATATATATATATATATATATATATATATATATATATATATATATATATATATATATATATAGACCTATATTCTGGTTGCTGAATATATATATATATATATATAAAATATATATATATATATATATATATATATATATATATATATATATATATATATATATATATATATTCAGCAACCAGGTCCAGAATATATAAACCAGTCTTGTACACTACATAGAATAAAACAAGGATGGATTCTATTTTTTCAGTTCCGAAACTATACTACATAGAACAAAAAAATTCAGATCCGAAACTATACTACATAGAACAAAACAAGGATGGATTCCAACTTATTTTTTCCAGATCCGAAACTATCCGAGACTCCCAACTCAAATTTTTTCAGATCCGAAACAAAACAAGGATGGATTCCAACTTATTAACAAGAAACTATACTACATACGAAAAAAAAACAATAGCTCGTAAATTAAAAGAAAAAATTACAACACAAAAATATATAACAAAAATGATAATTATAACAATGATGTCACGATGGATCTGTACATTTGGACACAATAGAACCAAAATTAAAAGAAAAAACTAAGAATACTTACAAAAAATAGTTGTAGGAGCCCCCGAGCCAATCAGAGTTCAGATCCGGTAAGAGAATGAGAAGAGGAGGAGCCAAGAGGAGGGTTTAGAGTTTTTTTAGATGAAGACGACTCCGGAGAGGCTGAGAAGAGGAGGAGCCAGTGGATCTAGGGTTTTTTTTAGAATGAGAAGAGGAGGAGCCAGTGGATCTAGGGTTTTCTTTTGGATGAAGACGACTCCGGAGCCTGAGCCGCTGAGAAGTGAGAGCTGCTGCTCTCCTAAAAAAAAGGGAAGAAGTGAGATTATGAGAGGAGAGAGAGAGAAAAAGGTGATATATACTGAGGGTTAGGTTTAAGGGTATTTACGTATTTTCATATCCCTATTCGGTTTTCGGTTTTAAATCGAACCCGAACCCAATAACCGAACCCGAACCCGAAAACCGAATTACTGGATTTTCCAAATCGAACCCGACCCGAAATTTTTTTAAACCGAACCGAATTGCTTATTCGGTTCGGTTCGGTTTTCGATTTTAAACCTAATAATGCTCACCCCTACCTACTGGTCATGATATCACGGTCGTGATCAGGGTCACTATACTATCTATCACAGCACAAAACATCTTGATAGGTACTAATGGAATCACACAACAAGATGGAAAGAAGAACATGAAAGAAAGACCTGCTAATCCGTCACCCGTAGCGTTGGTCTACTCGACTGTCAGCGCAAAAGCCTTGCCCCTCTGGGGTATATCCCTTTGATGGTGCGGGGCACGGTGCTGCGCTACAGGTAGCCTAGCTCCCTCTATCTAATCTATAATACTCAAGTAATATCCATAATGATATTCCACTCCTTTATACTAGGGCATCATCTATATGGTATCTATTCTGCAATCTGATAATCATACCCGTCTATCCAGAACCATGTTACCAGAATCCTCATCACACCAGTAAGTATGGCTGCGATAATCCATAGAGTCTGCAACTCATGTACATACCTCTAGAATCATGGTATTTAAAATTTTTGCATTGCCGCTAGCTTGGCTGCAAAAATTTTAAATTCTCACATCCGAAAAATACATCCAAAATCAGACTCTATCTCATCGCCAAACCATCTAATAAGGCTGTAGAAGACTCTAGATTCCATGACTGAGGCAACCTAGCCCATAATGTTATCTTGGTAGAAAATCAAGTCAATAATGAATACCAAGAATCAAATTCAACGATGAACAAGGAAGTAGACAGAAACTGCGGAAATCGAATTTCGAGATAGTTTATAATGAGATTCTCAAGGGTCATCCCAGGAATCTTCTTAAGTAGTCCTAACTGTGATTGAGTAACTCTCTATACTGCCTAATCCTATATCCTAACAGCAGGCTCGTAGCAGCACTCTAAGTCGAGCACCACTACGAAATCGTACTAGTTGCGACTCTAACCTGCATGGGCCACCACTCAACTACGTGTCACGACCCGCACCCGGAGTAAGGGCATGAGTACGTGACAGTGTCCCAGCCTACGTCGTAGAAATGGCGTAGAACGCTGTCTAGGTCTACTATCTAACAACAATTATAATATCAAAACCTGTCGAGAACGGTCAACTCTGAATGGAGGACAAGCAATGACAATATAATATACTCAATCACAAACTCTAAGAAATATAGATGATACCGAAAGATAAAGACAACAAGATATGAAATATCATCCTGAAAATCCAATACAGAATAATACAAGTCCAGTCACAGAGTCAACAATCTCAATACAACACTAAAATAATAACAAGCCAAAATGTAATCTGGAGACAAAGTCCAGTACCAAACTAAACTAGCTAAGATACTCTAAAGCCCCATCGGCTGGAGCTAACCCTTGCTGAACTAGGGTCTCCAAGTCTAGGCCAACTACGTCATGAGGACCGTAATAGGTAGGACAATCCCCCTCGCCATAATCTGTAAAATTTTGTCAACATATCCAGTCAGGATGGAACGAGCACAAATCTCAAATAACAGTTCTAGTTAGACGATATTGAAAATATAGCAGTAAATAGAGAGAATATACGAGGTAAAATAATATGTACATGAATCATGGTAAGGCATATCAAGACTGTAACTGAATGTAAGAACAAAAAAATAGTATATATCATGTACAAAAATCTGGAACTATATCTATGTGAGTTTAGTATTAGTTTCAACATGTGATCGGCTTAGAACTTGATACAATATTTGACCTGGCTAATCATACGTGAGTGTATAATTAACACTATACAATAATGATACAATAATACTGTGGGGTATTGATCACATATCTACGCTAACACCCCCATCCCTGACTAATATAGTAGATCCAGTCATGACACGTCATGATACATGATTCTCTGAGAAGGTAGCTAGCCTTCGCAGGAATCCTGTCTATACAATGCACAAAGAACTAGGAAAACTTGCACAAGGCATACCATATATAAGAGAAATAACATCTTATGACAGGATCCAGATAAATACCAACCCGTGTGAACAATGTGTCAAGAGAACAAGGATATCTACACTAAATACTAGAAACAAAGACGATATCATAAAACAAAAATATTATCAGAGAATATACTCGCCTGTGATGTGATGGATAAGTCGACTGAGTCCAAGAACAGTGCCTCGAGGACCTATAGATGGAATATTGTATCAATATAATGGTTTGGAAGTGAAATTAAGTCATACTGAGTCAAAATAGGTCAAGACACGTCAAACTAAGTCAATCTAGGTCAAACAAGGTCAAACTAGATTGTACAGGGTCAATATAAGTCATATTAGGCCTAACAAAGTCATACTGGGTCAATGCAAGTCAAACAGAATTAAACTAGGTCAATTTAAGTCAAGGTTGACTTACAGTTGACTTTTGGTCAACTGGTCAACTCTGGTCAACCCTAGGTCAACTCTAGGTCAACTTTAGGTCAAACTTGACTAACGTTGACTAACAGTTGACTTTGGGTCAACTGGTCAAGTTTGGTCAAGTTCTAGTAAATTTTAGGCTACGGTTGACTTACAGTTGACTTTTGGTCAAAATAGTCAACCGTGGTCAACCAAGGTCAAAACTAGTCCAAGTCCACTATTCCTAACCATTACCAACCATAATAACCTAATTTTAGCTATATCTTAAGGTATTAAACCCATATGTTGTGAAATGGATATTATCCCTACTTATCCCGTTTACCCTCTCTATCCCAATTACTAAGGCCAAGTAGCTTTTCCTTAGGAGTTCCACTCCCGGCTTTCTAGGGTAGTAGGATACCAACCTACACTAACATTACCTACAAAGACAACATATTTCTAAGCCCATCTTAGAAGTCAAACTCAATATCTTAACAATACCCCATTACCTACCTTTATCCTTCACAAGGTAAATACCAATACCTTGTCCATTACAAAGGAAACCCCTCTAGATCTCAGGATACTAGCCTAGGCTTCTTAGGGTAGCTAGATCCTATCCTATCTAGGATTTACCAACCAAGAAATCTAGGGTTCTAGGACATCTAGTCCATCTTATGATCATGTTGGTCATCTCGACATTACCTTAGGGTATCGTCATGATACGCTATGGTATCGTGAGATATGTAACGCCCCAGAACCAGAATACTGGAGAGCGGGGGCGTACATAGCCAGCTACGTATACTGAAGTGCAACCCACCTCGCTATACGATCACGGCTGTCTAGATACATGAGGGTTTAACTACAATCCATCAGTCTCCTATGGTCATGAACAAGCCTAGTGTCTCAATCACAAGCAAGTAGTAGTAGTCACAAGATATTAGAACATCAAATATACAATAGTAAGGCGTCCCATACATTACATATTGGATGATCATCAAGCTAGTCGTACAAAATATGAAGACTAGCAAGAGTTTAGTCATACATGATCAACCCTAGGATTTGCCAATCATGTTATAGCCCGTAGGCGGACAGTAAATAAAGGTGCAACCGAGCTAACACGTGCTCGTCGGCTAAACGCCTCAAAAGAATAATTTACAATGAAGTGGGAGAACAAAAGAAACCCACTCGTTGCCAGGGTTACGCCTGGTGGCCACCATCTGGCTGGAAGGTAGGTAGAACCTCTGGAGCTGCTCCGATATTTGGCCACACAAAACCAGCTGGGTCAGACCCCAGAAAGAGCAAGTGCCACAAATGAGGCTTCACTTAGGAACTAAAACTAGCATATCATAATAGAGTATTAAAGATAAATAATAAATAAGGAACTGATAATAATAGAGATAACAACAGTAAACTGAGTACGAAAAAATTATTCAAGTAGCCAGGTCACAACCCTTAAACCAAACAAGGACCGGGGTTGCAGCCCTTCACCTGAATAGAAACCCGTCTCAAATACTATTGGTAAGTAAAACATGATTAGTCTTAGCATAGGGTAAAATAAAACAATAAACGAAGAGAGGATAAGGAACCGCTCCAGAAGCCAGGTTACAACTCTTAAACCAAACAAGGACCGGAGTTGTAACCCTTTGCCTGAACAGAACCTTGCCCCTGATCTTTATTGTGAAGGCTGGTATAAATAATCATGTTATTGGAGTAAGGTAAAATAAGACGAACATGGCTTGGAGAGCAATAAGATAATAAACGAAAAGAGGACACAGAACTGCTCCGGGAGCCAGGTTACAACCCTTAAACCAAATAAGGACCGGGGTTGTAACCCTTCGCCTGAACAGAACTGGACCCCTGATCCTTATTGTTAAGATAAGCACACATAATCAGGACGATATATGATAAGATAACCATAGAACTATTCAGATAGCCAAGTTACAACCCTTAAACCAAACAAGGACCGGGGTTGTAACCTTTCATCTGAACAGAACTCGGTATCTCAACATTTATCGATACAAGAAATCAGGTCATGATACAATCTTGTACAGGATCATGACAACTAGACAGGGCTAGACTCCATCCAATCAATCACGGCCAAGCAATGAGTACGGCTTGATACATTAACTAACCAGGGTTATCATAGGCCTAGTTACTAGCAAGATGTAATGAGATTATCCCAACAGCCACAAGCCCTGCAGACCATCCGGTTATCCAGGTCGAATGCCCGTTTATAAATGGTGCACCACATGACGGTGTGCTGAAAATATGCCCTACTCGTCGGTAGGCTACAAGTCCACTGAATGCGCCCAGATAACGGGATTGCCTGTAGCTGGGAATCTCTTCATGTCTACTGAATTATTCTAGTTAATTAGCCTTAGTCAATTTCAGTAGGTGCCCCTGACCGTGGTATTCAGGGGTCCCCGTCCTAGACATGATGCAAGACAGTACTTGTTTATATGTACAAACACAATCGTCCACGGTGTCCAGGTCAATCATTCTTGTCAGGTCGAGTCATGTCATGTTAGCCGTCGTAACAGCAATTCGAGATGATCATGTCAGGTATGCTTGTCATACTATGCCATGTTCAATTATTATTCCCAAACATACTAAATAAATTCGTGGTTATCAAGTTCATGACAAAAGGCGTAAGGATATAAAATGGGCATAAAATATATATAAAAGGTAAAGGTGTACGCCATAGGAACTCAAGTTTCTACGCGTGTACCACCGATTACGCTAGTAAAACTTTATGCGTGAGCTTTACGCTGGCAAGAGCAAGATAAGATAGCTCTACGCTAGCAAGGGAGCATACATGTGGGGTTTACGCTAGCCAGGCTTTACGCTAGCAAGATTGTACGCGCGTAAAATTTTACGCGCGCGAACCCTCAAGCAGATTTTACGCGAGTAAAACTTTACGCGAGGAAAACTCGGGCAACTTTACGCTCGTGAAGGTCTGCTCGAGCTAGGGATTTTACGCTAGTAAAACTTACACGAGCCCACGTCTACGCGAGCACGATTTTACGCTAGCGGGAGAGCCCCAAGCGTAAAATTGATAACTCAGCGTAGAGCGGGATACGCTTACACGCAATGCGTGAGCGTAAAAGGGGCACTACGCAGGCACGTTAAGACGTGAGCGTAAAAGGCCAAAATAAACGCTGGCACGTAAAACGTGTGCGTAAAAGACTGATATAATACGCTGACACGTAAAACGTGGGCGTAAGGGCTAAACACTACGCTAACACGTTAGAACGTGTGCGTAAAACTTCATCTTCTCCCCATGGCCAAGGCAAACACGCGTAAAAGCTCAGGAACTCCATCTCGGCCAGGACTTGGTGAAATCCGGCCATCCCAAAACCAAACTTGTGCAAAATCATGAGGCCTACTACATGGAACTCTTAGTTTTCGAAAACAAGTTATTTTAGTAGATCAAAACCAAGAGGATCGAAAATACTAGAAACTTAGATCTACGTAGAATGAGCCATGGAATTTGAAAACACTAAGTACTAAAGAGGCTTAAGATCTTGAGGAGAAGAAAATGGAACAACAAAATGGGAGTTCCTTCGTGAAGTAAGTTACACTTGCCTAGCTCTCTTCCTGGTAGGTGAAGTAGTGATGGTGGAGAAGAAGAATTAAATGAAGAAGAGTAATGAAGAGAGAGAGAGAGTTGGGCGGCTAATAAAGGGAGGAGTGGGGTTGTAGGTGGGAGTTGGTTCGGTCCACTTGGTTCATGATGAACCAAATAAGCAAACCCAAGCCTAGCCGAACTAATCCCAAGGTGAACCAAGCAATGAAAATGCCAAATAAACCAAGCAGTGAGACATGCAATACGTGTCAAAATACGTGCTCGTATACCAAGATACGTAATACGAACCACAGGCATTACAACTCTACCCACCTTAAAAGAATTCCGTCCTCGGAATTTAATCAAGAGACTAGAGATGCAAGGACAAGCTATATTAATCATAGGCAAGCTATACTAGTCAAGCAATCAGGCAATCAATCATGCAAGCAAGGAAACGAAGCCATGAGGCATAAAGAAGACATTATACCTCACGAGTCAAACAGGTCGGGATATCGCGATCGGATATCATTCTCACGCTCCCACGTTGACTCACCCAAAGAGTGATGACCCCAAGCAACACGGACTAACTTGATAGTCTTGTTCTTGAGTATCTTCTCTCTTCGGTCCAACATGGATACGGGCCTCTCCTCATACGAAAGGTTGGTACCAACAACCAATTCTGAATGATCAAGGACATGACTCAGATCCGGGATATACCGTCGTAGTTGGGATACATGGAACACGTCATGTACCTCTCTTAGTGACAACGGAAGAGTGAGACGATAGGACACATCTCCTACTCGCTCCAGGATATCGAACGGCCCTATATACCTAGGACTAAGCTTTCCTCGTACGCCGAAACGAATGACGCCACGGTTAGGCAAAATCCTCAGGAATACATGGTCGCCGACAGAAAACTCAAGAGGGCGCTGATGAGAATCGGCCCAATGACGCTGGCGATCTTGAGCAACGCGAAGATGATCTCCGACTCTCCTGACCACTTCGATTGTCTGGGCAATAAGTTTCGGACCGAGCATCTGTCTCTCTCCGACATCATCCCATGCTAGCGGGGAATGGCACTTCCTACCATTTAGTGCCTCGAACGGTGCCATCTGGATACTGGCCTGGAAACTGTTGTTGTACGAGAACTCCACCAGGTGCAGGTGATCTTCCAACGAACCACCAAAGTCGAGTGTACATGACCGCAACATATCTTCAAGAGTCTGGATCGTACGTTTCGACTGGCCATCTGTCTGCGGGAGATAGGCTGAACTGAACTGGAGACGGGTCCCCAAACTCTTCTGGAGACTGCCAAAAGTGCGAAGTGGATCTGGAATCTCGATCCGAGGTGATACTGACTGGTACTCCATGCATCCTGACTATCAACCTGAGGTACATCTCTGCTAGCTGAGCCGTCGACTGACCTACTCTGAACGGAAGAAAGTGGGCCACCTTCGTGAGCCGGTCAACTCTAACCCAGATAGCATCTCTACCAGCTAGGGATCTTGGTAATCCAGTCACGAAATCCATGGTTATATGCTCCCATTTCCATTCTGGAATCGGCAAGGGCTGAAGAAGTCCAGCTGACCTCTGATGTTCAGCCTTGACTTGTTGGCAAACCAAACATCGAGAGATAAACCGGGCTATCTCCCGCTTCATGCCATTCCACCAAAAGTGCTGTCGGATGTCACGGTACATCTTCGTACCACCAGGATGAATGGAATAATGCGAATTATGAGCTTCTGCCATGATCTTTCGTCTGATATCTCCGCTAGGTACACAAAGACGCTTACCATGTCGAAGTGTACCACCATTATGAATTCATAACTCTGGTCTACGTCCCACCTCACACTCTGCTCTGAGTCGCTGAAGCTTGGAATCTGCTGACTGCGCCATCCGGATCCTCTCGACTATAGTGGACTGAACTTGCATGCTGGCCATCAATTCCGTATTGGTAGGAAGGACAACTTCTATGCCCATCCTCTGAAGATCCGCTAACAACTCTGGTTGCGTTGTTAGAAGATAAACTCCGGCTCTCCTGCTCAATGCATCTGCTACGACATTGGCCTTTCCTGGATGATACTGCAAATTGACATCATAATCCACAAAAAGCTCCAGCCATCTCCTCTGACGCATGTTAAGTTCCTTCTGAGTGAATACATATTTCAGGCTCTTGTGGTCGGTGAAAATCTCCACCCTATCTCCATACAAGTAGTGCCTCCAAAACTTAAGTGCAAACACTACTGCTGCCAACTCCAAGTCATGGGTGTCACGCCCCGCTCCCGTAGGAGCGATCGTCCTCGCTAAGGCGTGATGCCGCACGAGCCTAGATTGCGCTCGTGCAAGGCGGGTTCCATAACGGCCGATTTCAGCGGCTGCGACGGGGTCGTCGCACAGAAGTCCCATGCAGAGACATTAAATGATAGCAGCGGAGATTATGAACAAAACACAAGTTATTCAAAGAAGCTCTTTATTGATATTGAAACAACGATTACATTGGGGCGCAAGGCCAAGATTACAATTCTCTCAAGCTCACTTTACAAGTCACTCAGCTCTTTCTCTTCTCTCAATTACAAGTCTTGATCCTGTAGAAGCTTCGGAAGACGATGTCCATACATTATGTCCTGTATAAGTCTTTAGTCCATGCGGCCGCGCGCTTCGAATCGCCAAGGAACTCCGTGCCTCGACGCATCTAAGCGAGCTCCGCACCACGAGCTTCTACCTGTGCCTGCACATATAAACTATATGGGTGTTAGTACTCAACTGTACTGGTGGAATGAGCTCCTCGCCCACCCATACAAAATCTGCACGTTATTTTACTTTTGTGCAACAAAGTCCCTTTTTTTATTGTCTTTCTATACTTGCCTTAGGATCAGTTTTAGGATCGGCGCCTTAGCGCAACTCGTGTATCAGAACCATCCCGTGCTTGCAAGGTCAACGTTAACTCATACTTTGTCTCTAGACCACTTCTCGTGCCAACAACGTTAACCTATCAAGTCGTATTTGCCTTACGGCCAAAATCAAAGACGCAGCTACATGATAGACTCCTTTTCCATGTGACCGTGCTACGAAATCCATATTGAGGCCATGCCTCGCAACTTACTAAGACTTAACCATATGGCCGCTTCGCCGCCCGTGCCGTCTAGCGGCCCTTGCTACCTTGACCACCAACTGACCCAATCTTAGACATGTGAATGTTAGTGTCACTCAACCAACTTTGCCTTGCGGCAGTTTCCAGACTTAAACTCAAACAACTCAACCAACTTATATGCCGACAACTCAAGACTTGACGCCACATCTCGTGTCGAAGCACGACGCCTATGTTGAAATCCAATCTTAGGCCCGAACTTTGTGTTCTAACTGTACACACCTTCAACTCAACTCAATCCAAAGGCATACACACGGTTAGCCGCTATTTGCCGACATCTATATGAACTTGGCCACTGGCATCACAAGCCATACCTTGACGTATAGTTTTGTTAATCGGGATCCTTTCGACGCAAGTAGCTAGCCCCATCGCAAGTCCCCGCTTAACCTGTGCCAAAACCTTACGTACGACTATACCCTGTTCCCTCCTAGGTCGAGTCGGCCCCCATGGCCCAGGGGTTACCGCTCGAGGGTTCATCGCCCTTGTCGACAAGTTGTCAAATGACCATGCAAGACTCGACACAAACTGACGTCTCACACAGTCATTCCTCTACCAAAACCAAGCTTCTATCCTTGAGACCCCTCGACGACCCACGGTCACGAGCATTCCTTTTCTTGAGACCCCTCGACGACCCAAGGTTGCGAGCATTTCCTTCCTTGTTATCCTATCATTTGGTTCAACTCATGAATGCCTATTTGATATCCCTTTCTTAAAACTCACCTTGAATCATAGTCCTTGCCTTAGACACTAAGCCCGTGCATTGTGCCTTAAGCCAATCGTGCTCTACGCGATACTCCTGCCCAAGTCGACGGGCCTTGAGATCGCGGGACTACTTAACTTGACAACCGCAGAATGGGCAGGACAGCACTTGGAACGACTTAGGTCGACCGGCATAACTTTGCCTAACTTACTCAAGCCTACAACTTAACCCAAGGGACGAGCAAAGGCAATGCCAAGCCTTGCACAATGGAACCGTGCACGCTTTATCAAGCGTTCATGTGGGCGACGCCTATGACTTAGGCTAACTCTTAACTTTTGCACCGAAGACCAACATTCCTTCTCCCAAGCCACGGAATGAAGGACCGAGTGTCATTTTCAAAGCACGCCGTGCACCAACTCTAAGCCGACCGTTGGACCTTTTCATATTCTAACTCATTTCGACCCGTCGAGATTATTCTCTTAGCTATGTGGATTCGTCTCTTTTATTATTAAGCCTACTTGTGCATGTTGAAAACATGCATATTATTATGTGAAGGCAAAGATGAGGCAAGTTCACCGAAACTACCCCACCTGAGCGAGCGGTCGTCTCGACCGAGCGATGTCTTCCAACAGCCGTTGCAAGGCTAAGGCCGAACGCCGTCGGCGTTTCGATTCCTCCGATTGACTGAGCGGGAAGGGGCACTACATCATACACCACTCAGAAAAAGTTTCGTCCTCGAAACTAACTGAGTACACTTATCGACTTGTCACTTTACTTAACATTCAAGACTCTCGCACAAACTACGCTATTCGTTTTCTCAATCCGAGTCACGCTCGCACTACCCTCAATCTTTTCTTCAAAATAATTTCAACATCCTTGACACTTTTCCATTCCTCAAGTCTCACTTGAATTTAACGTATCACTTAGTATGGATCGTGCACATATCTTAGGCGTCCCCAAAATACATGCATTTCAACCAAGCCTCGTGATAGCGAATCCCGCCATCGTCACTCGAGTCGGATCGTACACGCATTCAAGCGTCCTTGATATACATGCATGTCAATCGAGCCTCATGAGTGGTGCCTTCACCATTCCTATCGCGCTGTACCGAAACGTCTACCTAACCGCTAGGCTATGTCTTTCCGTCAGTATTGGAATCATAGTTCCCAAACAACGATATCAATGCTGATCCCATCCTAAGGTCAAACCAAGTTGATAGTACGGGGTTTTCTACCCAAGCTCGCATCACTCCGATTTCTAAACATCGAGCATTGATCGCCTACGCACATCCCAATATTTTGTCACACGGGGTCCGAGTCGTTCAGCAAAGCCATCCTACGACAACTCACGTTCAACCAATACTCGACATAAACACATCGCTCTTTCATCAAGCCATTTCGTATAGTCTATCCCTTCAAACACGTTCGGTATAATCTACCTATCAATCCTTCCAAGTCAAGCACGCTATGACACGATTCATCTCTAAACCATAATTCACATTCCATACTTCCGAAGTCATCTATTCCAATTTACGTAATCGATCACAAGGTCGTCTGACTTAACAATATGTTGCGCCCCGATCTCACACGAGTCAGATTATCCACGGTGGCCACGAATCACCATGCACGCTCCCGCGAGATAATTATTCTCATCGGGACGTAACTCATGTTTTGTGTCTAGACTAGTTCATTCCCGATGTGCGATTGGACCTATTCAATCCTCAAGTTTCATTTCCTTTGCATCAAACCAACAAGTCGAGACAATCAACGTTGTCGCGTCCTGATTCTCTGAGTTCGATCATTCCCGCGACATGAATCACCATGTCAGCGCTCACGCGAAACAATCGCCCCAAATCCGACGCAACGTATGTGCGAGGCTGGAGTTGCACTCATGCAAGACAAGATCGTCGACGTTATGGCTATCAACGTAACCATCAAGACACGATCATTTTCATCCAACATTCATCTCGATCAAAATCCTAAGTATCGCATCCAACCGAACAATAACACTTGTACGATCGTCATTCGTCGAGTCAGAGTACCCTCGAGTTATCGCATATCATCTTTGATACGCCTCAATACCATCGATGATATACGTAACTTGACGATCTTCGTTTGCAACGAATTCTGAGTCATGCGAATGATGCTATCGTCCGACTGGATAATCTCCTCGACATTCAATTCAAGTTTGATCATTATCCCTCGAATCATCCACAACATCAAATTCCTCAAGCCTAATTTCGCGTATTCGTTCACCCCTTTATCTTAAGTCATCGACCAACGTATTTTCTCAATTCGTATCGTCCCTTTACTAACTCAAATCATCGAGCAACATTCAATCCAATCCTTAGAGTCATTGTATAACTTCAAAATTCAACATTTCATGCACGCTATCTTTCTGTCGTGCTAACTTTTCGTATACGATTCGTATCAATTTCCTCGGTCAAGTCATCCATTTGTACACCCTAACTTTTCCTCGATTCGATTTCACCTACTCAATCATTCTTGCGTTTCATACTTCGCACAATCCTCAATCCCGTGCACGTCAATTCTAGGTTGTTCGAATCCACTCGTCAAACTTCATCGATACTCAATCTATGGCTTTGCATATGTGCGACGCTTGCTGATAGACTCACCGACACCCCGAATCCTCGATTGATCGATCAATATTCCTGAGCCTATCGCATACACCACTCAGGAATGAAGTCATTCAACCAATTCGCAAAACTATCCTTTGAATCAAAATCAACTTTTCGAATCCCGTTCGAACCATTCCTCAATTTCCAAGCACGACCATCTATATCGCACCGATGATATCATCGCTCGATAACACCCCTATCGACAGTCATCCCACTTACTCAACCAAGTCCAACCTATCTTTGTTCGAAACATTATGAATCCCGCACTCGACTTTGCTAAGGTCGACACAATCCTTGGTGTATATGCCCAGCCCGACTTAGCCAACCGTGCTTACATGAACCATTCTTTTTGTTTTGTTGAAAACTGTTCACCTATATTTTGCAAAATAGATAGACTTATTGTATGGACATCTCGTGGGACATTTGAGAGAGAGCGCACCAACGACATCAACTTTGCGGAAGCAACAGAGTTTGCAGAAACAACGGGTTAAAGAATCCAATCGATAGTCCAAGGACGTAAAGCCGTGCTCTGATACCATTATGTCACGCCCCGCTCCCGTAGGAGTGATCGTCCTCGCTAAGGCGTGATGCCGCACGAGCCTAGATTGCGCTCGTATAAGGCGGGTTCCATAACGGCCGATTTCAGCGGCTGCGACGGGATCGTCGCACAGAAGTCCCATACAGAGACATTAAATGATAGCAGCGGAGATTATGAACAAAACACAAGTTATTCAAAGAAGCTCTTTATTGATATTGAAACAATGATTACCTTAGGGCGCAAGGCCAAGATTACAATTCTCTCAAGCTCACTTTACAAGTCACTCAGCTCTCTCTCTTCTCTCAATTACAAGTCTTGATCCTGCAGAAGCTTCAGAAGGCGATGTCCATACATTATGTCCTGTATAAGTCTTTAGTCCATGCGGCCGCGCGCTTCGAATCGCCAAGGAACTTCGTGCCTCGACGCATCCAAGCGAGCTCCGCGCTACGAGCTTCTACCTGTGCCTGCACATATAAACTATGTGGGTGTCAGTACTCAACTGTACTGGTGGAATGAGCTCCTCGCCCACCCATACAAAACCCGCACGTTATTTTACTTTTGTGCAACATAGTCCCTTTTTTTATTGTCTTTCTACTCTTGTCTTAGGATCAGTTTTAGGACCGGCGCCTTAGCGCAACTCGTGTATCAGAACCATCCCGTGCTTGCAAGGTCAACGTTAACTCATACTTTGTCTCTAGACCACTTCTCGTGCCAACAACGTTAACCTATCAAGTCGTGTTTGCCTTACGGCCAAAATCAAAGACGCAGCTACATGATAGACTCCTTTTCTATGTGACCGTGCTACGAAATCCATATTGAGGCCATGCCTCGCAACTCACTAAGACTTAACCATATGGCCGCTTCGCGGCCCGTGCCGCCTAGCGGCCCTTGCTACCTTGACCACCAACTGACCCAATCTTAGACATGTGAATGTTAGTGTCACTCAACCAACTTTGCCTTGCGGTGGTTTCCCGACTTAAACTCAAACAACTCAACCAACTTATATGCCGACAACTCAAGACTTGACGCCACATCTCGTGCCGAAGCACGACGCCTATGTTGAAATCCAATCTTAGGCCCGAACTTTGTGTTCTAACTGTACACACCTTCAACTAAACTCAATCCAAAGGCATACACGCGGTTAGCCGCTATTTGTCGACATCTATATGAACTTGGCCACTGGCATCACAAGCCATACCTTGACGTATAGTTTTGTTAATCGGGATTCTTTCGACGCAAGTAGCTAGCCCTGTCGTAAGTCCCCGCTTAACCTGTGCCAAAACCTTACGCACGACTATACCCTGTTCCCTCCTAGGCCGAGTCGGCCCCCATGGCCCAGGGGTTACCGCTCGAGGGTTCATCGCCCTTGTCGACAAGTTGTCAAATGACCATGCAAGACTCGACACAAACTGACGTCTCACACAGTCATTCCTCTACCAAAACCAAGCTTCTATCCTTGAGACCCCTCGACGACCCACGGTCATGAGCATTCCTTTCCTTGAGACCCCTCGACGACCCAAGGTCGCGAGCATTTCCTTCCTTGTTACCCTATCATTTGGTTCAACTCATGAATGCCTATTTGATATCCCTTTCTTGAAACTCACCTTGAATCATAGTCCTTGCCTTAGACACTAAGCCCGTGCATCGTACCTTAAGCCAATCGTGCTCTACGCGATACTCCTGCCCAAGTCGACGGGCCTTGAGCTCGCGGGACTACTTAACTTGACAACCGCAGAATGGGCAGGACAGCACTTGGAACGACTTAGGTCGACCGGCATAACTTTGCCTAACTTACTCAAGCCTACAACTTAACCCAAGGGACGAGCAAAGGCTATGCCAAGCCTTGCACAATGGAACCGTGTACGCTTTATCAAGCGTTCATGTGGGCGACGCCTATGACTTAGGCTAACTCTTAACTTTTGCACCGAAGACCAACATTCCTTCTCCCAAGCCACGGAATGAAGGACCGAGTGTCATTTTCAAAGCACACCGTGCACCAACTCTAAGCCGACCATTGGACCTTTTCATATTCTAACTCATTTCGACCCGTCGGGATTATTCCCTTAGCTATGTGGATTCGTCTTTTTTATTATTAAGCCTACTTGTGCAAGTTGAAAACATGCGTATTATTATGTGAAGGCAAAGATGAGGCAAGTTCACCGAAACTATCCCACCTGAGCGAGCGGTCGTCTCGACCGAGCGATGTCTTCCAACAGCCGTTACAAGGCTAAGGCCGAACGCCGTCGGCGTTTCGATTCCTCTGATTGACTGAGCGGGACGGGGTACTACAATGGGTTGGGTAATTCCTCTCATGATCACGAAGTTGGCGTGATGCATAAGCTATTACCTTCCCATGCTGCATCAGAATACATCCTAAACCGCTGCCTGAAGCATCGTAATATACTGAGAATCCCCCGGTTCCATCTGGAAGCGTGAGAATGGGTACCGTGATCAAGCCTCGCTTCAACTTCTCAAAAGAATCCTGGCACTCTGTTGTCCAAGCAAACTACACATCCTTGCGGGTCAACTGGGTCAATGGTGCTGAAATTCGAGCAAAGTCTGAAACAAATCGCCGGTAGTAGCCGGCCAATCCAAGAAAACTACGAACTTCTGTAACTGTGCTAGGTAATGTCCATGATTCTATAGCCACGATCTTCTGGGGATCCACTTCAACTCCTCCTCGGGTGACGATATGACCCAAGTACGAAATGTGATCGAGCCAGAACTCGCATTTACTAAACTTGGCATACAACTGGTACTCTCTGAGAATCTGGAGGACAACTCGGAGATGCTGCTCATGCTCCGTTTCACTCTTGCTGTAGACCAGGATGTCGTCTAGGAACACAATCACGAACTGATCCAAATAAGGCATGAAGATACGATTCATGAGGTCCATGAATACAGCCGGCGCATTGGTTACTCCAAAGGGCATGACAAGGAACTCCCAATGCCTATATCTCGATCTAAAAGCTGTCTTCGGGATGTCCTGCTCTCTGACTCTGATCTGATGGTATCCTGAACGCAAATCAATCTTCGAGAATACTGACGCCCCTTTGAGTTGATCAAACAAGTCATATATCCTTGGGAGAGGGTATCTGTTCTTGATTGTCACTGAGTTCAAGGTACGATAGTCAACACATAATCTGGACGTACCATCCTTCTTTTTCACAAGAAGCATCAGGGCTCCCCAAGGCGATCCACTAGCACGAATGAATCCCTTGGTTCTGAGTTCTTCAATCATCTTGTACAATATCTCTAGCTCTGACGGCGCCATCCTGTAGACTCTCTCTGACACTGGGGCTGTTCCAGAAATCAAGTCGATGGTAAACTCGATCTTTCGCTCTGGCGGCATTTCTGGAAGCTCTTCTGGGAAAACATCTGAAAACTCCTCGACGATCCGGGGTAACTTCACTGCTGCTACTGCCATCCACAATACTGGAGGAGAAGGTTCAACTTCGCCTCAGGAGAAAGAAAACTCCGGCTCGCCTGGAATGCTAAAAACAACCCTGCCAAGATGGCAATCTATCCTAGCATACCGGTCCCTCAACTAATCCATCCCTAAGACCATATCATAATCGGCCATCGAAAACTCTATCAATCTAGCGGGGAACTCTCTACCGCTAACTACGATACGACACGAGGAAAACACTCTATCTACTCCCATAAGTCCGCTACCAGTAAGTATATTGAGCCTTACTGATAATGACTCTGTCTCCAGTCCTACCCGTGTCGCGAATCGTGCAGACATAAATGAATGCGAGGCACCAGAATCAAATAATACTGAAGCTGGAAAGGTATTAACGAGAATAGTACCTGCCACTACCTCACCTGGTGCTATTCCTTCTTCTCCCATGGTCAAAGCCAGCACTTGACCATGTCCTCTGGGTGCGGGATCCCTCTGCTGAAAATTCCTCTGCCTGCTCTGGATCAGGGCTTAGGCCTGGGCATACTGTTGCGGTCTCTGCTGCTGGAATGCCTGGGCCTGCGTCGGCAATGGCCTCATGATAGGGTACTGCAGCTGCTGCTGCTGCTGAACTGGTGCGGGTTCTCTAACTGAAGGACTAGAGAAGGCTGATAATGAAATCCCCCTGTTAGGGCAGTTCCCAACCCTGTGGTCCGGGGTACCACAAACTAAGCACAATCCCTGTGCTATGCGACACTCTGACACCACATGCCCTGGCTTCCCGCAGTGTGAACATCCCACTGCGGAAGACTGCTTCTGCTTCTGCTCCTGGGGGTACGTCGGGGCTGAATGTTGAACCGACGTCACTGAGGCCGCCCGTCTCGGAGCTCCAATGGTCAAGGCCCTGGCTGCCGGGGCTGGTGCTGATGACTGATTCATCTGGCTATAGGATCGCTTCCGACCTCCGGTCCTATCCACGATCCTCTGGGAGGTATACTCGTGCCTCCGAGCTGCTCTCAAGACTGCATCAAAAGTCTGATGCTCAAACTGCTCCACTGCCAATAGAATCTCCAGATGAAGCCCCTGCTGGAACCGCTGGGCTCTGTCGAACTCTGTCGCCACCAAGGTAGGAGCAAACCGACTGAGTCTAGAGAACTCGGCCGCATATCCATCGACCGTCCTGTCCATCTGCTTTAAATTGGTGAACCTCGTCTGTAGATCGTACCGAGCTACAGCGTCAAAATACTTGGTCTGGAATCTCTTCCTGAAGACTGCCCAGGCAATGGGTGCCACTAACCCGACGGCCTGCGACGCCCACCAGCTGCGGGCAAGATCCAATAACTGCAGGCGCACCACGGCCATATTTTCGTCTTCTGGAGTCCTGGCTGCTTCTAGAATCACCTTCGTGTCCTGAAGCCATGCATCGGCAGCAATAACATCTTCACTGCCGTCGAAGAATGGAGGGTTCAAGCGCTTGAAGCTGTTGGCCGCGCTATTACCCTGATGACCTCCTCTGGTCAAAACATCTGCCACCGCCTGGTGCAAGGCATCTCCTCGACGATCCTGGAAGGCTAATAGTGACCTGATGAGACCTACCAAAGTGCCATCATCAGGATCTGCAGGCTGGACGGGCTGAACTGGTGGCTCTCCTCCAATAGGCTCTACTCTGGAGGCTACTCCTGAATGCTGAGCTTGATCTCCGGGTTGCTGCTGGTCCACGGGAGGTGCTCCGCCTTGTTGATCGGCAGGTCCATGAATAATGCCGCTGAAGAAAACGACATAGGGAACAATAAGGAAGGACTAGGACAGATCAACGATACAAGCATGTGATCAGGACAAGAATTTCAGGGATCAAGAGGATACGAGTAGAGATCAAAGGCGAGTACTGATCGAGACATCTATTCGGTAAACCCTCACATATCTTGATTTACAAGACCTGTATGGACCACTACTTAAACCATGTAACGCCCCAGAACCAGAATACTGGAGGGCGGGGGCGTACATATCCAGCTACGTATATTGAAGTGCAACCCACCTCGCTATACGGTCACGGCTGTCTAGATACATGAGGGTTTAACTACAATCCATCAGTCTCCTATGGTCATGAACAAGCCTAGTGTCTCAATCACAAGCAAGTAGTAGCAGTCACAAGATATTAGAACATCAAATATACAATAGTAAGGCGTCCCATACATTACATATTGGATGATCATGAAGCTAGTCGTACAAAATGTGAAGACTAGCAAGAGTTTAGTCATACATGATCAACCCTAGGATTTGCCAATCATGTTATAGTCCGTAGGCAGACAGTAAATAAAGGTGCAACCGAGCTAACACGTGCTCGTCGGCTAAACGCCTCAAAAGAATAATTTACAATGAAGTGGGAGAACAAAAGAAACCCACTCGTTGCCAGGGTTACGCCTGATGGCCACCATCTGGCTGGAAGGTAGGTAGAACCTCTGGAGCTGCTCCGATATTTGGCCACACAAAACCAGCTGGGTCAGACCCCAGAAAGAGCAAGTGCCACAAATGAGGCTTCACTTAGGAACTAAAACCAGCATATCACAATAGAGTATTAAAGATAAATAATAAATAAGGAACTGATAATAATAGAGATAACAACAGTAAACTGAGTATGAAGAAACCATTCAAGTAGCCAGGTCACAACCCTTAAACCAAACAAGGACCGGGGTTGCAGCCCTTCACCTGAATAGAAACCCGTCTCAAATACTATTGGTAAGTAAAACATGATTAGTCTTGGCATAGGGTAAAATAAAGCAATAAACGAAGAGAGGATAAGGAACCGCTCCGGAAGCCAGGTTACAACTCTTAAACCAAACAAGGACCGGAGTTGTAACCCTTTGCCTGAACAGAACCTTGCCCCTGATCTTTATTGTGAAGGGTGGTATAAATAATCATGTTATTGGAGTAAGGTAAAATAAGACGAACATGGCTTGGAGAGCAATAAGACAATAAACGAAGAGAGGACACAGAACTGCTCCGGGAGCCAGGTTACAACCCTTAAACCAAACAAAGACCGGGGTTGTAACCCTTCGCCTGAACAGAACTGGACCCCTGATCCTTATTGTTAAGATAAGCACACATAATCAGGACGATATATGATAAGATAACCATAGAACTATTCAGATAGCCAAGTTACAACCCTTAAACCAAACAAGGACCGGGGTTGTAACCCTTCATCTGAACAGAACTCGGTATCTCAACATTTATCGATACAAGAAATCAGGTCATGATACAATCTTATACAGGATCATGACAACTAGACAGGACAAGACTCCATCCAATCAATCACGGCCAAGCAATAAGTACGACTTGATACATTAACTAACCAGGGTTATCATAGGCCTAGTTACTAGCAAGATGTAATGAGATTATCCCAACAGCCACAAGCCCTGCAGACCATCCGGTTATCCAGGTCGAATGCCCGTTTATAAATGGTGCACCACATGACGGTGTGCTGAAAATGTGCCCTACTCGTCGGTAGGCTATAAGTCCACTGAATGCGCCCAGATAGCGAGATTTCCTGTAGCTGGGAATCTCTTCATGTCTACTGAATTATTCTAGTTAATTAGCCTTAGTCAATTTCAGTAGGTGCCCCTGACCGTGGTATTCAGGGGTCCCCGTCCTAGACATGATACAAGACAGTACTTGTTTATATGTACAAACACAATCGTCCACGGTGTCCAGGTCAATCATTCTTGTCAGGTCGCGTCATGTCATGTTAGCCGTCGCAACAGCAATTCGAGATGATCATGTCAGGTATGCTTGTCATACTATGCCATGTTCAATTATTATTCCCAAACATACTAAATAAATTCGTGGTTATCAAGTTCATGACAAAAGGCGTAAGGTTATAAAATGGGCGTAAAATATATATAAAATGTAAAGGTGTACGCCATAGGAACTCAAGTTTCTACGCGTGTACCATCGATTACGCTAGTGAAACTTTACGCGTGAGCTTTACGCTAGCAAGAGCAAGATGAGATAGCTCTACGCTAGCAAGGGAGCATACAGGTGGGGTTTACGCTAGCCAGGCTTTATGCTAGCAAGATTGTACGCGCGTAAAATTTTACGCACGCGAACCCTCGAGCATATTTTACGCGAGTAAAACTTTACGCGAGGAAAACTCGGGCAACTTTACGCTCGTGAAGGTCTGCTCGAGCTAGGGATTTTACGCTAGTAAAACTTACACGAGCCCACGTCTACGCGAGCACGATTTTACGCTAGCGGGAGAGCCCCGAGCGTAAAATTGATAACTCAGCGTAGAGCGGGATACGCTTACACGCAATGCATGAGCGTAAAAGGGGCACTACGCAGGCACGTTAAGACGTGAGCGTAAAAGGCCGAAATAAATGCTGGCACGTAAAACGTGTGCGTAAAAGACTGATATAACACGCTGACACGTAAAACGTGGGCGTAAGGGCAAAACACTACGCTAACATGTTAGAACGTGTGCGTAAAACTTCATCTTCTCCCCATGGCCAAGACAAACACGCGTAAAAGCTTAGGAACTCCATCTCGGCCAGGACTTGGTGAAATCCGGCCATCCCAAACCAAACTTGTGCAAAATCATGAGGCCTACTACATGGAACTCTTAGTTTTCGAAAACAAGTTATTTTAGTAGATTAAAACCAAGAGGATCGAAAATACTAGAATCTTAGATCTACGTAGAATGAGCCATGGAATTTGAAAACACTAAGTACTAAAGAGGCTTAAGATCTTGAGGAGAAGAAAATGGAACAACAAAATGGGAGTTCCTTCGTGAAGCAAGTTACACTTGCCTAGCTCTCTTCCTGGTAGGTGAAGTAGTGATGGTGGAGAAGAAGAAGTAAATGAAGAAGAGTAATGAAGAGAGAGAGTTGGACGGCTAATAAAGGGAGGAGTGGGGTGGTAGGTGGGAGTTGGTTCGGTCCACTTGGTTCATAATGAACCAAATAAGCAAACCCAAGCCTAGCCGAACTAATCCCAAGGTGAACCAAGCAATGAAAATGCCAAATAAACCAAGCAGGAAGACATGCAATACGTGTCAAAATACGTGCACGTATACCAAGATACGTAATACGAACCACAGGCATTACAAGATACCACACTCTATCTTCTATCCAACCTTCCTAGTTTACTCTCCCACACTCTCCTAGTGTCTAGGTTAGCCCTCTCTACTAGTCCACTAGGATATTAACCTAGTTAGGACACTAACTTAGCTAACTCACTACTAACACTATACTAGCACCAACTCTAACACCAACCTCAAAACCCACACTAACTAGACACTCAACCCACACTAGACACCACTCAACTAGGCACTAACTAAGGGTTTATATAGGCTTCTAGTGGATCAATTTGTGGAGCAACATGGGGTTCAAATGGTATATGTATTGAATGGAAAATGAATGGATGAAAGAGTGAATTGATGGAGGGGTGAATGGATTGAATAGAATGAAATGCATGGATGAATGAAGATTGAAATGAAGTATGGATGGACTAAAATTGTGAAGAGGGAATGGATGAATGATGTAGGATTAATGAATGGATGGGTAGGAGAATGAATGAAGAAATGGATGGATGAAACATGTGAATGAATGAGTGAACCAAGGGACGATATGGGGCTGAAATGTGGTGCCTATGGGCTGTCATATGGGGTGTTCATGGCTGAATGTAAGGGCTGATTTGGAGGCTTATATATAGGCTAATATATGGCTGATTTGTAGGGTTGAATGGGGGCTGAATTGGCCTATTCTAGGGAGCTGAATTAGCTGTCAAATGGGGCTAAATATAGGTGATTTAGGGGCTGATTTCAGGACTGGTTTGGGGGGGATAACATGGCTGTCCATGTGGACTGTTTTAGGACAGCAATGGGCTGATTTAAGGGACTATTTTGGAAGGGCTAATGGCTGTTGATGTGGCTGAAACATGGGGCTTATAAGGGATGATATTGGGGCTGATATAGGGTGTTAATGGCTGCCTAAGTTGGACTGATTTGGGACAGCTAATAGGGCTGATAAGAGGCTGGGTTTGGGGGCTGAAATGGGACAGTCATGGGACAGGTTTGGGACTGCAATGGGCTGTCCATTTAGGGACTGGATTGGGGCTGCTATGGAGTTGCTTATATGGCTGAAATGAGGTGTCTAGGGGCTGGTTTAGGGGGGTTGCTTAAGGCTAGTTTAGGACTGAATATTGGCTGAATCTAAGGGCTGTCATGGGCTGTTACTGCCCTGCTACTGCTGCTGTTAAGAGCAGCCTCCTCTCCCCCTTCCTATCACTCCATCACTCCTCATTCACTCCCATCTATCCCTCTAATCTCTCACTCTCTCTAACACTCTCAAACTCTCTAATACTCTCAACCAAAAACTACACACACACACTAATTCATCTACCAAGTCCACCACTCTCAACTCTACCTATCAAATCTCTACTCCCCACCACACACACATACATATATATACATATGGACACACACACACACCTATACATATGGATACACACACACACATATATATATACATACATACTACCAACACCACCACTACCACCACACACACACACTACCAGCACCACCCCTACTACCACACACTAACACACTCCCCATATAAATATACACACATACACATACACATATGCATATACTCCTAAACGACCCAAAACCTTATCCGAATATCCAATCCTTGAAATTCTACCTTCTAGGGCCTAGACACGTGCCTCACACAAGAAATCTAACTCGCACACATGAGCGAAAACGAGAAACGAGGCCCGAATGGCCAATTGGCCATTCTGGCGACTCCGGGGTGTCCGATTCGCGATACCGCGTGATATGGACACCAAACCTATCCGGATTCGACCCAAACTCTACCCATGAGTTCTAAATAATGATTAGAACCTATTCTAAGTACTAACTTGCCGATTCTAGTGTCGGTGCAAAAAGTCACCCGTGTGTTGGAACCCGAAAATCTCGAAAAAGCCTATTTTTATGATTTCTCGCAAAACGACCCCACGTATCCAAATATGGACGCGTACCTAGCCTCATCTCACCCAAACTAACCTAATTAGGTCTAATTAGACTAGGGGTAACACCCAAACATGTCAATTTAGGATTTTCCCCAAATTTGGTACTAAACCTAGCCCGAAAGTCCCGAATTGAGTCCAATGGGTTCCAAACCTCTTCTAATGGGTTGTCCTACGTCTCGGGTATCCTCTAATATGCAAATAACATTAATTAGGAGCAATTAGAAGAGTTAGAGTTAGGGTTTACCTCTTGGTAGTTGGAATCCCAAGAAAAAGCTCCAAAATTGGTTCTTTTTGGGTCAAGAGCCAATTCTATGCTTCCAACCCCTCCATGCTAGGTTCTACCTAGATAAAAATCACAAATAAAAGATAAAAAAGGGTTAGCACCAAGATTAGAGAGAGATCTAGATAAATGGAAGAGATTGACTTACTTTGGGCTTGAAATCAAAGGGTTTTGGATTGGTTTGGGAAGGAACTCTCAAAGGAGAAGAAGAAGAAGAACAAGATGTGAAGAAAATGAAGTGGAGAGGAGGTCTCTTGCTGCTGTCCAGATTTTTGGGGTTTGGGGGCATTTGGAAAATGTCCAAAATGCCCTCCAAGGCCCATTTGAGTCAATTTTGTCGTATGTGAAAGTTTGGGGCTAAAAGGGTCAAGTTTAAATAACCAAATGGACCAATTATGTCATGTGGGATTAGTCTAAATACACTATACTAATTAGTAGAATTTATGGGCCATGTCTAGCTAAACTCTGGGTCCCAACTAGAGTCTAAGCTACCCGGGTCACTAACACAAGTCGAAATGAGCCAAAACTCAAACCCGATCAAACTAAACCCGAAAATACAATATTAAAATATAAAAATTCCCAAAATATTAAAATATGAAAAATGACCAAAATTATAATACATCAATTTAAATATTATTAAAATAATATAAAATTTACCAATTAATCAAAATCCTAAATAATTCAAAAGTCACAAAATGGCCAAAATATCCTTAGTCTAAAAAGTGGTAATTAGCTAATCTAATCACATGGGTTAGGCCTCCATGGTCATGGTTAGTCTCTAGGCTAAGCAACTCTAAGGTTACACTAGCCAAAGAACAAAATCACAAAACACTAATTAAATTAAATTAAAATCACCAATAAATTAATAACATGATTTAAACCTATTATTAAATAATCAATTTACAAAAGTTCAAAATTATCCTCATTTTAGAAAAGTGGTGGTTACAATACCACTCGAAATCAAGCCATTCATCACACCGGTGGTATGCCATATACCACTCGGAATCAAGTCATTTTCTCGCATACGTAGTATGGACCAACAATCTCTTCCGACTCATGATTTTCGCAGTGATCATACCGATCACAACCGTAACTCCTGATTAATCAAAATCTGACACAACTTGGCTAATGCATTCATTTTCCAACACAAGCTCGGTGCGCAATCGAACCGATTTCGTTTCTCGATTTATAACTTTTGTTTTCTTCCGTTGTATCTTGTACAACAATTCATTCTCGATATCCGTTGCACTTCGTACAGCAATTTCACTTTGATATGTGTTGCACCACGTGCAATAATTTACTTTCGAAACGCGTTGCACATCGTGCAATAATTTATTTCCGACATTCATAGTCAATGCTCAAATCCGTTCAACACATTCGATATTGACTTATCACTTTCATCGCAACGCACATTCAAAATCAATATGTGAATCCGTTTGACACATTCCATATCAACTTTCATTTTCTTTTCAACGCATCATTTAAAATCAACACGTGGCAATTGCCGCAGCAATATTCTACGACTTTCATTATATTGATGCAACCAATATTTCCCATATCGATCGTTGCAAACAACGAACATCTCAAATTACAATTCATGTCACGCCCCAGAACCAGAATACCGGAGAGTGGGGGAGTGACTCAGCCAGCTACGTATTACGGGTAGATGAATACCGTATAATACGATTAATGATGTCTAAAAGACGAGGGGGTACATACTACATGAAAGTCTCACTAGGGTTACTCAACATCTATTGTCCCAATCATTCAATGAAAAGCAGTAAGTAGAGAATATGTGAGAATGAGCAGTACGGCGTCCCAAACGCTCAGTCAGAATATTCTTTGAGATCTGGATTTACTAAACATAGCCAGATGATATAACAAGGTATACACAATCGTTATCAGCTGCAGTCTGACTTAGTTACAATTATGTAAAAGTAAGTGCAAGACTATCCGACTAATATGTCGGTGCCAAGCGGCAAAATGTAAAGTAAGTAGCAAAACGAGCAGGAAAGTAAGGAACCCACTCGTGTCCTCCTGCGATCATCCCTCTAGTATTGACCATCTTGGAGGTGAAAGTAAGCTGAGTCCTCGGAAACTTGCTCTAAATCTGGCCATGCAAAACCAGAGAGGTTAGAACTCTAATAGCAAGTACCACAAGGAAGCACGACATGAGAATTAAAACCAGTGGTAAGAGTTAAGAATATGATAAATAAGTCACCGCTTGCTTCTGGGATTCACACAACATCACGACACTTCAAACCAACTTCCCAACCAAACAAGGAATGAAGTTGACCCGTCATGTCCTGACATTCTGATCATCTCAGTAGTTAACAGAGTAGGTATAGTACACAAACAAATCAATTAAAAAGCAATACAACTACTACGGCTTGCTCACTGTAAGTTCCAAGTTGCCCTGGAAATACGCAATAAGGGATTCATCAGTTCTTACAATGTACAAGCAAGGCTAGTCTACCCAATAATCAATTGCGCTAATCATGAATTAGACGAGTCCTAGCGGGACGCCCGTCATCAATATATGTAAAGATATAAGCAGATACCACTCCCTGCCTGTGTGGCAGATTCGCAGTATCTGTGGGAACCAGCCGGCATGTCGGGGCACTAGTTGACCTGAGATAGCTGCAATATAAGAATTCGGGAATCCATTCTCTCTATGCAATCATTATTTTATTTAACTTAATAGTCCCTATGTTAAATTGAAATCTCATGCCGTGGATCATGGTCATTCAGAATAAGTACTTTCGTACAGAGTACTATATGCATAACTCTACAACGATGCCCGTGCGGTTAGGTTGTAGGTCTTACATAGCATAATACAATAATCAAACCTAGCCACAGAATAATCATGCCTTGACTGTAGGGTACACATGCTGCTTTTATAGAAATAAGTTAAAGTCTGCACGTGTCCATATGCCAATATTCGGGATCGGCTAGTCGATTGCAATGGTTCATGGTTAATATGAACGTGTCTCATTCAATTTCAATAAGACGACTAGCCAGTCTCTTAGTTCCAACTAGGAACGCATGATCAATCATTTAGTCAAGGTAATAATCAATGTCAATTCGTAACAAAGCATGAAAGTCAATCTAGCATTTAGCATGGTCGAGTCTATAACTTTCAGGATTAAGTTCCAGTCATTCTGGGTATCCATAAACCAATCGAGACACAGGACACATTTCACACAATAATATGTATTAAAAATATTAACATATCATGATTATATCGAGTTCATGTCAAAAGGCGTAAGGATATAATAGGGGGTGCCATGCGCCCAAGAAAATAGAGTTACACATAAAGGAATATCATTACGCGTGAAGGAATAACATTACGCGCGAACTTGTACGCATAAAAGAATAACATTACGCGTAGAGAAATACGCCAAGCCAGAGTAGACTTGCGTAAACCAGATTCACGCTGACACGAATGATCGTGGGCGTAGAGCTTGTAAGGGAAACAATGTTACCCGTGAGCTTGTACGCGTAAAAGAATAACATTACGCGTAAACTTGTATGCGTAAGGAAAACAATGTTACGCGTGAACTTGTACACGTAAAAGAATGACATTACGCGTAAACTTGTACGCGTAAGGAAGAACCATTACGCGTAAACTTGTACGCGTAAGGGAAACAATGTTACGCGTGAACTTGTACGCGTAAAAGAATAACATTATGCGTAGAGAAATACGCCAAGCCAGAGTAGACTTGCGTAAACCAGATTCACGCTGACACGAATGATCGTGGGCGTAGAGCTTGATATTACGCAGGCACATATAAACGTGGGCGTAGAGAACCTCCATAACTCTAATTCCATGAATCCCTCAATCTAAGCCAAAAATGGGACTTCCATGGATCAAAATAGGTTATAACATAAATCTCAACAACCTGGAATGATCAAAACTTGAAACTAAGGAAGTTTGATAGATCAAAACCACTAAAATTCGAAAATAGCCAATTTCTAGATCTACAAAAATAAAACTTCCAGAATGCAAAATGTCAAGTTCTAAACTATCTTAGAATCACGAGAGGAAGATAAATGAACCATAAAAATGGGTTCTCATGTGAAAGCAAGATGTACTTGCCTAAACTCTTGGTAGGTGGAGAGAGTTATGGGGAAGAAGAAGAGTAAAAGAGAATAAGAAGTAATGAAGAGAGAGAAAGGGTTGAGCTTTAAATAGAGATGATGGTAGGTAGGTGGTTGGTTGGTTGGTTGGTTGGTTGGGTTCATGATGAACCACCCTAAACCCAAACTAATCAACCCAAGCCGAACCCAAGACAAAACAAACCAAATAACCCAAGAGCAAAATAAAAGCAGAAAATAAAATACAAAAAAATAATTAGCGTAAAATTAAAGGAATTAACTACAGAACAAATGCATGATAAATATTAAATAAATACATTCAAGCAGTACACGTATTAAAATACGCATTCTGGGAACGGGGAGTGACAATTCATGATGTATTGCATCCGCGGCAACAATTCCTTGAATACATATCTCGCAACTTGTTGCACTTACAGCAACAAACATTTTACGACTTTTTTCAACAAACACCATATAATTTTCAAAATAACACGCGACAAAATTACATGATTTGTATTAGACTTATTGTATGGAACATCCAGTACGGCATCGAGTAGAGTCAAGAGTAATTTGATTGGTGGTGGGCAACTCTTTGGAATTGAAACGAAGTAAGCGTCCAGAGGAAATTGAGCCTAGAGCTCTGATACCAATTTGTCACGCCCCGACCCGGAATCACCCGAATCACCGTCCTCGCAGGGGGCGTGATGCCGCACGAGCCTAGAGTTGCACTCGTGCAAGGCAAGATGACAAGTTCTCAAATGGTTATCTTTGAGTTGATATTAACAACGAAAGAAAAACAGAGTATACGAAACAATTCTCTTTATTGATATTCGAAATGAGATTACAAAGGTTTTCGATAGTCCAACGAAATTTGTCAGATTGGCTACAACACTCAAGTTCTCTCTTGCCCACAAAGTATTTCACTGTTTTATACATCATGCCTTCCATATCTCGGTCGTATCAATCATGTTGTAAGTCCGAGCGTCAATGCGATCGCACGCTTCAATACGCTTCGACATTCAAGCCTCAACGCGTTCAAGCGAAGCTCCGCCGCGAGCAGACCAATCCCTAAACCTGCTAGCAAACTAGTGGGAGGATTAGTACTTTCGTCCTCGCTGTACTGATCAAAAACCCACTTAACAAACCGACATTTAGTATTGTATTGATTCATGCAAATATACAATTTAGTTCTCTTTCTATGTTCTCCTTAAGATCTGTTCATGGCATAATTCGAAGATTGTAAGCATGTTATCATAGCAAGCATGTTATTCAATTCGCATAAGTAAACAGACAAGCAATCTCGTGTTCGTTTCGTGGCGCGACTTACAAATATCGACGCACTCACACTTTTACCGACGCAAGGTGAATACGCCTATTAGCTTTCCCTGTCATGTTATAAGTGCCCTATATTCATAATCTATATGTGCACGATATATGTATACATTGCACTTTCAACCCATCGCCCTTAACTATATGAAGGTCACTAGCTTTCCGGGCTAGAATGGACTTATATTTCTTAAATCGAATATGTAAGACGATGATCACTCGATTGTGGTTGCTAACCCAAACAATCAGAGGACCCCCGAAATACTTGAGTAAGTGGCTTATCACATTCACTAGAAGGTCGCTACCCGTTTAGATGAAGTGCACCAACAATATCGATTTTTACCGCAGTCCCTCCTAGGCCGAACGGTCCCAGCGCCCTGGTGATCAACGTTCGAGGGAAGATAACACCCATGCACGGGCAATATGACTTTAAGTCCATTTGACCATGCAACGCATCTTATATTTCATACAACCAAGCAAGTTTGTCTATATCTATTTCAATTGGCACAAAGCCCCAATGTTCTCAATGAACGTCCCGAAGGTCACGAACATTTCGAAGTTACCATGCCGCATTGACAGTTATGCCATATCCATGCCATAATTGTTCTTCTCGTCGCAACGACGCCATCTTTTGTAAGTATTGTACAGCTGCACACGTTTGCCGTCTTTCCTTACATCGTGCATTCAATGCACGCCTCGAAGCCGTGTTTCCTTATTCTATGCCTTAGTATTCAATGCGTTATACTTATGTTCCACCCTTCCGACTCGTGCAACTGAGGCACGCCTCGATAAGGTATTCAATGTTCTATCGCTCGTGCACTGAGACACTCGTACCGATATAGTCTTTCAATGTTCTAGCATGCTAACTCGTGTACGGGAGCATAGAATGACTTATGCACTGGGGCACTCGTCGATACAGTTATCCTATGTTCTTATGGCTTGCGCACCGAGGCGCTCGCCTTTACGATATTCAATGTTCCATAGCGACTCGTACATTTATTGTACGATTCATTTCAATTGTTCTATCTAGTGTTCGACACGTACTATGTTTATATCTCTATCGAGCCACACCCGTGGCGTTGATAGGTTAACTCAGCATACAATGATATATATTTTACTTAGGCATGAAGGAGTAGGAAAGAGAGTCAATGTCCCCCCACCTTGAGTCGATATGCCTTGTCGTTTCGCCGAGCCGATACGGCTCGATTTCATAACTTCATTGTACGACCAACTCTTCTGACTTAGTCATTCGAGCACTTCGTGCTTCATTGAATTATACGTCCGATTTGGCTTACCGTGCCCAAGTCTCAGTCCGTCGCAATACGACGATTTGCTTTCGTGGACCCCTTACTGAATAAGGCAGAATGCCGACCTCTAATATTTCAGCGTAAACGTATAGCCTGCATACGAAACCAACTAAAATCAATACTTATTTGAATCGGTCAATTGCCTTGCGTCGATTTAATTTCTTATAATCTTTGAACCGACTCAATGCTTTCCCTCGGGCCAACTTAACACTTGCATCGATCTTACTCGATGCGTTCCTCGGGTCAATATAACTATCCGACTCGATGCATCCTCTCGGGACAACGTAACTCTTTGTATCGATTTGCAACGATATGTAATCGGGTCAACGCAACTCTTCGAGTCAACGACTCAGCATAATGCACCGTACGGAGCGGGGCATTACAACTCTCGTCCATGAGCGACACCTCATTGTGTACCTAGCTTCGTTCGCGTACATCAATTCCTGCCGCAACACTCTTCATCTCCTAGACTAGGACTCACCTTCATCAACCCAGACCTCGACCTGCCACCTCCCTGTCAAGATCCTCCATACCATTCTAGCTGTCACGACCCGCTCCCGAATAATCGGACACGAGTCGTACATGCCCAGCCTTCGTCGATGGACACGACGAAGTAAGCTGTACAATACTAAGGAAAACTCCAAGTCACAATGTAATATAAACAATCATAGAATCTATAAACGTCCCAGAAAGATCACCAATATCCAACAAGTCATTTTATAATGTTATCCGGAGACAAATTCGGTCAAATAAAATATACAATGATAAAATCATAAAAATACAATCTCCAGAAAAATAAATAAAATAAATCCTGCAATATCCAATGATATCACCGTGTTCCATGTAGCCTCAAGCTCACTTGCAACGTATCCTGTCAGGAAAAGAGCAAAGTACAATCCCGACAAGAACAATATACAATATAATCTGAAATACAGAGTACAGGTGAAACTAGAGTACGAGAACTGAAATAAAACTATGGTACCATAAATGAAATGTAAAACTGAAGACAATAGACACGACAATCAATATGCAAAGACAATGAACATGGCAATCAATGAACAATATGATGAACACGACAATCAATATGCAAGTGTGACCTTTTTAAAATATTAAACTAATGTGTGACCGGCTAGGGACCACAATCCACAATCAATCAATTCTACAAGGTGCGGCTTAATCGTACGTGAGGTGTACGATTAGGCTATCCACAATACCTGTGTTGGGTGTGGTCACACAAAAGTTAATATTTGTAATGCCCCGCTCCGCACGGTGCATTATGATGAGTCGTTGACTCGAAGAGTTACGTTGACCCGATGAAGTATCGATACGAATCGATGCAAAGCATAAGTTCAGTTTGAGCAAAGTATTGACTTTGGTTGATCTGGTGTGCAGGCTAGGCTTTTACGCTGGATTATGGATTGTGGCATGGGCACGGTAGGCCGAATAAGTCGAATAGTTCAACGGAATGGCTAAGTCAGAAGAGTTGGCCATGCAACCAAGTTATGGAATCGACCCACATCAGCTTGGCAAAATGACAAGGCGTATCGGCTTAAGGTGGACGGATTCTTGACTCTCTCTCCCTATTCCTTTACGTCTAATAAAATATATCCTTGCATGCGTAAGTTGCCATTATGTTAGTGAGCGTGTCTCGAACGGTTAAAAGGTCTTAGTATGTGCCGAACCTTAAGATAGAACATTGAACAATTGAAGCGACGTGCATCAAGTGTACGGGTCGCGTTAGGGCGGTGATTGTAGAACATTGAAAGATAATATCGAGATGTGCATCACATGTACGACTCCAAGAACATTGAACACTAGGCCTAGAACATTGATTATGTCGCTAAGCGTGCCCTCGTGCACGGAAGCTAGAAAATGACTAAGTAACTACGGAACTAGGCTATGTGAATAACTTATGAATGGAACGCGTTGGATATAAGTACGAGAAGTCTAAGCCGTTGTGCGTCGTACGTCAATACGGATGTGTTGGGGCATAATACCAATGGAACTTGAGATAGAGAGAACGGATTATGTTTACGGAACATGAATATATTTATAGAGCATGAATATGTTTATGGAGCATGGATATGTTTATGGAACGTGAGATTGGTTGGGAATGATATGACTTGTATGTTATGGCGCGTATTGTATGGTCAATGGACTCGGATGGCCCGTGCACGGGTGCGGCTTCCCTCGGACGGTTACGACCGGAACACCGGGACCGTTCGGCCTAGGAGGGAATTATGTATGGTATTTATGGTGCACATCATTAGGACGGATTACAACCGGCCAGTATTGTGATAAGCTATGATATTAGTAAGTTTGCGATCCTTCAGATACTGGGCTAGCAACCCGTATTGGAGCGATCATAGGCTTACACATAAGGATGCCAAGTCCATTACTGTGCGAAACACCGTGACCTTCATATAGATAGGGCTGGTGGGCTGAGATTAGAGTTGGGTGCAGGCGCAGGGCATGCTACCCTTATGCATATGTCTAAGTATGGTTGGTTGATTGCGTGAATTGTATGATTGGTTATGTAAAGTTCTAACCATTGCAGGCTAGGCAAATGGGACGGAAATGAGCACGATCACTATGTTTATGTTCATATTATGCCTAACTATATCTGTCGCAGGGACACGGTATTGGACACATTCATATTAAGTACTATGCTTGATTATTGCCATGAAACTGATCCTAATGCTAAATAGAAAGATCACCAAATAATGTTGCATGTTTCACTAAATATACTTAGTGTTGGTTAGGTGCAAGTGGGTCTTGATCAGTACAGCGAGGACGAAAGCACTAATCCCCCACTAGTTTGTGTGCAGGTTCAGGTTATGATCAGCTCGGGGCGAAGCTTGGCTTCGACGTGCCGATGCATAGAGTCCTTAGCGTTTCAAGAGGAGTTACCGCATAGGCGTTCGGACTTGCAACATGGAGATGTTCGGCCGAAGACTACTTGTTGGCTATAAATAGGCATAATATATGGAACAATATAATCCTTTGTGAGCTAGAGAGATCATGAGCGTTGTAGCCAATTGGCATGTTAAGTTGGCGATTCAAAGCCTTTGTAATCTTCAGTTCATTATCAATAAAAGAGATTCTTTTGTATACTCTATTTTCTTCCGCTGCTTATGTTATCAATTTGAGATAAACACTATGTGAACCTGTTATCTTGTCTTGTACGAGCGTAACTCCAGGCTCGTGCGGCATCACGCCCCAATGAGGACGATGATTCGGGTGAAATCTAGTGAGGACGAGCGATTTTCCGGGTCGGGGCGTGACAATATTTCGCCCAATCTCCGCAGTAAACAATGACTCACAATACAATGAATAAGATACAAGGCAATCGTGTGTATCTCGTGTCCGATATGAGAACATGGCACATGATTGTAAGACAGAAATACAAAGTACAAGATCGAGTCGGTGTACTTGCCTCGCTTTGGAAGCACAGGAGTAGTACTGCATGGATGTATATCACCTGTTATATTTTTAGGTACAAGTTGTTAGGTTTTGAATAATGACAAAAGTCAACTAAATCATTTCTAACCATAACTTGTTAGCTATCACTATAATCCTTGTTAAAATTATGTATTTATTTTAGCTAGCAATATTTTAGAAACTATTATATATTATAGCTTAAATACTAGTAAATATTTTAACTATGTTTTAGCAAAATAACATTTTCAGAAGATTACTTGCAAGCTAAACTATATAGATATTAGATATTTATCTAAATAGTATTCTAAGTACTGCTAACAATATTTTTAGATATGGAAAACTTTATTTAAATCATTTGTTAAATGATAATAACAATATTATTAACTAAAATTTATTTGACAGAAAAACTAATACATAATAGTTAACTGTCAAGAAATTTCATTATTTGATAATAACACCTATGTAACATTTTAGAATAATAGTACAATTTTAATAAGAAAAATATAAATGATAACTACAATAATAGCATATTACTAATTAAAACCCTGCCCAAACTCATTTAAGGAACCCAGCCTACTAGGCCCATACAAATGCTATTGACCCAGCCCACAACTTTAATGAATAAGACCTAACATAATTTTTCCATTTATTTCAACTACACAGATCCAAGCCCACTCTACACTTAAACCAACCCAGCCCATACAAATGCCCAGCAGGCTGGCCCAAAGAATAATATACTGTCAGCCCAATTCTACAGTCCACTTCAGTTTAAAAAAACATAGTGCTTAAATTAAATCCATTAGTATGCCAACAAATGGACTAAGCCCAAACCCACAGTCAAATGTTTACAAAACTCAAAAATATAATCAATAATTTTCTCTTACAAAACCCAGCCCACCTATACTTCAAACCGACCCGGCCCACAAATTCATTCCTAATATAAACCTAACTCTTTCTCTCTCCTTCCATTCTCCACTACTCAGCCGCCCATCTCAATTTCACTCCCAGCCTCTTCCTCTTCCTCTATACGAACATGTCCAAATCCTAAAGCTTCATCCCCAATTCAATGTCCCAAACCCTAACCCTAGGTTCTTCTTCCCAGATTCTTCATCAGCCCGAAACCCTAACCTCTAATTTCTCTTCGTCTTCCTTCTCCAGACACACAAAAACTCCAACCCCAAAAACTCTCAAGCCGATCATATCCCCAATATCTAACCCTAAAATGAAGAAAAAACAAGGAGAAGAAGAAACACAGCAGGAGGTCGAGAGGATCGAGGTGAGTGCTCACCTAGGCGGCGGTCCGGCGACAACTTCGGGACTCCTCGGCGAGGCGGAGCTCCAGAGAGGCGGTGGTGGGCGTCAGCGACTCGGCGTCTTCGTCTCGAGGCGGTCAACAGCTCCGAAGGGTGGCTCGGCTCGGTGTCGACGAACTCCGGGAGGACAGTGCTCAGATCTGGTTGTCGGCGAGGTCGTGAATTCGATGGCAGCTCCGGTGAGGTGGCTCAACGCTCGAGGTGGCCGTACAAAACTCGAAGGCGCAGCGCAACAATCGAGACGGCTCCTCGGTTCCCGAAGGGGCAGCACGGAGACCGATGGGGAATGCACAGTCTTCGAGGCTCGGCACATCACACCAGGAGGCACAGTCTTCGAGAGTGGCACGGGCTTCGAACTGGCGTGGTCGACCTGATCTGATGGCGCGGCGGTCGGTGGCTCTACGAGGCGGCTAGGGCACAGATCTGGAGCGGTGGCTAGCTCGGGATCCGGTCGACGTCGGAGGAAGGCGAGGCGTCGGCGCGACCTCCAAGGCGGCACGGGAAACGAGGAGCAGATCCGACGGTTGGCAGTGGTGCACGGTGGTGGATTCTTCGGCGAACTCTGCGGCGGAGCTCGACGGCTCTACTGGGGACTCGACGATGCTCGGCCGGGTTCGGCTAATGAGCAGAGGAGAGAGAGTAAAGAGAGAGAGAGAGAGAGTGAGTGTAGAGAGAGAGAATGATAACTGTGATGTGATGTGTCAGTATGGAAAACTGTGCTGTTAGTGTATTATTTATATTAAAATATTGGGTGGCAATGATGTAATTAGATGTAGATCTGGGGGTGTTCTCCCTAGATAGGACAGTGGCAATGCTGGTAATTAGGAATAGATCTGGGGCTAATAGAACAAATTTGAAATTGAAGTGTAACAACCTAACCGGATTAGTTAGGCTTTCCTAATAACTAACTAATTTAATGATTACAAAAATATTCAACTAGTAATAGTTAACTTAATTAATCTAGATTAACAGGTAACTAATAATCGAATGTAACTGACAACTGCTTCATATTATTTAAATAAACAAAAAATTAAATAACAATTAAATAAAAATGTTTTTACGAAAATCCATTTAGGAGTTAACTAAAAGAAACCACTTTCTCCAACTATGATCAGCTAACATTATTAATCAAGCTTAATAGTAATATTTAGTAAAAGTAATAATAATCAAACACATTAACTAATCAGGAATGTAATCTACAATAATAAGTATTTAAAGCATAAATAGCTAGAATAATATTTTTGTTAAAGAATTTAAGTTTTACTTAGAAACAATGTTGATCTTTCAAAATGTCTTTTTGGAGAAATTCCTGAAATTCACAAAAATTTGGTTTAGGGACTTACACTAGCCACCGAGTTGCTTGCTCGTTCCCTCGGTGAGCTCAACTTTGTGTGCTCATCCCAAATTTCCAAAGACACTGTTTCTTTTCTTCTCTTTAATCTATCAGCAAGTGTGGCCTCTCTTCCAAACAAACATTGAACCTTTTCAATTGTGAGTTTTCCAAACAGTGAGCATCTATTTCATATGTCGGATTTAAGCTAGGCTATACAATCAAGGTCTGTTAACCTTAGGCCACTGTGCGCTCGTCGATATGGACTATTTCGCCACTGCTATTGGCTTCTATGATCTTCGTCGCCACACCAGGTGGTGTTTATATCATGCTAACTCTTCCCACTCCAACATTGAGCACTACACAAGGCTTTCATCGGTCTATGCCTACTACTACCTCGACTTTGTTTACCCCCATACACAGATGCTGATTATACAAATCTAACAGTTACTTGTCTTCAGTTTCGTGGTTATTTGAGTTTCCTACCATGACATGATGCTACCTCATATTGTCCATCCTAGCTAATCTCCCCACTCAACATTGGATACTTAGTTTGGCGGCTACTCACCCTATGATTCTTCCTCGTCTCGCTTCTACATCTCATGTTCGCTTGAGCTCCATACAAACAACAGATGATACATTTTTGCTCATTGTTTGTCGTGGTCACATGTTCGACTTATCCAGTTTCTTGGTTTCAAATATATATTTTGAAGAAAAGTGTCCAAAAATCGGCCCATAAACTTTTTTGACCATATATATGGTAATCCTATATAAGATTGGATTTGACCATATATATGGTAATCCTACAAGGATTGGATTTCTAATATATGTGAGTCAACATAGGATTGGATTTCCAATATATAATTCTACATAAGATTGGATTTTAAGCCTATATAGGATGGAAATTTTATGGTATATAGAGGGGTCTAAAGGTTCTCCACAATTGACACCCTCCAAGAGTACTCAATATAAGTTGTTGAATAAGTTCGACACAAGACATCTCATTGTGCTCAAGTTGTTGAATAAGTTCAACACAAGAGAGCTAAAGTTGTTGAATAAGTTCAACACAAAAATTTGAGAGAGTTTTTTTTTAATCTTTGTGATAGAGATCGAGTTCTTGAGTGTAAGGAGAGAAGTGTTGAGAGCTATTGTAATTCATTTTCTTCTTTATAGTGGAACTAAATCACCCTCATTTGTGGAAGTAGGCATCTTGGCCGAACCACGTAAATCATTGTCTTTGTGGTTGTGAATTTTTTCTGAGTTTTTTGGGTTTGTTTCTGCTGTGCCCCAACAAACTGGTATCAGAGCTTGGAAGTCTAGCAAAGTTTTCGACAAAGTTCTCAAATAAAGTTAATTGGATGGATTCTAATTGATATGGCTCCGTCAAGCAGGATCGGGAAGTATGAAATTGAGAAGTTCAATGGGAAGAATAATTTTGGCTTTTGGAAAAGCCAGATGAATGACGTTCTCATATCTCAAAAGCTTCACAAAGATTTATGTGAAAAGTCCAAGAAGTCCACTGACATGACCGATGATGATTGGGATGACATAGATCTCAAAGCATGTGCCGCTAAATTCGTCTGTGTTTGGAAAGAGATGTCGTGTACTCTGTGAAGGACGAAACCACCGCCACTGGGCTCTGGTTGAAGTTGGAATCACTCTACATGACGAAGAATCTCACCAACCGACTTTATAGGTTAAAGTCGCTCTACAGACTGGTGATGGAAGAAGGTACGTCAATTCGGGATCATATTTCAAAATTCAATCGAATTATTTCCGACTTGAAGGATGTTAACATACATGAAGAAGATGATTGTTTGGCGCTAATCCTATTATTTTCTTTGCCCGATTCTTATGAGAATTTTATTCAGACGTTATTGTACGGGAAGGACTCAGTTTCCGTAGAAGAAGCTACGAGTGCCTTATTGTCTAATGAGGTGCGGAGGTTGGCATCTAATGGCGGAAACGATGGAGGCCAAGTCCAAGGTTTGACGGTAAGAGGAAGGACAAACGATAAAACATCTTTTAGCAGAAGGTCAAGATCCAAGTCCAAAACACCTATTGAGAAGGTGAAGTGCTTCAACTGTAATAAGAAAGGACATTATGCAAATAAGTGTTCTCATCCAAAGAAGAAGAACAAGAAAAAGGAGAATAAGACAGAGAGAGAAGGTGATGAAGCAAACTGTGCTTCAGAAGCTGATAGTAATGGAGTCTATTTTTCGGTGGCACATGACAACATGAGTGACCGTTGGATTCTCGATTCCGGATGCTCGTACCATATGTATCCAAAGAGGGAGTGGTTTTCTTCCTACAATGCGACAAATGGTGGTTCTGTGTTGATGGGCAACAACAATGCATGTCGAGCTGTTGGAATTGGATCTATCAAGGTAAAAATGTATGATGGAATTATGCGAACTTTAACCGATGTCAGACATGTTCCCGACCTCAAGAAAAATCTTATTTCTCTTGGTATGCTTGACTCGAATGGTAACAAGTTCGTCGTCGAGGGTGGAGTCTTGGGGGTTGTTTATAGTTCTTTGGTGGTGATGAAAAGTCACCGACAGGGTAACCTTTATATCTTATTAGGAAGCACTATGACTGGAACTTTAGCAGTTAGTACATTTGATTTGTCTGATAACACACGTCTTTGCCATATGCGGCTTGGGCATATGAGCAAGAAAGACCTGTCCTTACTGAGCAAGCAAGGGTTACTGCAGAACTTGAAGAAAACAAGTATGGATTTCTGTGAGCATTGCGTTTATAGCAAGCAGCATAGGATGACCTTCAGTTCAAGAAAGAAGAATGAGGCCGATCAAGATGGTGGTGTATCTAGCAAATCTCAAAATGTTGAGATTGAGTTTTCTGAGGATGTATCAGATGAGGTGGAGGTTTTTGAGGATGTTCATCAAGCCCTACAAGAGCAACAACTAGAAGAAGCGCAGCACCAACAGCAAGATTCCTTGGCCACCACTAGGCCAAGGAGATCGGTCAAGCGAGTACACATGTATGAATTTGAGGAACCGGAAAAGCACTATGGATAGTTAAATGTGGTGGCATATGCACTATCAGTGGAGGATGAAGAGCCTATCACATTCAGACAGGCTGTCAAAGATACTAGTAGCGAGAACTAGATGATGGCTATGCAGGAAGAGATTGAGTCTCTCCATAAGAACTGTACATGAAATTTGGTTCCATTGTCCAAAGGCAAACGAGTTATAGGATGCAAGAGAGTGTACAAGAAGAAGGAAGCTTCTCCAGAGCCAGGTGGAGAAGTTTTGCTTGAGAGCCTTTAGAGACGGGATTGACGAGTGGTTGATTTGGTGAAGCTATGCGGTGGAGAAGTGTGTCGGCTCAATTTTGTGGTAAAACCTTGCCGAGATGGAGATATGAAGGAAAGTGTCCAAAAATAGGCCCATAATCTTTTTTGACCATATATACGGTAATCCTATATAAGATTGGATTTGACCATATATATGGTAATCCTACAATGATTGGATTTCTAATATATGTGAGTCAACACAGGATTGAATTTCCAATATATAATCCTACATAAGATTGGATTTTAAGCCTACATAGGATGGGATTTCTATGATATATAAAGGGGTCTAAAGGTTCTCCATAATTGACACCCTCCAAGAGTACTCAATGTAAGTTGTTGAATAAGTTCAACACAAGACATCTCATTGTGCTCAAGTTGTTGAATAAGTTCAACACAAGAGAGCTAAAGTTGTTGAATAAGTTCAACACAAAAATTTGAGAGAGTTTTTTTTTTTCTATCTTTGTGATAGAGATCGAGTTCTTGAGTGTAAGGAGAGAAGTGTTGAGAGCTATTGTAATTCCTTTTCTTGTTCATAGTGGAACTAAATCATCCTCATTTGTGGAAGTAGACATCTTGGCCGAACCACGTAAATCATTGTCTTTGTGGTTGTGAATTTTCTCTGAGTTTTTTAGGTTTGTTTCCACTGTGCCCCAACATATTTACTATCCAGTTGTTCGGTTTCACATATATATATATTTATTGTGTTCCTATTCTACCGATGGATCTCCTCTCAGTATCTCCATTAGCCGACATGCAGTACTCGTTCACCTTTCCATCGTCCTCGTGCTCAGTGTATGACTCGCACACATGAAAGACACTCCGGACATCGACGTGATACTCTCTACTTGATCACGGACAACATCGTCCTACCGATCGCCTAACATCTTTTGTTTAGTTGTTAGTCGTTTTGACACCACTACTCCTGACATCTGGTCGGTGTCTTGGACATCTGTCTCTACCTCACATGCAGTTCTTATCTAATTCTTTTAGCGCTTTGGAGGATTTTTCACTACATCCTTGATACCATGTACTGGTTGTATATTGCAAGCTGGTTGTCAGTTTAGAATATCTAACTATCAATCGGTCTAACATATCGAATGTTGTGCATATCGTCAGTATATTCGATTTAGCTACCCAGAACGCACACATTTTTTTGTTGCCTTCGAGGCATTATGAACATATCGCTCTTCTTTTTAGCCTCTTCATCTTTGCACCTTTATGCTTACAGTAATGTTGGTTGAGCTGGTGATGTTTCTTACAACAAGTCTATTACTAGATCCTACATATTTCCTGGAGACTCTCGTATCTTGGAAGTCCAAGAAACAATAAATCTTATCTCGGTCCAATGTTGAGGCCGAGTATTGTGCTATGTTATCTACCACTGCAAAGATCACTTGGTTAAGGCGCCTCCTTGCTGACATGTACGTAGCTCTCTCTACTACCACTCCTTTTCACTTTAACAACCCTAGCGCTATTCAGATTGCGTTGTTCAGATTGTGAAAAAAAGTGTCCAAAAATAGGCCATGGGCCTATAGGATTACCATATATATGGTCAAATCCAATTCTTATATGATTATCATATATATAGTCAAATCCAATATTATATAGAATTACCATATATATAGTCAAAAAAGGTCATTGACCTATTTTTGGACACTTTTCTTCAAATTGCCATTAATTTTGTGTTACATGAGCGCATAAAAAAAAATGAAGCTTGACCGTCATTTTGTGTGTCATCACCATCTTGATACGACGATTTCTCTTCCCTTTGTCACTTCTCAGTTTCAACTTATTGATTTCTTCACCGAGTCTCACACTCTTCACAGACATGTATTTCTCGTCAGCAAACTCTCACGGTTTGTTCTATGGTGAGTTTGAAGAGAGATGTTAAGTATATTAGTCTTTAACTTACCTAATAATTATCCTTAATATCATATACTTACTTTATCCTTATTATGTTGCCATTACTTGCTTGTATATACAATTTATATATAGAGTCTAAATAAAAGTAAACTTTCCAACTCTAACAGATTGGTCTTGAGCAAACTTTTCCGGGTTTGACCAGACCCGATTGGATTGGGTTGGCCCGTCCAAAGTGAAGACCTGATTGGGAGGCTTGGGCTTTCCTAGGGATGAACCTAGCACGGCTAGGGTAGGGTTGGACCTGAACGGCTGGCTCGACTTAGAATTTTCATGGGTGGTTAGGCGGCTTTGGATTCAGATCCAGGTCCAGGCCGGAATCATCATATACCCAACAAAAGTAAATAAAATACAAAATAAAATAAAGGGTTATTTAGTAAGGGGGGCCGACGTATATTAGAATTTTGGTCACAAAATTGTTGAACTTTAAAATTTTTTTGTAATCATTATTCATGTAGGCTAATAAATAGCAATTTTGAGACTCGTATTCTAACGTTGAACAATTTCGAACCCAAATTCTGATATCCACAACCCTAATACTAAATAACCCTAAAATAAAAATATAGATCCTGATAGAAAGAAGGGAATGAAAAAGAAACTTCAGTTCCATGCTTAATTGTGTCCTGGTAATTATGTTATCACAACTTGAGTTGTAACTAAGGAGAACTTTTTTTTTTTTTTTGTAAAAAAAAAAAAAAAAAAAAAAAAATTGTCAACAAACAAATCACTCTCTCAAAAAGGAGAGCTAATTTATTTTCCTACAAACTCTCACGTTAAGCGTCCACAGCCTTGGGCTTCCTATTCGACTCCGTCTCGCTATCGGGCAGGATCCGATCCAGCGGAGCACCGCACCGCTCGGATCCTCCCCCCTTGGCCGCCTCCGCCTCCTCGTGGCGGATCCGGGTCAGCATTCGCCGGACGAAGGACTCCTCCATCCAGTTGAGGAACGCCACGTGCCTCTCCTCCGTCCACGCCCCGCCCAGTCCACCGCCTCCGCCTTCCATTTGCTTCGGATCCATCGATCGGACGGTTCTGATGGATGGATGGATGGATTTGAGAGGAGGACAATTTCGTAATAAAATGCACCTGTAGCGTTTGGTTGATTTATTTATAGGAGACTATATAAATATCTCGCTTTGTTGCCACGCGGAGAAAGGAAGAGATTTTCTTCCGACACAGCATTTAAAACGAAAAAAAGAAGATAGGCATTGGATTCTTTTACAAAACGGGACTGCTATTTGGCCCACCACGGGCGGGCCAGCCCGTCCGCCACGTGGCCCTCTTCCATTGGCCAGTCAATGACGCGGATCCCATGCTAACGGGGGGGGGGCCAATGGGAGAGTGCCACGCAGGCGGACGGGCTGGCCCGCCTGCGGACAAGAAAGCATTTCCGTTTACAAAATATCACAGATGGGCTTCTGATATTTGTTTGTTGTTGCACTTTTTTCACTTTTGAAAAACTTTTTTGATTTTGGTAGGATGCTATTTAGAGCATTTCCAACCCTATTGTGAGTTTAGAAAAAATGGTTGCCACATAGGTCCTATGACAAACTTTTATTCTAAAAATTCTTCTCGAATGCAAATGTAGAATAAAACATGAAGTTGACATGGCAATGACATGACAAGGAGAATGTGAAGTTGGTTGTCTAGATCTAGACAATACACTTCACAATGACTTTGTCTCCACATCATCAATTATGAATAGAAATATTTATAAAAAAAGTTGAAGAAGTGGAGGAGTTGCCTTGAAAGTTGGAAAAAAAATATTTTTTATTGTCTCCTCAATACTTTTGCATTGGAGAGAGTTTTTCTATCTCATTGTCTTTTGAGATATAATTTTGCCACATAAACAAGACATTGTCTTGTGGCTCATGCCACATAGGAGCCACCTAAGACTCACAACACTTAACAAGACAATAGGGTTGGAGATGCTCTTACAGCAAGATTATCCGGATGTGGCAATTTTTTTTCAAATATGGATCTAGATTAGATGTTGGGAAAATTTATCAACTTAGAGTCAGAGACGGAGCAATGATCAAAATTTTGGAGGAACCATACTACTACATGTAGAAATCCTTAAAGTTATCATGTTAATTGAACTTCAATAGCTAAAAAATATAGTAAAACTCAACAAGGATGAACAAAAAAATAAAATCAATATTTCCAAATTGTTAGAAAAAGAAGAAGCAAAAAAGCTATACATAAAAGATTATTAAAATAAGTAAAATATTTAAAATAGAGACAAAATTCAAACTTGTACCCCTCAATTAAAAGCCCAAGGTACTACCACTAGAACTAACTTATTGGTATGTTTAGGATTGGGAATGAGGAGGGAATAGGAGGGAGTTAGGGGAGAAAGCTATTTCCATTGACTTGGAAAAGCTATTCCCAAACCACCCTCCTCCCCCCCCCCCCCCCCCCCCCCCCCCCCCCTCCCTCCCGGGAATAGATTTGCTTTCCTAGGAATGATGTTTGGCTATTTTGTTTGGACAGTTATACTCTCTTTTATTTTTAAAATTTCAACTTCTATTCTAAACATGTAAATCATCATGAAATTAATGAAAGTGTATTAAAGAAAAACTAAATAAATTAATATTTCTATCCTTTTGTAAACCAAATATGGAGATGAAATTTTTAAAAAATTTGAACTACCTATTCCCAACCTAACCAAACATGGGTATAGGAATGTTGAATTCCTTTTCCATGGAAAAGGAATTGAAAATCTATCCTTAGGAATACAAAAACTTGATCCAAACGAGCCCTAAAGGGTCAAACTAATATATATCTTAAACTTACAAAAAAGCTATATAGATCGGCCTCTGCTTAGAGTTTAGGAGTTTAAGTCTTGGCATGCTTGTACGCTATTTTTTTTTTTTTTTGGTTTACATTTTTTCCATTATATCTTAGAAAGAAAATACAAATGTAACAACCAACACAATATGGAAAAGAGGATACAATAGGAGTTTTTTTTTTTTATTGTGGTTTTAACATGTCAGAATCTAAACTCTAAACTGATACAAAATTAAGAATCTAAATGCTAATTAGTCCTTATATTTTTATAAATTAGGTTTCGGTCATCAAAAGTAGACATGGTTCTATTATTTGGTAAATACGGTTCTAAAAAAAAATAGAATTTGAATCCACATATATTCTAAATTGAGCGTAGCCGAGTTGAGTTTTGCGTCTTCAAATTGGATGGGTGATTTTTATTGAGCTAAGTTTGAATTGAAATAATTATTTAATTTTAGGATCTCCTATAACATTACAATTTTACAGTCACTTCAAATCAATCGTTAGTACAAAATCCTATTTATAATTTGAATAATATAAAAATAAAAATAAAATATTTTAATATTATAGAGATTCTAAAACTAAATAGTCCCGAATTAAAACTTGTAAGAAAAGTTTGGTCTGTGAGTCAGAGCAGAGCTGGAGCAGCACGATGAAATAAACATATGAAAAACATGTCCCGGCCTGTCCTATATACATAATACACGGGCACAACGTGAGCTTGTTTGCTCACACGTCAGTAGTAATAGAAAATTTTGCGACAGAGCGGTCGAGCGGGGTTCCGTGCGCCGCGGCACACGAAACCGCTGGTCGCCTCCTGGCCGCGCGTCTTCTTCGATGCAAAAAGACTCTTAGAGCATCTCCAACCCTATTGTGAGTTTGAAAAAAATGGTTGCCACATAGGAATGACAACCATTTTTTCCAAAAGTACTTCTCCAATGCAAATGTGAAATAAAGTGTGAAATTGACATGGCAATGACATGGCAAAGACAATGTGAAGTTGGTTGTCTAGATCTAGACAATGCACTTCACAATGTCTTCTCTTCCATGTCATCAATTATGAATAAAAAATATTAGAAAAAAGAAAGAAGATGAGTAGTTGTCTTAAAAGTTGTCTTGGAAGTTGGAAAAAATAATTTTTATTGTCTCCTCAATACTTTATCATTGGAGAGAGTTTTTCTATCTCATTGTCTTCTGAGATATAATTTTGCCACATAAACAAGACATTGTCTTGTGGCTCATGCCACATAGGAGCCACCTAAGACTCACAACACTTAACAAGACAATAGGGTTGGAGATGCTCTTACAGCCGGCTCCAGTTGAGAAATGCTGTGACTTCTTCCTAGGCCCATTCGACCGATCGACATGACGTGGCAGTCCTGAACTCATAGGAGTTCGAGACGACTTTTATAATAAAAGGAATTTTTTTGACTTACATTCCACTTGTTAATATGAATTTGTACTTATATCCTTTTTTTTTATTTTTTTTAGACTTACATCTCACTTTTCGTCACAAAAAATATTCATTTTATCACAAAAAGTATTTATTTTGTCACGAAAAATACTTTTAGTGACGAAAAGTGTAATGTAAGTCTAAAAAAAATAAAAAGCGTGATGTAAATACAAAGTCATATTAATAAGTGGGATGAAAGTCAAAAAAATCCCAAAATAAAACTTTAGTACATAATAATTTTTTTTTTAAATATGGTGCTACCAAGAATTCAACTAAGACCTCTAGGACGTGTTTGGTAAACCGTATTTGGATGTGGGATTTGAATTTTTATGGATTTAGTGACAAATCCATTGAATCCTATATTTGGTTGGAGATGGATTTGGATATGAAAAGTATGACAAAATTCAAAACTTGAATTTGGATTTTGGAGGAAAAATATAATTATTCTTTAATAATTTCGTTAAAATATTTATTATTTAATAATTTTGTTAAAAATATTTATTCTTTAATAATTTCGTTAAAAAATAGTTAATTAATAAAAAAAACTAACTATTTTATTAGTATTATTAATTAGTAAAAAGTAGCATTATTAATTAAAAATAGTTAATTAGTTAATTTCGTTATAATCATAATTACTAATTTATTAGTATTATTATAATATTAATTAATAATTTGTTAATTAGTTAATAATCGTAATTTACTAGTATTATTATTATATTATTATTATTATATTAATAATTTATTAGTATTATTATAATATTAATTAATAATCATATCATATGTTTAGTATTATTAATTAAAAAATTAGTTAATTAGTTAATTTTGTTATAATCATATTAATATCCACTACACTATAATTATTTTGTATTAAGGGAGACCCGTGATAAATATTAATTCTATTTTAAAAGAATATATTTATGTTTAGAGTATGTTTGATTACAAGGTGAAAAATATGTGGAAAAAAAAAAATAAGTCCATGTAATTATTTTCCTAGAAATATAATTTCATGGAATTTAAAAAAAAAACCAATGGAAAACTTAATTTATGTGTTTGTTTGTCATTATTTTTCACGAAAAATAGTTATTTTTCATGAAAAATGATATTTTTCTATGGGTTAAACAAGTTTAATTTTCCACCATTTTAGAAGAAAATATGAAAAATGATAGTTTTTTGAAAAATAATTACATGAAAAATATAAGCTATCAAACACTACAATTGGTGAAAAATTTGTGATAAAAATATTTTCCACGAAAAAAAAACCCAATCAAACGCAGCCTAAATTATTTTTTTGAATCCTTCTAGTCTGTGGGTCTGGGTTGTCACTCTGGCTCCAGGGCCGGCCCTGCCCATCGATCGATTGGTATAGGCAGAGTTTGGATTGCGCTGGATTATTTAGTAATAGCGTCTTGTATAATAGTTAAAAATAGTGTTTGGGTCTCGAAAATGATCGCATTAGGATTTGGGTTTCCAAATCACCGTTCATTAAGTAAACAGTAATCTAGAGACCCAAATTTTAACGTCGATCATTTTTAAAATCCAAAACTTAATATCCACTATTATACGAGGCCCTATTACTAAATAACCCTAAATTCTTTGTAGTTGGTGACAATGGCATGTAGATTGCAAATATTTTGAGCCGTCATTATGGTATTATGCTGGTAAAACAAAATATCTATGATAAAATGATATATTCTTAATTGACTGGTTTTGGGCATGAGAATAATGTCAACTAGTCTACCTATACTAGTTTTGTCGCACAACTATCTATACTACTCTATAATAATAAAAAGTTGCATCATCTTAAACTTTTTTTCTTTCTTTCAAATATGTTGTTTACCTAACTTAACTAATTGAAAATATTCATTAAATTTATTAAAAACATATAGATAATTAAGTATGAATTTATTTTAAAAAATATAGAATTTGTTTTATGGTACATTTGTCCTTTCAAGTACAAAAAAGTTAATTAAAAAATAATTAAAAATATGTACAATTTAGCCAAATGTGATAGGAGAGCCACAAGGCTTGCATCCTGAATGAACGTTTAGCCAAATGTGTCTTTCATTTAGCCAATTTTCTAACCCTAATTTCCATAAAATAATAATATATAGAGAGGAGTTTTATAACTTGACGGAGAAGAGGTAATTTAGAGTTCTATGATTAATTTGGAAAATGATATTGTTATTTGAAAACTTATAGTGATCCGTGTGGATAGTTGGAGAAGTTTGTAGATGGTGTCTCTCTTTAATTCATGTTTTTCGACAAAAAATTTAACGTAAAAATTGACCATGTTTTGTGTTGGATTGCATCTCGTTTTTTGAGTGAGCCCTCAAAGAGGGGGTGACAATGAAATTGATAATTTAGTCTCACATCCGGTGGGAGTGGGATCATGAGGTGTAAATAATTGAGATTGGTCATATCGCGTTTCCAACAAGTGCTATCAGAGCCCAAGGTTATGGAACTGGTTTGGACGTCTTTATTTGGTGGTTCTTCATGTGTAGATAATTGAAATTTGTTCATGCATTACATGAAAATTCTCTTTTAAGATATATGGGCCCAATCCAATATCGTACTTCATGGGCCAACTTCGATTCGGATCACAGCAAGTTTCCAACATTTTGTATTAATTGTGATTATTTTTTGGATTGTATCTGGGTTGTATTTTTTTTTTTGGTCCTCACAAATTCTTTCGATTTAGAAAACTATTTGTTCCAAAGGCATGAAGTCCAGACACCCCGTTGCATGAAAAATCACCATATCCTGGTCAAATAAGTTATCAAGCGAAATCACATACAACCGGTCTTTAGAAATTTCCGATTTTGTCTGGTGTGTATGGGCCGGCCCGATCTAGTGTTCATCGAGTTTGACCAGATCTAGGTCGGACATAGCTTAGCCCGAAGTAGAATCGGACCGGGCCGGGCCGGGCCTGAAAAGCGGAGGGATGAATTCAGCTCGGACCCGAATTCTGTTAGGAGTAGACCGGACCGGTTCAGGGTTGGCCTAGTTTTTAAAATAAATCAAAAAGTAAAAGTTTGAAATTTGAGAAAGTTGACATTCAAAAAATTCAAAAGATAAATTTTATTAATGTAATTAAAATTTAAATCTAATGTAATGCTTTTTTACAACTAACACAAAATAAAAGTTATACATTTTATTTACATAAAATTTGGAATAAAATGTACATTTTTTTTCTTCTATTTTTTCATCTTTCGTCCAGTTTTGGTCATCCATAGCAGGAGATTGAAAGTCCGGCTCATTGATGTCGGCACCTCCATATCTTAAGTGTTGAGTTCATTTTTTCGCACGAACCAAAACTTGAACACATAAGCGGACTTCCAAAATATATGGCAGGATCCTACTCCTCCTCTTGCTTAACATCTTTGAACCTGTACTAAAACAAAATTTCGATGCTACAGTGGGTGGACATTGCGACCATTAAAAGATCACGTGTTAAAGAAGAAAAGTATATGATAAGTTTTTTCGTGTCTTTACCATCATTCTAAAATTGAAAAATACGATCCAGAACCATCATCATATTCATCATAAGAATTTAATTACAATGACAATTCTTGAGATGATAGGGAATCTTGTTTTTATTTCTTCCTTTGTAGTATACTTTTAGTATGAGATAACTTAGACATTAAACCAGAGCTACCACTACCTTGAACGGTTGTATCGGATCGGCTCGATACAACATTTTCTTCATATAAAGTAATTAGAGTATCTAAAACTTATTTAATTTCTACATTTAAGCTATCTAACTCAACATTCATATTTTCATTAAAATCGTCTAACAATACATATATACAATCTAAATTAATTTTAGGATCAAAACTCGAAGCCAAATAATATAAAAGAGGTATATCACGTCAATATTTTAGAAATTTCGTCACCATTTTTGAAACAACATAATCAAAACTGAGAGCATTTCTATATTTGGAAAATAAAAAAGACATGTTAATAATTTATGTCGAAACTAAAGGAGAAGTTGGATAACAAACTTCACAGTTAGATACTATATACACCTATTTAGATGCCTACGTAGATTTTCTATGTCACATTTAGGTTTCCATTTGAGTCATTTTCTATAATACAAGTATTGAACAAGAACTCCTTGCGATATTCTTTTTTCCATATCACGCTTATTGTAAACTCTACTAAAATGATACAATTTTTTTATCCTCTTTCTGAGTTGAGATCCTTGTACCCCTAAGGTTAAGGTTGTCAATCTCGCAGTTGCCGTGGTGGTTGATAATATTCCATGACAACAAGTAACGTATTCACCGAATATCGGTAGATTACTTCTTAATATTGCAAAATGAGAAAAGAAATTGTTGTGGTTAATTTTAATAATTCTCTCCTATTTATAGGTATTCTATGGTGACAAATTACCCCTAGTACCCTAAAATATAGTTGTTATAAGGATATTTTGGTTATTTTCAACAAAATAACAAAAATATCCTTCAAACAATTATAAAACAGCCATAATAACGTAAATATTTTGGTAAAAATATCCTCATAAGACAAATACGGCAGTTGGAGGGGTAAATTATCAAAATACCCCTCTTACATTGTTATATTGAATCAGATGTATCGGTTATGAGGCATATTTAAGTACTATATGATTGTATGATGTATTATGTAGCTTGATTTTTTATTATTATTATTATTATTATTATTATATATATATATATATATATATATATATATATATATATATATATATATATATATAATGTAGTGGGCCCGCAGGGATTCGGTCGGGACCGTGTCGATCGAACTACCATGGCTGAACCGTTCGATTCAGTTTTTTAACTGATCCGGGCCAGACTATCGGATCGTTTGTTCTGACCCATTTTGGAGCCAAAATTCTAGTGAGCCGGACCATGTCGACATGTTGATTGTGCCCGAGCCGACCCAGATTGACAATGACCGAGCCAGAGAGGTGGTGGAGAGTGAGGTGGTGACAGAGGAGCGGAGGTTGGGGACCATGGAAGCGACCATCACCATGATGATCTCCGTCACCACCATAGAGGTGGCGGGGAGTGAGGTGGTGGAGAGAAGAGAACATAAGGTAGTGGATGTAGTGCCCCGCTCCTCGCGATCCACTATGTAATACCTACGACTTGCCAACTCAGTCTTGAACTGAGTATTTAGGAAAACCTTTGCCGGTATCGATTGATCACGGATGAAATGCAATGAACCTTTCCAATTGATGGATTGGCTTCTATTAAAATGAATCCAAGTGTTTTGTTGGATGTTTTTCTTTCGCTGCTTAGTTTTGATGAATGTGTTTTCATGTTGGTTTTCGATGATTGGTTTTCATTGTTCGCTTTCATCGCATTTCGTATTCATTCTGAATCTTGAGAGAAAGAGACCGAATTATGCTAATCAACTGTTGGTGCCAATGTAGGACGCGTGAACTGTTCGTGAACGGCGCGTGAAGTCCCTCATTCTCTCAAGAGAGTTTCATCTCGGTGAGTTGCTTCAACCGAACAAACATTGATCTGTACGCCTAATAAAAATGATCTCTAGTCCACTCTGTTGCTTTGTTCCTATGATCAACGATACCACAACAACAAAAGATAAGAGAAGATAATTGAATTGAAGCGATCATGTATTGCTACTCTATCTGCTCCACAAGAATGATCATCTGTTCGGTTACTAAGTATGCTTGAATAATGTGGACATGTATAGACGAACTTGTACGTGTTGAGATGAATAAGAAGGCACGAAATGAACGTGTCGTATATCTGTGCATAAGTCCAAATCTGTCTCATCTGATAGAACTGCTAGAGCATGCATTTGGTCTCGGATAACTTGTATACAAGAAAATATTTGTCTCTCGGGTGGTATCTGGGGGCACCTGGAACCGCTCGGCCTATGAGAGATTAGGGCCTCCACGTGAAAATATGAGTCGATATCCGAGTCCTTAGCGACGAGCTGAACCGGAGAGTCACAGCGGCTAATCATGGGGATACCCCATGGACCAACATGTAGAATAGGCCACCTGTATGACCCAAATTATAAACGTCAATATCTGCAAGAATAAAACATGAATTATTCGTTATGCCAATTGTGCTAACCTATTTTTATGCAGGGATGAATGTCAGCGATAGGTAAGTTGGATATGTAATATTCTTCTGTCTTGTTTCTTATGAATTGTTAAAAAGAACCTAGACAAGTAGAAAGATCACTAGTAAAATGTTAGCTCCACATGTTGATTTAGTGCAGAGATTTGTGAGTTTGGCCAAAAGCCGCTCGCCAGTACATAATGTGTGCTGACCCACGTTGTGGGCATCATTTTCAGAAAGCAAAGGACACAGGGGGATTTCAAGTGAGGCACTAAAACTCGTCTAGACCAGTAGAGTTGTGGATTGCCTCGAAGCTTCTTTTCATTTTCAGTCCAAGTTGCAAGTTTTCTTTTCCTTGAAGGTGTCTTTACATTTCCAGCATATAATAAAGGGATATGATGTATGGGCGTTGAGACTATTTTCGAAAGAGAGTTTTAAAGAGAATCATGTAGCCAAGATAAGGCAAATCTGAGTTGCAAAGTTTTGTACTTGTATTCCTATCAAGTTTATCAATAAAAGAAGTATTTCTATTTCAAATCTCTGTGTTCAATATTTGGTTTTCTGCAATAAATGGGTACGTGTGTGTGTTTTGTTTGACTAGTTGTTTTGTGCATGTACTTGGGCTTGTGCAAGCGCAACTTAGGCTTGCACGGCATCACGCCTTAGCGAGGACGAACGATCCCGCAGGGATCCAGGCAAGACGGACGACCCTAGCGAGATCGGGGTGTGACAGTGGAGAGAGAGAGAGAGAGACAGTTGAGTTGTTGGAGAGAGGAAGATTAGGCGTGGGAGAGAAGAGGAGGAGTTGGAGAGAGAGAGGAGGAGAAAGCTGTGGAGAGAGGAAGGGTTGGTGTAAGCCCTCTGGATTTTAGGGATTATTTTAAATTTTATTTAAGTAATTAATTTCAATAGATATATTATTTATAATTATTTTGATCATTAAATATACTTCTTCGTGACTTTGATTTTTGGAGGGCAAGAGATGTCATTCTCTCGAAACGCCCTTCATGAGTTTTGATCTAGACAAGTTTATCTTCATGACGATATATCATGTCCCACTCAAACTTGTTCCCTTGTGCTCTATTTGCATCGCATAACTTTCAGATCAATTTAGGCTATTTGATTATTTTTAGTTATTACTAAATTCCCACTTTTAATCTTGATTATCATGTATATGTTACCGTGACTTTCAATTTAAGAGCACAAGACTAGGCATTTTATCCAAACCAACTTCCCGTACATGATCTACTCGAGACACTCTTCGTCCATGACCTTCGTGTTCCACTCAGACACCATTTTGTGCTTCATTTGCTTCGCACAACTTTTCGGACATTTGACCCAATCTCGATTTACCCCACTGAGTCACATTCACTTCCAACTTGAATTGGGAACACCATTTTGACCCAAATTTGTCAATCCAAGATAGGGACATGGCCCATATCGAGTCTACTATGCACCTGCCACTTGTGTCTCATTTATTTGAGTCCCTACATGCTATTTATTTATTCATGATCATCGATGACTTAAATTAGGGTCATGGTGACACCAAACCCAATTTGACCCAATCTAAACAAAATAAACCTAACCCAATTGCATATGACCACTCTCATGACTAGCCCAAAACACCCCACACCACTCCCCCTCTCTACAACACACCAAACACCATCTTACACTCATCCATCCACTCCTAATATACTACATTTCCTTCTCTCTCCACCTTATTTTAAATATACATCCCCTTTTTGTTTTGGTCGAACACCCGCCCCCCCTCCTTAGCAGCTTCAAACTCCTCTTTTTCTATATCAAGCACAAACCCACATCACTCCATTCCCTTTGGCCCAACAGCATACCCATGGGACAATAGCACACCCATCCCCCATTTCTTTTCTCACTCATTATTGTCTCACATGCATGACAAAAGCCATGCACCATTACACTCAACCACCCTAAAAACAAAACACCCCTAACACTCTTAGCCGACATGACCCATCCCCACCCCATCCTTCTTCATTTACTGACTTCTTCTTCTTCTTATTTATCATCATCACCAACCCCATTCCCCTATCTCCTTCCTCTCACCATCATCAACTTCACCACTGTAGTCTCCTCCCCCCTTAAACCGACAACACCACCACCACCGTGAACAACACCACCGCCATCAACCACCACACACCACCACCCTCACATTCTTCTCCTCTTATTCTTCTTCTTCTTCTTCTCCTCCTCCTTCTCCTCCTCTCGGGCTACCGCAGCAGCAGCTGCAGTAGCTGCACGAGCAGCAGCAACAAGCTCGACAGCAGCAGCTGCACGCAGCACTACAGCAGCAGCCGCGTGCGCTGTGGCCAGCAGTCGTCGCCGGCGAGCCCTTTCGGCCGTGCGCGAGCCTCTGGCGAGGTCTCCCTTGCCGCCTCTGTCGTCTCCGACGCAGGAAAGGGGATATTCGTGCGTTTCGCACGGAATCCCGCCGTAACGCGTGCGGAATCGAAGTCTGAAAGTACGCCTCGTCGCAGCGACTTTTCGTATATTTTTGGAGAAATTCGACCATTGGATCGTCGATCCGTTTCTTCCATCTCAATCTCGGTATATACCCCTTCACTCCCCTCAAGTTTTACCTGTTAATTTTGTCATTTGATGCATCAAAATCGGTCACCAAGTTGACCGTTTAAATTGTATAATTTTTGGACAATTTTGCGGAGCCAACTTCGTCGGCTCGTATCTCTGCCATCGCAGCTCCGTTTGGCATGCTACCAGTTCCTGTTCGTAGCTGGTATAACTCTCTTCCTGCTCCTTAAGTTTCGTTTTATTGTGAGCACGTTTGATTGGTTGAATTCGACGCCAAAGTTGACCGTCCAAATTCGTAATTTCCAAGTTGTAAAATCCCAATTTTGAATCCGGGACTCTGGATTCCAATTCTGACACCGCCAGTAGACTCGTGGCATCGTTCTGGCACTAATTCATATAAAGTTTGCTTGATTTGGAGGATGTGGGCCCTGGCACATTTTTCGGTGTAAGGTAGGCCCCATGTTCGAGTCAACAGATAAATTTGAGATCGGCTCATCGGAATCCACTTCTGGATATACCGTTGGATTCGTATCGTCAATCTGGACTCGTTGACATATACTTTGCTAGGTTTAGTGGACTTGAGCTCCGGTACGCATTTCCGTACAAACCAGATTCCACTGTCCGGGTCAACGGATCATTCTGAGATCGGCTCATCGGAATCCACTTTCGGACATACCGTTGGATTTGTATCGTCATTCTGGAATCCTGGACATATAGTTTGTCACATTTTGATGACCTTAATCTTGACACGTTTTTTGGTGCAAGGTGGGTCCAACGGTGGACCACATCTTGATCCGAATTACCATTTTGTCCATGTGTCCAGAATTGGACTTATGGATAGTCTATTATAGCTATTTTACTTATTCTGAGAATGTTGGTGATGTTTGATTCATAATCCGACGACGTTCGTGGAGACCCCTATGTTGCTACCTTTTGGACTTGACGATTTGTCTGCAGGACATCATCGGCCCACTGCTTTAACCCCAGGCAAGATACCTTGCCATACTTGTACTGTTTATATTACTCATATCTATCCATGTACTGTTAGTTGATGACACTGGTAGTGTGTATCCAAGGATGACTTGGGTGTTATCGATGATGGCATCGATGTTATGGATGTGCGTGTGTGACTTAGAGTTAGTAGTGTCACGACCAGCACCCATTTTTTTTAAACGGATACGAGACGTGTCCAAGCCAGCCTACGCCGTAGTATCGGCGGTAGAACGCTGTCACGGCCATGAAGATCAAAATCACAAATATTGCTCATTCACAAAATTAATTCAACTTACAATGATCACAAGTTTTACATTTGCAGAAAATATAAGCTTGTACAAATATTGAATGACTATAACACCACTATCTAACTAGTCTCTCAGCTTTTGTCTGCAAGTATTCCCGTCACTTCCCAAGCTAAGTGAATCCACGACTAACCTGAAAAATGTTGGTTTCCAGTCAGGAATGGAATGAGCACAATTCACTGAATACAATTTTAAATAAAGAAAATGACTATAAAACAAAGGTTAGACATCAATCATGAGTTTTGAAAATAAACAGTAAATACGGAAAACCAATAGCAATAAATAGACACAAAATACTTTTCCCAACTGTTAGAAGTACCTTTGATATGTGATCGGTCTCGGGACAATTATGCGACACTGTCTACACTGTCTAAAGTTACACTGTCTAAAGTTACACTGTCTATACTGTCTAAAGTTACACTGTCTACATTGTATAAAGTTACACTGTCTACATTGTATAAAGTTACTCTGTCTACAGCAAATAATATAATAAAGAAACATGGTATACTTTGAAATAATAAATCACTCTCTACACTGTCTACTTTGTAATAATAAATCACTGTCTATACTGTCTACACTGTCTACTTTGCAATAATAAATCATTGTCTACACTGTCTACACTGTCTAAGGTCAGATCACACATCGTTGGTACTTCTCATTTCCGACTCAACAATTTATAATAGAAAATAATCACATAACCAATGACTAATCAATGAAATATAGTAAAGATCAATATCGAAATGCAGACAATAAACTGTACTCGCCTGTGGTCCTCTGCTGGTGAAACCGACAGTCTGAACTACTCAATGTGCCACAATAGTCAAAATCCGTACAACAGTCCCCGGAAGCTGAAATAAACATTACCAATGTTCTCAGAATAATCAATTTAGCTAGGATTGCCTGTCCTTAAGTCCAATTCTGGACACAGGGGCAAAACAATAATTTCGGGCCAAAACGATATCCGCCGTTGGACCCGCTTTGTACCGAAAAACGTGCCAGAGTCAACGGTCTCTAAAGTTATCAAACTACATGTCTACGGATTCAGTTTTTCAATACGAACCCAACCGTATGTCCAAAGTTGGATTCCGGCGGGCCGTGCACAAAATCGCCCGTTGAGTGGGATCGTGGGGCCTGCAGAACGGTGATTTTGTCAACTGTCTCAGAATATGACCAAACTTGGCATACAGGACCAAAAAAATGATACGGACCTGTTGGCACAAGTTTCGTCTCGATCTGACGAGCGTGCACAAAGTAATTGGGAAATTTGCAAAGTGCACGATACGGTAAAAATTGACGGATACGTATCAAATTCGTCGCGCACAACGCGACCAATTTGAATTCCGCCAAAGCCCACACGACCACGAAGCCGTTACGCAGCTTTTGATGCTTTCGGTTCGCGACCACGTCGCCCGGTTTGGCGGGACGCACGTCGTGTGGACCAATTTTCTAGTTTTTAAAACAGGTTTTTGGGAAACTTTGGGATTCGATTTCTCGACGCATAGTCGATGATTTCCGAATCCACAAAAAGGATTATGAAGCCCTATATGTTGTCTAAAATACTCTTCAAATAGATTTTTTTAATATGTCACTAGATCGATCAGAATCGATCGTCAAAAGTGGGTGATTGGACTGCTTTATGCGTCCTGTTTTGAACAGGATTTCCGCGATGTTCGCGTTGATTTTCCGATCGCTCCAGCGCACCATATTTAAATCTATCTGAAGACAAAAGAAGTGGTATAAATTAGGTTTATACCTGAACAAACGGCTTGAAGATTCATCGCTCGTGCGCGGAGAAAAGTCTCGACAAAATCGGACGTTGCAACTGCTGTTGCTGTCCTGTTTTGGCGCGCGCGCGCGTGGTTTGCCCGGCCTGTGGCCGGCCGGCGGCGGCCCTCCGCGGCCGCACGCACGCCGGGGAAGGTCGGCGCTAGGGTTTAGGAGTAGTCGAACACTGCTCCTCTGATTCGATTGTTATTTTTTATATAAAAAATCGAATATATACGGACCGGTTTGCTCTCGGGTTCGCGGGTGTAAGCCAATTCAAGGCTGGCAGTTCTCGTGGGTTTCATCCATTGTTCCCGCAAGGGAACATTGTGGATCGGATTCTTTTTTTTCTTATCTTCTTTCATCTATATATTATACAAAATACAAAGGTTTTTGAATTCTAGGGCTGACTGTGCCAAGATAAAGAGTGGTTGGGATTTAATCTTGGTGAATCAACGGTTGTGGGGTTTTATGGGGAATCCAAAGAGTAGGGTTTGCCCTTATAATGGTTGTGGATGAGCATTATTGAGAGTGGAGTTTTATGGGGAATCCAAATAGTGGGATTTGCACTCATAATGGTTGTGGATGAGCATTATTGAGAGTGGGGTTTTATGGGGAATCCAGAGAAAATTCACATCCAGCAGTGGTTGGGATTTAAAATTGGGGGTCCAAGATTTTGAAGAAAAATACCTTAAATGAACCATGCCCTATGGGCACGGGTTATGACTAGTATATATATATAGCACTATATATATATATATATATATCTTATATATATATTACTATATATATATATATCTATCATATATATATCACTATATACATATTTCTGTCATTTATATATATATATCACTATATATATTTCTATTATATATATATATATATATATATATATATATATATATATATATATATATATATATATATATATATATATATATATATATATATATATATATATATATATTTATTATATATATCACTATATATATGCCATTGAATATATATATATATATATATATATATATATATATATATATATATATATATATATATATATATATATATATATATATATATATACATATATCTACACAATATTTTCTATAAAATCTAAAATAAACCCCCAATGCTATCTATTCCTAGGGTAGACCCTATATGTGTATATCTATATATGACTATATATATAATAATATTTACTCGACAAAATAAATATAACCAATAACAATAAATAATATTATTTATATAATAGCCTCAATAAAATAATAATAAATATAACGAAATTCGATAAAATATTAATGGTGTGTATATATATACCACTATGTGTAGCCCAAAAATCCTAATTTGTACAAGGACGTATTTATACAATTATCACTGACTATCAAACTAATAATAGTATTTATTTAAATACAAATAGTTAGAAATATTCATCAGTTTATTAAAATGGAATACAACACAATCTTACGAAAATACGTCAACACGAATGTCATTGGACGTCTCGCATGACTACATGGGCTTGAGCTCAGTTCGGGTCCAGTCCGGACTAAAATGGTATAATTGGTTTTCCTAACTCAATAATATAATTAATAAATAACTAAAACTTCGGTAAGGGTTAAGTTGCAACTTGGCCTGGTTTTCCTAGTTAGGACAACACTATGGCTAGATTTCTCCTGGCATGGCTAGTACTCTAGTCGAAGCACACTGTTACATCTCCCAGGCCACAATTCATAATCGTTTTGTGCTCCATAACTCCACAAGGACTTAAATCATCCACCGTAATAATTAGCTAAATCATTATTTAAAAAATCTAAAATCACCATTCGAATAAACTAATTAAAAATAACTATTTCCAAATTTTCGGGAAGGGGAGCTACAAATCTACCCACCTTAAAAATAATTTCGTCCTCGAAATTCTAATTCATAACTATTCTTAAAATTCAAAAAGGAGATCTACTATTACCTTATTCTCCTTAAATTTAATTCCTCAAAAATAGTTTATATCCTTCTCATTGGTCATTTTGGTAACTACAAAAAATTTCGAGGACTTCTACCCACCTTTGGTCACACTACTCCCTCGATCTCATGTCACTAAACTTTATAATCATCCAACTAATTGCCGAAAATTTCTACCAATAGATATCTACTGCTTATGGCCACTATAATCCTCTCCTATCTATCAAGCCACCCAAAACCTAACATGCAACAAATTTACCCAAGTAGCTAAGAAATATTGTTAAATTCTAATAAGCGTGACCATCGTCACTCCGAGATAGGGAGGGCAGGAAGATAAGGAAAAATAACCGAGAGTGAATTTGAAGTTTCCAGAGCGGTAGGGAGTATCCAATGATGTAGACAGAAAGAAGGTTTATGAACCAATGACTTATTTGCTAGAGTGGGCTACTCTAGTCCAGTCACTTGCTAAATCGAAGAACACTTATTTCTTAGAGGAGCTTGCAATCCATGCAATACAGAAATTCTGTTCTCGAAGTTCTAAACAACATTCCAAAATAGGACTGAATTTGAGAAATCAGGGTTGTAGTCTTTTCCGAGTTTATTTAAACACACAAGCAAGGGATATAAATACAATACAAGATCGTATTGCGACTCCTAGGTAGATGGAATAAGGGTTACAGATGACCTCGCATTCTAAGAGGTGGAGACTACATCATCGGTATAGGAACATATTTCAAATAGTTTGGTTTTATAATCCCATTATGGTGGTATGCATGAATGGGTTTTACTGGTCTTAATGGGTTTCCCTGATTGGACATCAATCGCTGGTTGGATGAACCTAGGATTTTAATCTATATTTCCTGGACAATATCCTAATGATAACTATTTCTACTAGGCTAAGGTAACTTAGAATAGGTTTCCACCCAAGTGGTTGAACTAGTTGTCAGTCAGATTGGTTTGCTAGGTCCTTAAAACCCATAATTTTAGAAGGCTTATAGTCTACATACCCTAGAAGCTAGGACGTGGTTTTAGGAATAATGAGGTCAAAAGAATTTCAAAGTCCGGATACTGTACCCCGACTCTTGTTGATAAAGAATGAGGCACGGCGTAACGAAATACGGTTGATATAAGTCAAGTCAAGGGTCGTTCCTCACTAATTAGAAAACGAGTGCGTGTGCAATGACACATGGTCGAATAAGTAGAATGACCTACTCGTCCACAGTATACATGAGTTGTCGACGGGGTAACCAACTCCAAGGCACAACATAAGAAAAGATTTCTAACAACTGAGTCAAGAAATTCTATTTGTGTCAATCCTGCCAGACTATGGTCACAAGGGTTGTAGTGATCAGGTATTGATGTTGACAACTGGTAGGTCATAGTGTGACAGGGTATTTAAGCTATGGTATTGGCTAAGCTAGTGACTGTGGTGTTCCAACACTAGTTAGATCTTAAAGATAAAATTTACATAACTAGAGTAATATTTGTTGGAAACCAATCTCGGGATGAGTGTCACGGTAAATGATTACCCTATTGTCCACTCATCTCATGTCTAACTGTGGGTTTTGGTCGAAGAAAGGTTGGGTTAAGGCATAAGGGTTGAAAGTTAAGGCAAGCTTCCAGCAAATAATTAGCGACTCACAATATTTGGTTTCTTTAGAATAGATAGTCTCCTAGGTTGGCGTTCTGACTAAGGGTAAAACCCTAATCATTCTCAAATTCAGATGGCTCGAAAGTCTCAATAGTAGTTTGAGGGTCGATGGGAGAACGAGTAACTCAATCACATGACTGGCCGTTGGTAGCTACACTTGTGCCTTCCATTATCATAGCCATGGGAATACTCTGTATCCCTCTACCATCACGAGCTTTCGTCTTTCCAAATCGGTGAAAGACAAAAACAATAAAGAATTCAAGGGAGATGTTACTGAATACAATTTCGTGATTCAAGGGAGAACATATAATTCAAGAGGAATTGTCAATGCAGTCATGGATGAGACCCTAGAGACATCTACATCTCAGTCCACGTAGGATAATTAAATAAAGTGCGAACCAAATGCATCATGGTTGATCAGACCATAATACACTGATTCTGATTAGACAACATGTTAGCAGGCGTCCCCACTAAACATATGCCTCGAATCAAGCTCGAGAATAGAGTGAGCTTGCAAAACTAGGCTGTAATAGCAGCATTGGTCAAAATAGTCAAAATATAAGTACGCGAGATTTTGAAAAGGAGTTACAAGTAGTTCGAGTTTGAGAGAATCAAAACTTTACTCGGTGTTCTTGCATATACAGTCTCCCTACTATCTTCTTATCCAAGGCCTTGGTCGACTAATGGGTTATGGACCTCAAAATTTTATATTCTAGGTAAACCTATTAGCGTCAATCAATTACCTCGTCAATAGATCACAAGGATCACGGAATGCTAGGTCGGGAGACGTGCTACCCAACTTACAAAACTTCCACCAATATTGGCTTCGGGTCTTATGAGACATACATGGCATTGTCCTATCCTCTATAGTATCCTAACTGGTAATCATGTCTGAAGTTATTTCACCGAAAATTATGCCTCGTCCGTATACTCAGGCGATGGTAAACTCTTGGTTTCGTAACTCAAATATGATACAGATCGAACATTACTTAACCCTATCCAATATTGATTCAAGCTACGATCAAAGAGGACCACTAGCCATAGTTTCAGCAATATCCATCACCTATATTTTCTTAAAGTAATTTCACCTCTAGGGGTTGTGTCTCGCCAGTGCGCTGTTGGCTGCAGTGAATTCCTAGTCTCCAAAATTTAAATAAATGGCGACAGTGCGCTGCTGTCCTGCCAGTATGAGTTAACTAATATTCTCGTAACTATATCTGTAAATAAATCCCTGAGCTTCTAGAGATTCAAACAAGTTGACTATGAAATAAGACATAAATATTTGCCCTATTAACCCTTAAAATAAAAGATTGAGCGGGGAGGAAATAACTGAAGACAAAAGATATACAAACATTCTAATGTCTATTCCATGTGTATTCAAACATTGAGGAAAACTTTGAACTGAAACTAACTCGAGGTCCGTATGGGAATAACAATAATCAGAATTTATACCAAATATTAATTCCTAGGGAATAGAAACTAAATAGGCAGTTCCACTAAGATATGAGGATGATATCTAAGAGGCAAGAGAATGAATTGAATAATCTATCAAGGCTAGATCATTAATTCTATGAAGCCCTGCCTTACCAAGGGAATAATCTATCCAAATTAGATTACATCGTCATATCAAGAGATGATAATGTACCTATGGGGATCTGATAAACTATCAAAATTAATAACTCCTTATCTACATTGCATGGTCTAGACTACCCATTGGTAAATTTTTATAAGGGACTCCTAGTCCTAGTCATTCTCGTAAATTAAATTAATTTCTAATTCGTGAATGAGCATTTCTAGTCGCAGGCTCGCAATAGTACGACTAACTTAAGTACTATCACGAGTTCGCATGATTTACAAAGACTGACCTGCATGGGCCACCACAAAAACTTGTCACGACCCGCACCCTTTTTTTAAACGGATACGAGACGTGTCCAAGCCAGCCTACGCCGCAGTATCGACGATAGAACGCTGTCACGGCCATGAAGATCAAAATCACAAATATTGCTCATTCATAAAATTAATTCAACTTACAATGATCACAAGTTTTACATTTGCAAAAAATATAAACTTGTACAAATATTGAATGACCATAACACCACTATCTAACTAGTCTCTAAGCTTTTGTCTGCAAGTATTTCCGTCACTTCCCAAGCTAAGTGAATCCACGACTAACCTGAAAAATGTTGGTTTCCAGTCAGGAATGGAACGAGCACAATTCACTGAATGCAATTTCAAATAAAGAAAATGACTATAAAACAAAGGTTAGACATCAATCATGAGTTTTGAAAATAACAGTAAATACGGAAAACCAATAGCAATAAATAGACACAAAATACTTTTTCCAACTGTTAGAAGTACCTTTGATATGTGATCGGTCTCGGGACAATTATGCGACACTGTCTATACTGTCTAAAGTTACACTGTCTAAAGTTACACTGTCTATACTGTCTAAAGTTACACTGTCTATATTGTATAAAGTTACATTGTCTACATTGTATAAAGTTACTCTGTCTACAGCAAATAATACAATAAAGAAACATGGTATACTTTGAAATAATAAATCACTCTCTACACTGTCTACTTTGCAATAATAAATCACTGTCTATACTGTCTACACTGTCTACTTTGCAATAATAAATTATTGTCTACACTGTCTACACTGTCTAAGGTCAGATCACACATCGTTGGTACTTCTCATTTTCGACTCAACAATTTATAATAGAAAATAATCACATAACCAATGACTAATCAATGAAATATAGTAAGATCAATATCGAAATGCAGACAATAAACTGTACTCGCCTGTGGTCCTCTGCTGGTGAACCGACAGTCTGAACTACTCAATGTGCCACAATAGTCAAAACCCGTACAACAGTCCCCGGAAGCTGAAATAAACATTACCAATGTTCTCAGAATAGTTAATTTAGCTAGAATTGCCTGTCCTTAAGTCCAATTCTGGACACAGGGGCAAAACGATAATTTCGGGCCAAAACGATGTCCGCCGTTGGACCCGCTTTGTACCGAAAAATGTGCCAGAGTCAACGGTCTCTAAAATTATCAAACTACATGTCTACGGATCCAGTTTTTCGATATGAACCCAACCGTATGTCCAAAGTTGGATTCCGGCGGACCGTGCACAAAATCGCCCGTTGAGTGGGACCGTGGGGCCTGCAGAACGGTGATTTTGTCAACTGTCTCAGAATCGGACCAAACTTGGCATACAGGACCAAAAAAATGATACAGACCTGTTGGCATAAGTTTCGTCTCGATCTGACGAGCGTGCACAAAGTAATTGGGAAATTTACAAAGTGCACGATATGGTGAATATCGACGGATACGCATCAAATTCGTCGCGCACACGCGACCAATTTGAATTCTGCCAAAGCCCACACGACCACGTAGCCGTTACGCAGCTTTCGATGCTTTCGGTTCGCAACCACGTCGCCCGGTTTGGCGGGACGCACGTCGTGTGGACCAATTTTCTAGTTTTTAAAACAGGTTTTTGGGAAACTTTGGGATTCGATTTCTCGACGCATAGTCGATGATTTCCGAATCCACAAAAAGAATTATGAAGCCCTATATGTTGTCTAAAATACTCTTCAAATAGATTTTTTTAATATGTCACTGGATCGATCAGAATCGATCGTCAAAAGTGGGTGATTGGACTGCTTTATGCGTCCTGTTTTGAACAGGATTTCCGCGATGTTCGCGTTGATTTTTCGATCGCTCCAGCGCACCATATTTAAATCTATCTGAAGACAAAAGAAGTGGTATAAATTAGGTTTATACCTGAACAAACGGCTCGAAGATTCATCGCTCGTGCGCGGAGAAAAGTCTCGGCGAAATCGGACGTTGCAACTGCTGTTGCTGTCCTGTTTTGGCGCGCGCGCGCGTGGTTTGCCCGGCCTATGGCCGGCCGGCGGTGGCCCTCCGCGGCCGCACGCACGCCGGGGAAGGTCGGCGCTAGGGTTTAGGAGTAGTCGAACACTGCTCCTCTGATTCGATTGTTATTTTTTATATAAAAAATCGAATATATACGGACCGGTTTGCTCTCGGGTTCGCGGGTGTAAGCCAATTCAAGGCTGGCAGTTCTCGTGGGTTTCATCCATTGTTCCCGCAAGGGAACAGTGTGGATCGGATTCTTTTTTTTCTTATCTTCTTTTATCTATATATTATACAAAATACAAAGGTTTTTGAATTCTAGGGCTGACTGTGCCAGATAAAGAGTGGTTAGGATTTAATCTTGGTGAATCAACGGTTGTGGGGTTTTATGGGGAATCCAAGAGTAGGGTTTGCACTCATAATGGTTGTGGATGAGCATTATTGAGAGTAGAGTTTTATGGGGAATCCAAAGAGTGGGATTTGCACTCATAATGGTTGTGGATGAGCATTATTGAGAGTGGGGTTTTATGGAAAATCCAAAGAAAATTCACATCCAGCAGTGGTTGGGATTTAAAATTGGGGGTCCAAGATTTTGAAGAAAAATACCTTAAATGAACCATGCCCTATGGGCACGGGTTATGACTAGTATATATATATATAGCACTATATATATATATATATATATATATATATATATATATATATATATATATTTTTTATATATATATATATATATATATATATATATATATATATATATATATATATATCTTATATATATTACTATATATATATCTATCATATATATATATCACTATATACATATTTCTGTCATTTATATATATATCACTATATATATTTCTATTATATATATATATCACTATATATATATATTTATTATATATATCACTATATATATGCCATTGAATATATATATATATATATATATATATATATATATATATATATATATATATATATATATGTATCTATAAAATCTATTTATAAATATATATATATATATATATATATATATATATATATATATATATATATATATATATATATATATATATTTATAAATAGATTTTATAGATACATATATATATATATATATATATATATATATATATATATATATATATATATATATATATATATATGTAAAAAAAAAAAAAAATATGTATCTATTTATATACATATATCTTACACAATATTTTCTATAAAATCTAAAATAAACCCCCAATGCTATCTATTCCTAGGGTAGACCCTATATGTGTATATCTATATATGACTATATATATAATAATATTTACTCGACAAAATAAATATAACCAATAACAATAAATAATATTATTTATATAATAGCCTCAATAAAATAATAATAAATATATCGAAATTCGATAAAATATTAATGGTGTGTATATATATACCACTATGTGTAGCCCAAAAATCCTAATTTGTACAAGGACGTATTTATACAATTATCACTGAATATCAAACTAATAATAGTATTTATTTAAATACAAATACTTAGAAATATTCATCAGTTTATTAAAATAGAATACAACACAATCTTACGAAAATACGTCAACACGAATGTCATTGGACGTCTCGCATGACTACATGGGCTTGAGCTCAGTTCGGGTCCAGTCCGGGCTAAAATGGTATAATTGGTTTTCCTAACTCAATAATATAATTAATAAATAACTAAAACTTCGGTAAGGGTTAAGTTGCAACTTGGCCTGGTTTTCCTAGTTAGGACAACACTATGGCTAGGTTTCTCTTGGCATGGCTAGTACTCTAGTCGAAGCACACTGTTACATCTGCCAGGCCACAATTCATAATCATTTGTGCTCCATAACTCCCAAGGACTTAAATCATCCACCGTAATAATTAGCTAAATCATTATTTAAAAAATCTAAAATCACCATTCGAATAAACTAATTAAAAATAACTATTTCCAAATTTTCGGAAGGGGAGCTACAAGTAGACATACCCGACATGGTGAAGTTATCCCGGATAACTTCATGACTTGACACGAGACATTACACGACACCTTGAGTGAGAGTCATTGTGTTGGCATGAACTTCCGCATTCGATGATCATCGGTGCGAGCGGTTCGTGTGTCGGTACCTATAAAGTTAGATGGTGTCTAGATTAGAGACTCGTATTGAGATATGGATTGTCTGAGTCGTGGATACGACTTGTACATTTCCTGGGACGGGAAAGGCAACCAGTTGTCACGATCCGCACCCAGTGTAGGGACACGAGAAGTGGTTACGTCCAGCCTACGCCGCAGTGTCGGCGGTAGAACGTTGTCCTAGATCACATACATCTAACAGTTATAAGGTACCTGTACAGTTATACTCTCCGAATAGAGGAATAATATAAAGTACAACTCAATCACAACTAAGGAAAAAGTATGATAAGATAGATAGATGAAATCAACAGAATCCACAGATGAATACAAGATAAGAGAGAGAACTAAATATCTAAGATAAATAACTCCACAATATCCAGAATAACAAATCCCCAAATAAGTACAAGTGTATCCAATAAGACATGATGATAAATAAGATACTGGTCTAGCTAACTAGCCTAGACTACTGGGGTAATATCCTCTGCAAGTGCTGGGTCTTCCTGAGAGTCCAGCTCACATGTGTCACCTAGGCCTGCTCCATAATAAGTGGGACACAGCTCCTCAAGGTCATCTGTAATATTTTAACATGTCCAGTCAGGACGGAAGCGAGCACAGTACATCTCACGCAGTTCATATCATGACAGGAATATAATACATGAAATAGAGTAAGATACATGAAACGCTGAGAATATACATGAAGTAAAAGAGAAGACTGTAAAGAATATCTACTATAAGTAAAGAACTACAGTGAACTAGTGATTTAGAGTACAAGATAGATATGTGAACGGCTTGATAATAAACATGAGAGGTTGTACATGGCTACACTACTTTGGAAATGTCCACATGACTATTTCTACTCTCCCATCCCCAATCAATACACATTGATCCGTTCAAGTTATGTTATTGTACATGATTTTACATGGGAGCCCATAAATGGGTGCACATGAATATAAACATGGGGGCTCCGTGAACATTAGAGTACATGAATCATGAGAGTGCACATGAATGGTGAAAGCACATGAATACATGATGAAAGTGAAACGCACATGACATGATGTATCCGATGCTCCCGATGGGGATAACATCGTATGAAGAGATCCATATAGTACTAATCCGTGTTTCCATCGTGACAGCATCAAGTAAAGTAATCTATAGCAAGAATATAGTCCTAGCAAGTATGAAACGGTCAGAGAATGTACTCGCCTGATATCCTGAGTATCTGAATAAAATACTGTCTGAGGAGTGGTGTCTGGATCCTATTCAGAACAACACAAGTCACAACATATCCAAATTGGTAAAATAAACTGCTACGATGCATTCTACATGATGTTTGGGTCAATCTAGGCTAAAGTCAACCTTTGGTCAACTCTAATCAACTACACTAGTCAAACTAGGTCAACTAGGTCAAACCTAACCCAAACAAGTCTCACTAAGTCTAGCCATGTCTATCCTAGCAAGCACACATCATTCACAAGTCACACAAGTCTAACAACACAATCTCATGTGTATACATGTCATATACACATAGACTTGCACATTGGGATACACATAGGCTATATGCCATATACAATAATATAGGCATGCACACACATTTTCACACACACATATATATATATATATACTAATTTTATATAGACAATATGCATATATATTACATTACATATTATCACACAAGATTATATATTGTATGTGTATACATATACATATAGAGAGAGATAGAGATATAGTGTCCTGAGTGTAGAGAAAACAGTATGAATGTGTCTATAGCATGGGTGAGTGAGTGACAGTGGTGTGTGTGTAAACATATGTGTGAGTGTGTGTACAGTACAACAGCGGATAGGAATTCAGATTTGTGTGTGTGTAGATACATAGAAATCATTGTGTGTACACAAAATCAGTGTTGCAATCCCAGGTTCTCAGGTTATAGAGTATACAAAACAGTTGTACACAAACAGTCCACAAATTGACAGTCTAAAGGCATTTCGAAAACCAAGATTCTATGCTAATATGAACCCTAGCATGTAGGTTAATCTCAGATACATATAGGTGAACAAACATCACAATTTAATCAAACAAAACAGTTAAACATACATTTAAAATCTCAGAAAATTGATAAATCAGTCTAGGTATCAGAAAATAGGGGAATTCCCAAATTCGAATTCAAAATACTATCAATACTCGAATTAAAAGGTTGGTAATCATAGTGTCATACTTGTACGTGTCAAACATGGTGTTTGTGTCCAACCAAGTGAACACAATCGTGTCCAACACTCACGCATACAGGCAGACACACACGCGTGCACACAGCATCGTGCTGCGAGTCCAAGGACTCGTGCACTCGACACAGGCCACGTGGAGACACGTGGTTGTGCACACGTGTTCGCCTAGCATAGGTCTATGTGTACGAATGTCTGTATTGTGTCTACGACGTGTCTACGAGAGACATGAAGTCCGTGTCAGTGCTCATAGTACAGCTGTGCACTGTCAGTGCAAAACCCGTGCAGCCTTGATAACTCACAAACCATACCATAATACTCGATGAAATTTTATAGCCCACCTGTCAGTCATCACCCCTACCTGTTTATCAAATTTCGTGCCATCTCGTGTTGTGTCCATGGAGAAATCGGACACGGGTAGCAGGACACCCGATCGAGTCCCCATGCAGTGAGTTCGTGTCCATTTTGGACACGAACACAGCTCGATATGAGCTCAGAGTTGGGGTTCTAGAATCCCCACATGTAGGGCTACGAGAATATGTAATTAGTTTAGCAAAATAAGAAAATCCATTTCTATGTGACATTCTAACAAATACTTGTACATACACATTGACACGTGTCCGATACGGACACCAAATAGACACGATTTCTAACCAAATTTGAGGGACAGCTAGGGAACACCTAGATCTAGGCTAGGATGCAAAGAAATCAGAATAATAATACAATTTAGAGGGTTTACCTATAGTGTGTCCAATGGCAAGAAAAGCTCCAAAATAGAGTGTTCCTCATTGCTAGCTCAAATCCCCAAATTGTTCAAAAGCTAAGATTTCTCTCCATAATAAAAAAATAGAGGAGTATTAGACTCTAATGCAAGAAACTAGAGTAAAAAAGAAATTAAAATGGAAAAGTTATGGATTGGAGAAGAATGACAATACCTTTCTTTTTTCCAAGTGTTGATTCAATACAAAAGAGGCAAGAACAAATGAAGAGAGAATTTATAGGGGGGATTACCAATGTGGCCGGCCTAGGTATGTGGAAATTAGGGTTAGGGTTTAGTCTATTGGGCTTGGGCCAAGTTTCAATAGTCATGGAAATCAATTCATGAGTCAAGTCCTTAAACCTAGTCTTATTTTTCCTATTTCAAACTTGATTTCTAAATGACTAACTTAGGTTGACTTAAGTTAGACTAGGGTCCCACCATGCTAATCAAGTCACCATAGCTAGAGCCAACATCTAGGTTAGTCTCCAAAGTCTCAACTAGCAAAAGTCAAAAATAATAATCATCATTCCAATAAATTAAAATAAATTCAAAATTAACAAAATGACCAAAAGACCCTTAAGCTAAAATGTGGTAGTAACACCAGTAGGCGTATGCATGGGACAGACAGTTATATTATTTTATGTTAGCCTCAGTGGGGACCCGGTTATGGGCATGGGCCCTTACTAGTGGGAATATCCGGCAGCGGCCACTAGCTGCGTGCTAGGTTCGGTTGGGAGGTACGCTAGTATTGTGCTAATCAGCTCGTGATCCGACGCTCGGCCCGTGTTCCGACGCAAATCCTTCGGCTCGTGATCCGACGTCGGCCTGTGCTTCGACGAAATTATTATTCACCTACCCATACGTTCCAAAGTTGTCTTCAACATGCATTCACATAGACTGGTTAGTTCGTATACCCATGTCGGACCGTATTATGGAACAGTATCTCATCATGGACTTGTATGTCTTCCACTGATCAGGATTGGTCAGAGGTATGGTTTATTGATCGATGACTGGATATTCGGCCATGTTATGATTCAGGTTGTCTATTTATATTCAGTTCACATTATGGCATGTATCTCTGTATCTTGTTATGTCTTTCTGAGGACCTGGTGATCTCTCCAGGTATTCGATGAGCGGTTAGTACAGAGTAGCTGTGTCACTCCCCGATCCTGGAATACGTATTTTAATACGTAAACCGATAAATTGTATTTACCTCATATTTATACTATATTTATTATGCAGTATTTCTTCATGCATTTCCCAAAAATATTCGACAAAATATTATTTCCTAATTTATTTTCTACATTTGGGCCTACAGTTTAGGCTCATTTGGGTAACCCATTCTTGGTTCACCAATGGTTCATCATGAACCCATGGGTCCAAGATCTTTATTTATAACTCATCTCATTCTCTCTCCTCTCATTTACTTCCTCTCATTTACTTCCTCCACCAACCAAGACAAGTACCAACTTGCTCAAGAGATGGATCAATAATTTTGTCAATGATTTCTTACAAAACTATTTGCCAAAACATGTTCTTCTCCTCAATCTATACTAGTTTAGAACTTGGAAATTTCCATTTTGAAGCTTTAATTTTTGTAGATCTAGGTTTTAATCATTTTCGGATTTTGCATGGTTTGATCTACTTTAGTTGGATTTTATGGGTTTTTGATGCTTCCATGTGGAAGAGCATTCAGTTTCACCCAAGTTGGAACTTTGGAAATCTGGATTTGGAGTTCGGATGGCCAAGTTATGATGCTTTGAAGTTTGGGTTCAGCCATGGTGTTCTTGCTGTTTGGAGAAGACAGTGAACAGTGTTCTCCTGTTTGAGCACGCTTCCTGTTGGAAGCGTGTCTCTCCTTGAGCTTGCGTGACTTTTCACGCAGCTCTCTCCTTGAGCCTGCGTGACTTTTCACGCAGCTCTCTCCTTGAGCTTGCGTGACTTTTCACGCAGCTAAGACAGTGAACAGTGTTCTCCTGTTTGAGCACGCTTCCTGTTGGAAGCGTGTCTCTCCTTGAGCTTGCGTGACTTTTCACGCAGCTCTCTCCTTGAGCCTGCGTGACTTTTCACGCAGCTCTCTCCTTGAGCTTGCGTGACTTTTCACGCAGCTCTCTCCTTGAGCTTGCGTGACTTTTCACGCAGCTCTCTCCTTGAGCCTGCGTGACTTTTCACGCAGCTCTCTCCTTGAGCTTGCGTGACTTTTCACGCAGCTCTCTCCTTGAGCCTGCGTGACTTTTTACGCAGCTCTCTCCTTGAGCTTGCGTGACTTTTCATGTAGCTCTCTCCTTGAGCTTGCGTGACTTTTCACGCAGCTCTCTCCTTGAGCCTGCGTGACTTTTTACGCAGCTCTTCCCTTGAGTCTGCATGACTTTTCACACAGCTCTTCCCTTGAGTCTGCGTGACTTTTCATGCACGCTGTCTTGAGTGAGCCTGAGTGAGCCTGCGTGACTTTTACCCCTTGAGCGTGCGTGCTTTTGTGCGTACGCTTTTGATATTTTATTAGATATTATATGTCCATTTTATATCCTTACGCCTTTTGTCCCGAGCATGATATGAGCACTAATGTGACCCCGGAGAACAAAGTGTTCCTTCCTGATACATGTACCTGAATGTCCCAGTTCTTGTTCATGCTCGACAAATGACTCGTAACTCCACGTGGCGTATTTACAATGATGCATTACACTAAGGAGGGTAGAACATGTTGACATACTGATTGACATGGATCCTCTTTGGGGTACTCGTACTAAAGTACGACTTTAGGAGGATAATCATGCAGGCTACAGCATGTGAGTCCAAGATTTCACCTAGGGTTAAACTAGGCAACTAAACATACTAGATGCATGGGGAGGGCAAAATCCCGAGATCGTGTTACACCAGCCGCCTTGAGATACTGTCTTGACGCGCCGGCTGGTCTCCACGGATACTGTGTCATCTTCAATGAGTGGATGACTGTATCCGATTAATTCCTGCTATATATTATATATTTTAGCAAGGTGGCCTTACGAGGGACCTGTGCTCAATCATACCTGTCTACGCGAACCCCTGGGTTGGCTAGCCTTGCTGGAAAGATACGATCTGAAGATTTTCTAATAACATGACGCGAGGATAACCTCGTCCCACTAGAAACTCGTAGACTTGATTGGCCGTGAAAACGACTTGCTTGTGTCCTATTACCTTCCGTGAATAACCGAGGAAAGCGGACTGTCATGGCACGTGATCCAACCCATGTTCTTGTTTGATTGTTGGGTTGGTTATCGTACTATGACAGGCTGTGGACCAAAGTTATGAACGGAAGACTCATTCTAGTTGTGAAGTGCTACTTCTATGAATGACTGAGGAACATAGTCTATCATGGTACATGATCCAACCCATGTTCTTGTTTGATTGTTGGGTTGGTTATTGTGCTGCGATAGGCTATCGACCGAAGTCACGATCAGGAGGTTTTATTGTTTATACCTTTTAACTTATGTGAATGTTATAGAGTACGACACGTCCCGACTCCATGCGGCACCTTTTGTCCTTGTTTGGTTGTAAGGGTGCCATATGGGTTCGAAGATGTTGCGCTACCCTATAATAGTAGTATAAGTATTACTATTATCAATCATTCTATTAACTGGGTTTTTAATCTTAACTCTTGAGCCCCTTTGGCGGTACTTGCTATTCGGGGCTGACCCCGCTGGTTTTGTTTGGCCAGATCTCGTAGCAGAGCCAGAGGACACGATCTTCCTCCCTGACATCCATGGTGCATACTAGGAGCATGGCGGTTCGGGGACTCGAGTGGGTTTCTTCTCCACCACTCCTGCTTATACTTTTGCGACGTTTAGCCACCGGCACCTGTTAGCCGGATTACTTGATATTTTGTGTCAGTACATCATTGTAATTAAACAGACTGCAGCTGTGTATAATTTTGTACTCCTGACTCTCTGAGATAGCTAAATTATAAAGCTAGTCTCTCATGACCATTTTGATGAAGCGTCGGGGACGCCTTACTGCTTTATCTTTAATGTTCATTTAATTGCTGATGTGGTTTGAGTGATTGAGACATAGAACTCTGTGGAACCATATGAGACTTGATTGTAGCATGTACCCCCTAGTCTCTCGACAGCCACGATCGCCGTATGACGTTACGTACCTCATATGGAGTAGCTGGCCTAGTCCGTCTCCGTATTTCGGTACTGGGGCGTGACAAGGTTTTAGTGGTGGCCCATGCAGGTCTGATTTTCAGACTTGTGGGGTATTGCGAATTATTAGGAGTCTCAATCAAAACTTGTTCCCCTTGAAATTCCGTTTCGAATTCTCTGTCCTTGCCTTGATCTCTAACCTGACTTGCATCCTCGAAATCTTCCTCGTTCGGACTTGATATTCTTATATCTTTCTCTATAGGGGTGCTTCATTCTCAGTAGCGGGTGAGGCCCATGAGGAAGAGCAGCAAGAGCATGGCTCGACTAGGCAACAACAGGGGAGAGAACCTTCCCCAGGGCAGGCACAATCAGAAGTGGAACCAGAGGTAGTACATCCGCAGGTTATTGAAACTCCTGCAGCACCAGCAGCGACGGTAGTACAAGACGCCGTAGCACTCCTGGAGATCATCCGGGGGTTTCTTGTCACTAACCAACAGCAACAGACTCGGCAGCAGGAGCAGAACGTGTTGCTGAACCAAGGGATTCAGTTAGCTCTTGAGAGGAGTGTCGGGGCTGACTCGGAAGCATCAGGAAGGTTTCGTCGCTTGAACCCGAGGTATTTTGATGGCACGGAGGATGCCATCACTGTGGATGCCTGGATTCAAGACATCGAAGCCATTCTTGTGGCAGCCAAGGTTCCAGATGATGAGAAGGTTGATCAGGTCAAACTGGAACTTCAGGATCTTGCCCGCGACTGGTGGGCATCAGAAGAAGTTGGTGCAAGACGCCCTGTTCGTTTGACCACCTTCAGTGACAGATTCAAGGCCAAGTATTTTGGCGTAGTAGCTCGATATGAGCTCCAGCAGAAGTTTATCAGTCTCAAGCAAGCAGACAAGACCGTAGATGGGTATGCAGCAGAGTTCTGCAGATTGTGCCGTTTCGCACCAGCAATGGTGGCAACGGAGCCAGAGAAGGCTATGAGGTTCCAGCAGGGACTTCATTTGGAACTACTGCAGCTTGTGGAGGGACACGACTACCAGACGTTTGACGCTGTTTTGACGGCCGCTCGGAGGCACGAGCTTACCCAGCAGAGATTGGCATCGAGGACAGGAGGTCAGAAGAGATCTCATTCCCAGGTTGGAGGAGGAGCAATGCAGCGAACATCGGCACCAGCACCCGGTGTACGTATCCATGATGTAGGAGCGCCGCGGAGGACGGCCGTGTCAACTAATACAGCGCCAGTTCGGCATCAGCAGCCGAAAAAACCAGCAACAGCGTCAGGGAGCACCCCAGGGCTGTACATTCTATGGGAAGGCAGGGCACACGAGGGAGGTGTGCCGGTCAGCGAATGGCTTATGCTTGAGGTGTGGTAGTTCAGACCACCGTATCTCCACTTGTCCTGTGATGCAGAGGCCAGGAGGGCCAGCTCAGCAGTTTCCAGCATTGCCAGCTCCAGTGGCAACCCCGAGTGGAGGGCCAGTATTAGCAGTAAGGCCCCTAGCCCAGCGTCTACCAACGCAGGCACAGATGTTCCGCCAGGCACATGAAGCCGAAGGCCCTCAGAGGCAGCAACAGCATGGTCGAGGAAGGCCGCAACAAGGGGCTCCGCGAGGCCAGGCTCTCACATTGACCTTGGGAGAGGCTCTAGCGTCTAGTGACGTGGTGGCAGGTAAAATTCTCGTCAACTCATTTCCCGCTGTAGCATTATTTGATTCAGGCGCTACTCATTCATTCATCTCTGCACAATATGCTTCACGGATTGGATTAGAGTTTGAGGCATTGCCGGAGAGGATGGATATACTCACCGGCAATGGGCTCGTAGAAGTTAGCAGAGTGCGCTTTTCATGTCCGGTAGAGGTGTGTGGGCATTTACTGCCCGCATCATTGATTGAATTCCCTATGGGGAATTTTGATGTCGTTCTTGGCATGGATTGGTTGAGAGACAGTCATGCGACAATTGATTGTAGAGGAGGTAGGGTCATATTCAGCGTTCCTGGAATGGAGCAGTTCATCTTTACTCGAACCTTGAAGAATCAGGCCGGAGGCGTCATCTCAGCAGCAGTGTCAGAGCCAGGACAGATTTCGAGAGTGGTCGAAGATTTTCTCGACATCTTCCCTGATGAGCTCCCAGGGATACCCCCAGTCAGAGAGGTAGAATTTAGCATTGAGTTGAACCCTGGAATGAGGCCTATTACAGACAGAGTTTACAGAATGTCACCGTCAGAACAGGATAAGTTGTATCAACATGAAGAAGAGTTGAAGTCTAAGGGATTCATCCGAGACAGTAAATCGCCTTGGGCCGCGCCAGTGATTCTAGTTCCCAAGAAGGATGGGTCGACGAGGATGTGCATCGACTACCGCAAGCTGAATGCAGTAACAGTGAAGAATAAGTACCCACTACCAAGGATTGATGACCTGTTTGACCAGTTGAGCAAGGCCAGCGTCTTTTCCAAGATCGATCTTCGGTCAGGATACTATCAAGTAAGAGTCCGGGAGCAAGACATACCGAAGACAGCATTCAGATCTAGATATGGGCATTATGAGTTTTTAGTAATGCCCTTTGGACTAACCAACGCTCCCGCAGTATTCATAGATTTAATGAACCGCATCTTTTTGCCGTATTTGGATAAATTTGTGGTGGTGTTCCTAGATGACATTCTTGTCTATTCCAGCAGTGAAGAGGAGCATGAGAAACATCTTAGGACTGTCTTACAGACATTGAGGAAGCATCAACTTTATGAGAAGCTCGACACGTGTGAATTCTGGTTAGATCACATTTCGTTCCTGGGGCATGTAATTTCTGGGGCAGGAGTGTCCGTAGATCCGAAGAAGATTGAGGCCGTAGAGCATTGGCCAGTCCCGAGAACGGTTGCAGAAGTGCGAAGTTTCTTAGGATTAGCTGGTTACTACAGAAGGTTCGTGGCGGACTTTGCCAAGATCTCTGCGCCCTTAACGCGTTTGACGCACAAGGACGTAGAGTTTGTTTGGTCAGCTAGCTGTCAGGCATCATTTGAAGAATTGAAAAAGAGGTTGATCTCAGCCCCGATCTTGACGCTTCCAGTAGGAGCGGGAGGCTTTACAGTATATTGTGACGCATCTGGAAAGGGTCTTGGATGTGTATTGATGCAGCACGGAAAGGTGATAGCATATGCGTCTCGGCAGCTTCGAGACCATGAGAAGAATTATTCGACTCACGATTTGGAGTTAGCAGCTGTGGTGTTTTCACTCAAGTTGTGGAGGCATTATTTATACGGAGATCGGGTAGAGATCTATACTGATCATAAGAGTTTGAAATACGTATTCACGCAGCAAGATTTGAACATGAGGCAAAGAAGATGGTTAGAACTGCTGAAGGATTTTGACTTAGATCTTCAGTATCATCCAGGCAAGGCGAATATAGTTGCAGATGCACTGAGTAGGAGAGACAATGCCTTTATCTTGACCTCGCAGAAGCATATTTTAGAAGACCTTCAGAGTATGGGAATCGAAGTAGTTTTGCCAAGGGATATAGGAAGAATGACCAGTATGCAGATTCAGTCAACCTTAGTAGAGAGGATAAGGGCAGCACAAGCAGGAGATCCACAGATTCAGAAGTTACGGTCGGAGTGTGAATCAGGCCGTAGGAAGGAGTTAGTGATTCATGAAGATGGTACGCTCAGGTTTGGAAACAGACTCTGTATACCGAGTGGAGACCTTCGGCAAGAAATTATGTCCGAAGCTCATAGTTCTATTTACTCCATTCATCCAGGAGGAACGAAGATGTATCGAGATATCAGGCAGTTCTTTTGGTGGAATGGCATGAAAAGAGAGAGAGCGAGATTTGTATCCAAGTATCTGGTATGTCAGCAGGTGAAAGCCGAGCAGCAGAGACCAGCAGGATTGCTACAGCCGCTTCCTATCCCAGAATGGAAATGGGAGCACATCACGATGGATCTTGTGACCGATTTACCTAGATCCCCGGCTGGCAAGAATGCAGTCTGGGTAATAGTAGATCGACTCACGAAGGTCGCTCATTTCCTTCCCTTCCGAGTTGGACAGACTACTGAGCAGTTAGCAAAAATATACATGAAGCAGATAGTAAGGCAGCACGGTGTTCCAGTTAGTATAGTATCAGATCGGAATACGCGGTTTACTTCCCATTTTTGGCGGAGCTTACACCAAAGTTTGGGAACCAAGTTAAGATTCAGTACTGCTTATCATCCACAAATCGACGGGCAATCAGAAAGAACCATTCAGACATTAGAAGATATGCTACGGGCGTGTACCTTAGATTTTGGCGGATCTTGGGAGGATCACCTTCATCCAGTGGAGTTCTCCTATAACAACAGCTATCAGGCTAGCATTCAGATGGCCCCGTTCGAAGCATTGTACGGAAGGAAGTGCAGGTCCCCTTTGGCATGGGACGACGTCGGAGAACGAAAGTTGTTGGGACCAGAGATGATCACGCAGACTGTGGAGATAGTTAAGTTGGTCAGAGAGCGCCTTCGAGTTGCACAGGACCGACATCGTCATTGGGCAGATCAGCATCGTAGGCCTCTGGAGTTCAGCGTTGGCGACCAAGTGTTTCTGCGGATTTTGCCTACTCGGGGTATTATCAGATTTGGAACCCGAGGAAAGCTTAGTCCAAGATACGTTGGTCCTTTTAAGATTCTCGCTCGGGTAGGCGATGTGGCTTATCGACTTGCCCTTCCGTCTTCGTTAACTGGCATACATGATGTGTTTCATGTGTCCCAATTACGTGGGTATGTCCTGGATCCGAGTCATGTCCTCGATCATTCTGAGTTAGTCGTTGGTACCGACCTAACTTACGAGGAACAACCCGTGTCTATTTTGGACCGACGAGAGAAGGTACTCAAGAATCGGACGATAAGCCTTGTCCGTGTTTCTTGGAACCATCACTCTTCGGAAGAGTCAACCTGGGAGCGCGAGGACGAGATCAGATCTCGGTATCCGCATTTGTTTGACTAATAAGGTATATTTTTGCACCTTATTGACACGATTCTATGCTTATCTGCACCTGCTTGTTTTGCACTTTGTGATGTATGATAATAACTGCTGTGATAGTTAACTTGTATATGATTGAGCCTTGCTTGCCCTGATTTCACTATCCTATCTTGGCTGGAATTTCGAGGACAGAATTTTTCTAAGAAGGGTAGAGATGTCACTCCCCGATCCTGGAATACGTATTTTAATACGTAAACCGATAAATTGTATTTACCTCGTATTTATACTATATTTATTATGCAGTATTTCTTCATGCATTTCCCAAAATATTCGACAAAATATTATTTCCTAATTTATTTTCTGCATTTGGGCCTACAGTTTAGGCTCATTTGGGTAACCCATTCTTGGTTCACCAATGGTTCATCATGAACCCATGGGTCCAAGATCTTTATTTATAACTCATCTCATTCTCTCTCCTCTCATTTACTTCCTCTCATTTACTTCCTTCACCAACCAAGGCAAGTACCAACTTGCTCAAGAGATGGATCAATAATTTTGTCAATGATTTCTTACAAAACTATTTGCCAAAACATGTTCTTCTCCTCAATCTATACTAGTTTAGAACTTAGAAATTTCCATTTTGAAGCTTTGATTTTTGTAGATCTAGGTTTTAATTATTTTCGGATTTTATATGGTCTGATCTACTTTAGTTGGATTTTATGGGTTTTTGATGCTTCCATGTGGAAGATCATTCAGTTTCACCCAAGTTAAAACTTTAAAAATCTGGATTTGGAGTTCGGATGGCCAAGTTATGATGCTTTCAAGTTTGGGTTCAGCCATGGTGTTCTTGCTGTTTGGAGAAGACAGTGAACATTGTGCTCCTGTTTGAGCACGCTTCCTGTTGGAAGCGTGTCTCTCCTTGAGCCTGCATGGCTTTTCACGCAGCTCTCTCCTTGAGCTTGCGTGACTTTTCACGCAGCTCTCTCCTTGAGCCTGCGTGACTTTTCACGCAGCTCTCTCCTTGAGCCTGCGTGACTTTTTACGCAGCTCTTCCCTTGAGTCTGCGTGACTTTTCACGCAGCTCTTCCCTTGAGTCTGCGTGACTTTACACGCACGCTGCCTTGAGTGAGCCTGAGTGAGCCTGCGTGACTTTTACCCCTTGAGCGTGCGTGCTTTTGTGCGTACGCTTTTGATATTTTATTAGATATTATATGCCCATTTTATATCCTTACGCCTTTTGTCCCGAGCATGATATGAGCACTAATGTGACCCCGGAGAACAAAGTGTTCCTTCCTGATACATGTACCTGAATGTCCCAGTTCTTGTTCATGCTCGACAAATGACTCGTAACTCCACGTGGCGTATTTGCAATGATGCATTACACTAAGGAGGGTAGAATATGTTGACATACTGATTGACATGGATCCTCTTTGGGGTACTCGTACTAAAGTACGACTTTAGGAGGATAATCATGCAGGCCACAGCATGTGAGTCCAAGATTTCATCTAGGGTTAAACTAGGCAACTAAACATACTAGATGCATGGGGAGGGCAAAATCCCGAGATCGTGTTACACCAGCCGCCTTGAGATACTGTCTTGACGCGCCGGCTGGTCTCCACGGATACTGTGTCATCTGCAACGAGTGGATGACTGTATCCGATTAATTCCTGCTATATATTATATGTTTTAGCAAGGTGGCCTTACGAGGGACCTGTGCTCAATCATACCTGTCTACGCGAACCCCTGGGTTGGCTAGCCTTGCTGGAAAGATACGATCTGAGGATTTTCTAATAACATGACGCGAGGATAACCTCGTCCCACTAGAAACTCGTAGACTTGATTGGCCGTGAAAACGACTTGCTTGTGTCCTATTACCTTTCGTGAATAACCGAGGAAAGCGGACTGTCATGGCACGTGATCCAACCCATGTTCTTGTTTGATTGTTGGGTTGGTTATCGTACTATGACAGGCTGTGGACCGAAGTTATGAACGGAAGACTCATTCTGGTTGTGAAGTGCTACTTCTGTGAATGACTGAGGAACATGGTCTATCATGGTACATGATCCAACCCATGTTCTTGTTTGATTGTTGGGTTGGTTATTGTGCTGCGATAGGCTATCGACCGAAGTCACGATCAGGAGGTTTTATTGTTTATACCTTTTAACTTATGTGAATGTTATAGAGTACGACACGTCCCGACTCCATGTGGCACCTTTTGTCCTTGTTTGGTTGTAAGGGTGCCATATGGGTTCGAAGATGTTGCGCTACCCTATAATAGTAGCATAAGTATTACTATTATCAATCATTCTATTAACTGGGTTTTTAATCTTAACTCTTGTGCCCCTTTGGCGGTACTTGCTATTCGGGGCTGACCCCGCTGGTTTTGTTTGGCCAGATCTCGTAGCAGAGCCAAAGGACACGATCTTCCTCCCTGACATCCATGGTGCATACTAGGAGCATGGCGGTTCGGGGACTCGAGTGGGTTTCTTCTCCACCACTTCTGCTTATACTTTTGTGGCGTTTAGCCACCGGCACCTGTTAGCCGGATTACTTGATATTTTGTGTCAGTACATCATTGTAATTAAACAGACTGCAGCTGTGTATAATTTTGTACTCCTGACTCTCTGAGATAGCTAAATTATAAAGCTAGTCTCTCATGACCATTTTGATGAAGCGTCGGGGACGCCTTAGTGCTTTATCTTTAATGTTCATTTAATTGCTGATGTGGTTTGAGTGATTGAGACATAGAACTCTGTGGAACCATAGGAGACTTGATTGTAGCATGTACCCCCTAGTCTCTCGACAGCCACGATCGCCGTATGACGTTACGTACCTCATATGGAGTAGCTGGCCTAGTCCGTCTCCGTATTTCGGTACTGGGGCGTGACAAGCTGGCGAGTGCTGCATGATGTACCAAGGTCTCAGGTATATATTTATATTTGTGTTCTGGCATATTCTATTTATTCTTTCCAGCTTATATCCTCACCTATATTTGCTTCATACTGCTATGTAGTCTATTATTACCAAGCTTATTCCTGCTCGAGCTTGTTCGAACATGTATATTACTAGATTGCCAACTTTAGTATATTATGTTCATTCTTGGTATTTATTTCATTACTGTGGATTGAGATGTTGATGATCAGTTACTCTTATTTACCCCTTTATAGTGGAGTACGTCCAGGGTTAAGTCCATTAAATTGGGAACTTATCCTAGATCGTATTAGTTGGCATGGTCACGCTCAGGTTCCTATATATTTTGGAACTGGGACGTGACAGTTGGAGAGTGAGAATGAGTGTGTGTGAGAGAGGGAATATATAATAATAATAATAATAATAAATAATTTAACTATATTAGTGTAGGTCCTAAAAAATCAAGTTGCACACATCAACAAAGTCATGAAGATCAAAAAATGCATCTTTCAAATGAACTGCGCAGACATCAGATTGTGCAGCATACAGATTGCGCACACTAGACTGCGCACACTCTCAAGCGCACATGCTGACGTGGCAAATCATCATCATTACCTGACACAATCAAATCTTCTGACAGCTGACAGCACGGAGAACGAGGCGACTGTTTGTTTAATCGTGCAGCACGGCGCTCGAGGACAGCTGGCAGCGCAATCTGCCAGCCTATCTGATGCGCAATCCATATTGGCGCAATCCATTCCTGCGCAATCCAGAGCCAGCGTAATTCAGGTTGCGCACTCTATCAACACAACTGACAGTATATACGTGGCATTCACGCCATCAATTGCTCATTATGTGGCAACCGTCTATGCACGATCATGCGCATTTCAATCAAATGATGCCATGTGTCCAAGACAATTGGCCCATGATCAGACAACTGCCTGCGCAGTCCATTGTTGTGCAATCCAATTTATGCGCAATCCATCATGTGCAGTCTAAAATAACTGAAAATTAGTTATTTCCAGAACTCTATAAATAGAGTTTCAAGTCTCCATTCAGGGGGATCACAGATCATAAATCAGAGATCAGACATTAAAGTTCAGAGAGTTCAGGAGTTCTTGCCCAAGTGCTGCTGCATTCTTGCGCAGTCTGCCAAGAAGCCTGTTGCGCAATCTGCTGCACAGTCTACAGTTGCTGCCACTAAGACTGTTGCACAATCTCTCCCAACTACTCATGCGCAAGCTGTTGCTGTCAGTGCACAGAAGACTTCTTATGCTGCCTTGTCAAAGCATAAGACTCCTCTGCCTCTGGCGCAGTTGGCTGCCCATCTTCCTGCGCAAACTGATGATCCAGCAACTAGAGTGTATCCTAAACACTCTGTGGCCAGAACTCCTGATACGCAAACCACAGTGTCTTTGGCCAGAACCAAAAAGTTCACTGTCAAGGACTCTCCTGCGCAACCTGCCAGTGCGCCATCCACCCATGCGCAAACCATGTCTGCGCAATCCAAGAAAGACAGCCTTTTGGCTAATCTTTCTTCTTCTCACAACAAAGGAAAGAGTGCTACTCCTCTCCACCACCCTGCTGCTCCTGCACAATCCACTGGGGGTAGTCTTTTGGCTATTCCTCCTCCTTTCCAGAACAAAGGAAAAGGCCCTTTGGTCTTTTCTCAAACTTCCTCGTCCCATGACTTGGAAGACAACAGAGGGAAACGCTCTTTAGCTAACCCTTCTTTCCAGAACAAAGAAAAAGGCCCTTTGGTCTTTTCTCAATCTTCTTCGGTTTTTACCGTTGAAGATCAATCTGAATGTGCTCCGGCATCAGTCAATACAAAAACTCTGTCAAACAAGGATTCTTCTCTCCATGTTAAAAGAACTTGTACTGATCAGAGAGGTATTCTGCCTACTCCGATAGCAGAGTTCCAGGATCTCCCAACCCTCAAGATCTCCCATTCAAGACAGGGAAAGTTGCTGGTGTCTCAAACAGAAACCCCTGGGGGTGAGTTTGCAGATTTAAGAACTTATCTCAACAGGCCAACTTCGGTAAAACGCAAACAGCCAATGCCGAAGACCAAACATCATCAGAAGCAGACTTCCAAGATCAAGAATCCGGACACCTATGCTAATGAAGTGAGCACCTCCCTGTACACTCAAGGGACAAAACATTTGAAGAACCGGAACCATGTTCCGAATATTATCAAAGAACATGTCCCTCGAACTTCTGCTCGTCCCATTGCTGTTCCTGATCTCCGAGAACACCTTAAGCAAAAACGGGACAACATCCCAACATCCCCAGTGCAACCACTTGGACATCACTGTAACCACAAAGTTGTCATCAAGTGTTGTTGTCAAACAACAAGACGATCTGTCTTCGATCGTCTGAACTTTCCTAACCCTGAACCTATGTCTGAAGATGAAGACGAGGTTTTATACACCTCCGTCAACATGACTTCCAGAGATATTGGGGGTAGGAAGTGCTCCAAGCATGGGAAGCCTCACAGGCCAAGCCAACGGTACTTGGATCTACTCCAAGAATCCTCTGAAGGAGTATTCCAACATACCCGTTCCCGAAGCCGAGACATAATCGGTCAAAGGAATCTTCAAGATCCTTCTGGTCGTTTCCTTCCTTCTCACTCAGGAGATGATTCTTTCTCCGACTATGATGCATACAGCGAAAGCTCAGAACAGACAGTGTCTTCCATTGTACCCAGAGAAGTGACAGCGTATGTCGTCAATGAAGATCCCGATGCTTCCAGTTCAGCCAGCCAAGAACAAAGAATAGCTGCACTAGAAGATAAGCTGAAGACCAAGGCTGAAATGGTCGCCAGTATGTATTCCATCATTGTGGCTCAGCATACAGTTCCATCGACTGTACTGCCTACAAATCCTGAAATCATAACATCATCGGTGTCTGTCAATGCGGGATTGGGGGTAGCACCTACTCAAATACCTCCTGTACAAGTCCAACCTACACCCAGTCAGTCAGGTGCTTTGGGTAGTGCTTATCATGCTGTTCCTCCTCCTAATACTGTGATTCAGCCTGCTCCTTCTGCATCAGTAGAAGATGCCAATGAAGCTGTAAAGCTCCTGCGAACTCAGTTCGAAGCTTTCAAGGAGAAGGACAACTTGCAAAGACTGGGGATCAAGCAACCTTACCCAGTTGAATGGAAGGAAGTTCCATTTCCTCCGAAGTACAAGATCCCAACTATCTCGCTGTTTGATGGCAGCACATCTCCCAGTCAGTTCATCAACCACTTTGAGGTTATGACTGTCCAACTTCAACCAAATGACGCTCTTCTTACTAGAGTATTCGTCGGTTGTTTAGCCGGCGTAGCATACGATTGGTATAGAAGTTTGTCTGATGGTTGTATCACTTCCTTCTCTGGCTTAAAGCAAATCTTCTTGGAATGATTTTACGAGGGGATCAATGACATGACTATGTCAGCCCTCAATAAAATCAAACAAAAGCACAATGAAACTGCTAAGAGTTTCATCGAAAGATTCCGCCGAGAAGCCCTGAAAATGCCTCCAGGAACTCCGGTTGCTGTCACCATAGACACCTGCAAGGCAAATCTTTTGCCTATCATCAGCATATGGACGAGGTCTACTCAATTCCAAGATTGGCCATCCTTCATTGTCAACGCTAAAGCAGCTGAAGTTAGCGCCGACAAATTCAAGCAGCTAGGGGTACAAATGTCTAACCCCGACCGGGATGAACATCAAACATCAGGTGGTGGCAATCGCCAGAATAGCCGCAAACCAAAAGAAACTTTGAACATCAATTTGAACAAGAACAAAGAATCTCTGGCGGTTAACGTAGCTCCTCCTACGTCCACTTCTACTCCTTCAGCACCTCCACCGAGAGAATCTCGTCCCAAAGTGGAGTATTCCTTTGACGAGAATGACACTGCTAGTATCTTTGATTGCTTACTCAAAAGCAATAAAATTCAACTTCCAGATCCTAAGAAGTCCGATGAAGTTGGTAAGACTGATCATCCTAAGTACTGTGTCTATCACAGGTTCATCGGACATCCCACTCGAGCATGTTATGTGCTCAAAGGCAAAATCCAAGAGCTGGTCAACGCTGGCGTCGTCACTCTGCAACAAGACGAGAAGACTGTTACTACAAATATGGTAACAGTTCAGTTCGGTGATTTCCCACCACAGATGGTGCAACATGGTGTCATTCCTATCCCCAAGGCTACTCTTGAGATTGAGAATCTCCCTCCTCTACAAAGTGAAGGTCTCGTCCCCTTGTCTCTTGACAATGGCGAGATTATGTAGATTTATTCGGATCTTGCTTCAGAGTTTGAAGTTCCCTCTTCCTCCAAGAAGAAAGATCGCTCCAAGGGCAAGACAAAGATTTGCAATATGGTGTCTTTTGACCCCATAGTTGATGAAGAAATCTTGCTAGGCACCAGATCAGGAAAAGCCTATCTAAAGGATTACCCCAAAACTCAAGAGAATCATGCTTCTTCTTCTTCTGAGCCTGCTCCAGTGCAGCCTACTTCTACTGAGGATGTTCCTACTGCTTCCTCACCGGTTGTGATACCCATTCTTTCCAAGCCAACGGTTGCTGACAAAGGCAAACAGCAAGTCCGCTTCGATAAACCTTTGAAAAAGACATCTCCTTCCGGACTTGAGAAGCCTTACAACTTTGACATATTAGCTCAATTGGCTAATATACCGGCCCGGTTGTCAATCTTCGAGCTCTTGCGCCTCTCCAAAGAGACTCGGGAAACTCTGAGCGAGGCTCTTATGCAAGCTGAAACCTGCTTAGCTCTTCTGAAGAAGCCAAAAGCAGAACCAGTCTCTTGTCTTCATTGTCATAGTGTGTTGGAGCTAATTTCGAACATCACTTTCACTCAAGATGACATGTTGATGGAAGATAACAGGCACGACCGTCCACTCTACTATACAGGATATGTCGACTCGATGAAAGTCGATCGTATCTTGATAGATCCAGGGTCTGCTCTTAGCATTATGCCAAAGACAATGTTGGATGCACTGAAGATTCCAGTGCATAGCCTCTCCAGTATAATCACCACCATCCTTGGGTTCAATCAGGGAAGGAGTGAACCTTTGGGCAAGATTCGTTTAAAACTCCAAATAGGCAATCTTCGCACAAAGGTTACTTTCTACATCATTGACAATCACGGTTGTTCCTACAATGCGTTGCTGGGAAGACCATTTCTACACGAGCATAACATTGTTCCATCAACTGTTCATCAATGTTTCAAATATGTTGATGACAATGGAGAAGTTCAGAAGGAAGTTGCTGATCTCTATCCTTTCAAAGGCATTGAGGCATACTGCAATGATGCACGTATGGACAAAGACGAATTCATGAAGGTTGTCCTATCTCTAGACACTGAAGAAGAGCAAGAAACAGTGCCTAAAGATACCCTCATCATTCCTGTCAAAGGACATGTTTCTCGTCCTCAATCCTCCAAGCCACTGGCTATTCATTTGCCAGTCCAGAAGCAATCTATTGAAGATGATCATGATCAAAGGGAGATCACCTCCTCTGAGCCGCTTGTTATTGACTTACGTCGTAACAAGGATAAAAAGCAGCTCAATTCTTCTGAGCCACTTGTTATAGATTTATCTCATAACAAAGACAAAAGGGAGCTCACCTCCTCTGAGCCGCTTGTTATCGACCTCCGTCGTAACAAGGCTAATCCTCCTCCACGTTCTTCTTCTCCCCCTCTTGTAATCAACCTGACTAAGCCTGCTAAGGCTAAAAGTCCTGCTGTAAATACTAATGTACAAATCAATGAAAAAGCACCTACTTTCCAGTATACTGATGTCATTTACCATACTAAATGCTATTTGGATATGTTAGATAGCTATCAGTCATTTACAATGGGAGTTGTGCAATCTCTTCAAACAGAAGTTTCATGTGAACACCCAAAGGATTCATATCGTATTATTCCCGCTCGCAAGAAAGACGAACGTCCAATACTTTTTAGTAAAGGACCGGAACAAAAATTCAACTATACGGATGATAGCAAAGTTAACGACACGGAACATCTTCAACTCCGTCGTTACAGTCAACAATCAAAAGACATCGTCCGAAAGATGGGTTACGACTTCAAGAGCGGCCTCAACTACGGTAAGGGTAGAAAGACTCCTCTCCGTACAACTGTTCCAAAAAGGAAATCAGATATGTACCACAGCAGGACCAAAAGAGGTCTCGGATATGTTTCTCCTCCGATTTTATCCCCAGCAGGCTCCGAATCGGATAGCGAGGAATGTTCTAACTCTTCTGATTCCAGATCGTGGGATTCTGACACCAGCATCGGTCAAGTTCATTGGCTGACTGTATCTTCTAACATGGTCTCCGTCGAACTTCCAGAAGGCTATGACGAGGATGTTGAGGAAAGTTTTGAAATAGATCCTTGGGCTCAACGAATGGATACCCAATGGGAACTCCGATTTGAACAAAGAGAACCTCCTACCGAAGATCAATTAGTTCAAATTGACGTAGGAGAGAGCGGGAGGTCACCTCGTCCAATATTCATCAGTAAGAACCTTCCAGAAGAAGACAAACAAGAATTAATTCTTTTGATCAAAGAATACATTGATGTCTTCGCCTGGAGTTATGAAGACATGCCAGGATTAGATCCCAAAGTCGCTACTCATAAACTGAACATCTTGCCGAATGCAAAATCGGTCAAACAACAACAACAACATTTCAAGCCAGAAATGATGGATGCCATCGATGATGAAGCCAAGAAGCTCATCGCTTGTGGCTTTGTTCGAGAAGAGCAGCATCCTGATTGGGTAGCTAATGTTGTCCTAGTTCTAAAGAAAACCGGCAAAGTTCAAGTTTGCATCGACTTCCGAGATCTAAATGAAGCATGTCCAAAAGATGAATTTCCTCTCCCTATCACGGACGTTATGATCGACAACACTTGTGGGTTCGAAAGAATATCTTTCATGGACGGATTCTCCGGGTATAATCAGATTCGGATGCATCCTGAAGATGAAAAGCGTACTTCTTTCCGCACTCCTCGCGGAGTCTACTGCTATACTGTAATGCCGTTTGGTCTCAAGAATGCTGGTGCAACATACCAACGAGCCATGAGTACCATCTTTCGAGATCATTTGCGCAAGACTGTCGAATGCTATGTTGACGATATTGCTGTCAAGAGTCGTCTGAAAGAAGATCACATTCAAGACTTGAGAACTATCTTCAATCTTATGTGCCAACATCAACTCAAAATGAATCCCACCAAGTCATTCTTGGGTGTCTCTAGTGGCAAATTTCTCGGCTTCGTCATTACCTCTAAGGGTATACACGTGGATCCCGAGAAGATCAAAGCCATTCAAGAGATGCGTCCTCCACGCAACCTAAAAGAGCTACGAGGATTCCAAGGTCGACTTGCGTACATCAGGAGATTCATTTCGAATCTGTATGGACGCTGCAGACCATTCACTCAACTCATGAAGAAGGGTGTTTCTTTCGTTTGGACCGAAGAATGTCAACGAGCATTCGACGACATCAAGCGGTATCTCATGAATCCACCAGTCTTGGTACCACCAATCTCTGGCATACCATTCTTAATGTATGTCCGCGCTATGGATCATTCATTGGGTGCTTTACTTGTCCAAAAGAATAAAGAAGGCCATGAACAGGCTATCTACTATCTCAGTCGTACTATGATTGGTGCTGAACACCGTTATAGTCCGGTCGAAAAAGAATGCCTATCTCTCATGTTTGCTGTTCAAAAGACTCGGCATTATATCATTGGTCAAACCATTCATGTCATATCCCGAGTCAATCCTCTTCGGGTACTCATAAAGAAACCCAGTACACTCAATTCTCGGCTGGCTACATGGGCCATTTTGCTAGCCCAATATGACATGGTATATGTTTCTCAAAAGTCTGTCAAAGGTCAAGCACTAGCAAATTTCTTAGCAGCTCATCCTGTTCCAGAGACGTCCAAACTCTATGATGAAATTCCAGATGAGACTTTGGAATCCATTGCAGTCTCCGAAGGATTTCCTACTTGGCGTCTATTCTTTGACGGTGCATCCAGAATCGGACCCAATGGTGCCATTGTCGCAGGAGTCGGAGTTGTCCTTGTTTCTCCAGACGGGTCAGTTATTCAAAGAGCCTACTCCCTAGATGAGCCTTGTCCCAACAATGTGGCAGAGTACAATGCTCTACTCATCGGCCTCCAGCTAGCCAAACAACTTGACGTCGAATATCTCGAAGTCTACGGTGACTCTAAGTTGGTTGTTAATCAAGTTAGAGGAACCTATGAAGTTCGCCATCAAGATCTGGTGCCTTACTTTGAAGCAGCAATCAACATGGCTACATCATTCAAAGCTTTTTTCATCGAATATGTACGTCGAGCTTTTAATACTGAAGCAGATGCTTTGGCCAATCTTGCAGCAGTTTTAGCCATCCCCATTAGAAGACAACAAGTGGTGGTTATCTCTAATCGAGAATTGTTCTGTGTTGAAAACAATCGTAATATTGAATTCAGTAATCTTACTGAAGTCAATGTTATCAGTGAAGATTGGAGAACTCCTTTCATCGACTTCGTGGTCCATGACATACTCTCTGAAGATCCAAAAGAAGCCACGAGTATTCGTCGGCGGTCTCTCCGATTCTACTACAACCAAACCACAAAGACCCTCTATCGACGAACTTATGACGGCTTACTCTTGCACTGTCTTGCTGGTGAGGAGGCAAAACAAGTACTACGTGAGGCTCATGACGGCGTTTGTGGAGCACATCAACCCGGTCCTAAGCTACAGGATCGTATTCAACGCATGGGTTATTACTGGCCCTCTATGGTTTCTGACGCCATTGATTATGCAAGAAAATGTTGAGCTTGTCAAATCCACACAGATTTCATTCATCAACCATCTGAATTTCTGCATCCGACGGCTGCTTCCTGGCCTTTCGAAGCTTGGGGCATGGACATCATTGGTCCCATCAATTCTCCTTCTTCTAGAGGACATCGGTTCATCTTAGCAATAATCGATTACTTCTCCAAATGGGCTGAAGTTATACCTTTGGCTGAAGTCAAGACCAGCAGTGTCATCAACTTCGTCAAACACCATGTCATCTATCGATTTGGTGTACCTCGACGAATCATCCATGACAATGGACCACAATTCATCAGCCAAAAGTTTACAAGATTCTGCAATGATCATAGGATTAACAACGTCGCTTCGACAACATACAATCCTGCTGCTAATGGATTAGCTGAAGCTTTTAACAAAACCATCATCAAGCTCCTTAAGAAGTTTGTATCCACTAACAAACGGAATTTGAGTGAAAAGCTTGGTGAATGTCTTTGGGCCTATCGAACTACGGTCCGCAATCCCACAGGCTTTACACCTTTCTCTCTGGTGTACGGTTGTGAAGCAGTTCTCCCTCTAGAACTTCAAATTCCTTCTTTAAGGATTGCCATTGCCAATGAGCTCACTACAGAGAACAATGACCTTCTTCGACTTCAAGAATTGGAGGCGCTCGACGAGAAACGGTTAATGGCTCAACAACATATTGAGCTATATCAAGCCCGCATCTTGAAGACTTTCAACCGCAAAGTTAAAGTCAGAGCCTTTCAGCAAGGAGAACTTGTTCTAACGGTCAGACGTCCTATGACTATGACTCACATGAGCAAAGGCAAGTTCGATGCGAAGTGGGAAGGACCTTATGTTGTCATCAAAGTCTTTTCAAATGGAGCATATCAACTTGCAGAATTAGATGGTCGAGTTGCAATGATGCCTATCAATGGCAAATTCCTCAAGAAATACTATGTATAAATGTAACATAAATTTATGTAAATATGATCAGACAATTCATAAATAAAGCTTGATTTTATTTCATCATAAATGATGTTATATGATATCAAGGAAGGTCACTGTCATCCTTATCGACATTGGGACGGGGATCACTGTTGTCCTTATCAAAGACATAATTAGCAAAAGTGCTGAGAACATCTTTGCTGGAACCCACGAGGAACTTGCAAGCAGCCATCCTCGTGGCCTCTCCCTCTTCAGTCTTTCCTGGTTCAAGCAGGAAGTCCAGAATATCTTGCGGTGGTTTGGGTACAGACGAACCTTCGCCTCCTTCTGCCTGCTTTGACTGGACCAGTTTGGCCGGATGTTCTTCAATGCCCGCTTCAACCTTTGGGGTGACTTCGACTTTCTTGGATGCATCTCCGGACGACATCTTTTTGTTAAGAAGTGGAAATGATCATTCCTTCCAGATTTCTGTTCTATTTATAGGCAGAGATTCTCAAGACAACGAAATGACATAATCATCTGACGGTTCGTCCGTTCATTCAAAATCATCTGACGGTTCACCCGTTCGTTCACATTCATCACTTGACGGTTCACCCGTTCATTCATATTCATCAGACGGTTCATCCGTTCATTTATTATCACCCGACGGTTCATCCGTTCACATTCATCAGACGGTTCGCCCGTTCATTCACATCCATCTGACGGTTCGCCCGTTCATTCATTATCACTTGACGGTTCGTCCGTTCACCATCATCCGACGGTTTATCCATTTATTATGACGATTCATTTTTCGTTTATTTTTATCCACATCAGTAACTTATCATCCTTGATTAAGTTATCTATTGAAATAATCATATTCGACAAATTATATTTTGCCACGTCCATATTACCTCTGAGCAGATATAATGAATATAATTATTTTCTACAAAATCATCAAGAAATATATCATGTCCTGTACCTCTGAATATATTTTCTATCGCTATTATTTGTATCTGAATAAGATATGTAAGAAATAATAGAGCCACAACAAAATGTCTTTTATTGATCAAAATTTAAGACATTACATAGCAAAAGAAAGACAAGAAGATACAAAAGGTTCTTTCTATTGAGACGGAGGCATTATCAGATTAGCAATTTGCTGCTTCAGAATCTGTAGCCGTTCTTCACGTGATGCCATCACTTTCCTCCTGGCCTCTTCCATCCCATATTCTTCGTTAAAAACGGGCATGGTCACCATTCGACGAGTGATTTCTGCATCATGAGCTGCTACAAACTCATTTCTTTCCTGAGTTAGAGCATCAATTTGTTGGACTGAAGTTTGATGCTCTGTAACTTCATTTTCTAGTTCTTCTTTGAGACGAGCAATCTCTGCCCTCAGCTCAGCAATCCTTCTTTCTCTCCTCTCAGCAGTTGAGATCACCGATTCCAACTTGGAGTTATATTCAGCAGATTTTGTAGTATAAGCATCCAAGAGGTTCTGGAGATTCACCCTTTTAATTGCAGCTGCCTGAGCCATTTGTTCGAACTCTGCCTGCACCAAAGGTTCCACTTCCCCTTTGTTGAGATCTTTATAGTTCTTCATAGAGATTTCCAGCTCATTCAATATATGATCAAGGAAAGTGGCCTGAGCCTCGTCACCTTGTTCCCGAATGGCATTCACCAAGAAAGAGGTCAGACCTCTAACCATGTAAAAATCAGCATCTTCTTTATCCATCATTCTATTAATCAGTGGCCCTAAGGACTCGAAAAAGCATCTGGTGAATGACTGGATGACAAGCTGATTAGTCGCCAGAGCACCAGGAGTCGCAGCTACTCCTGTTGATGACGAAACCGCAGGACGCTCAACCTCTCGTGTCTGAACAGCAGGTTCCTTGAATAAGGGAACCAAAGTGGAGCTGGTTGCTCCTCTTGGTTGATCCTCTGCAAAATTAAATACTGTCACTTTGCCTGTCATTGGCTATTATCTAAGAGAATCAAAAGTGAAAGCAGTCTTACCATGGGTGGATTCAGCAACAGGTCTATCATCTGCAGGCACAGACTTTAGTTGAGCAGAAGTGGCTTCAGACGCTATGGCCTGGCTACTTCCTGCTTCAGAGCCACAAGATAAATGGCTGCTGCTACTGGCAATTGTCGTTGCCAGTACTATATCCAAACAGGTTGGAGGGGCAGAAGATGATCCGGGCTCTGTATGAATGAAAGTAACGATGTTAGCTATCAAATTACTTATTAAAAGAAGATCGCTAATTTTATTTCCATACCTTCGGGAGCAGCAATTGGAGTTTTCTCCACATCCACTTCTTCATCAACAATCTTCTCAGGAGATCTTGGCACCTCAGCCTCCTTTTCAGAAATCAGAGTGTCTTGAGGGGATCTCTGGGTTTCAACATTCTCTTCTGGATCTTGTGTTTCATCAGCAGTTTCTGATGAGGTGCTCTCCTCATTCTCGCTGTCCTCGGGAACCTCTTCATTAGCATCATCAGCGGCATGATCAGTTTCTTCCTGATAATCGAAGTCACAGCCATATAAAGCTTCGATCATCAAACGATCTTCTTCTGCAAGGGTTGCTCCCGGTATGGCAGGAAGATAAACTTCCGCTGTTGTTGGCAAAGGAGACCGTACGGCATTGTGCTCTTCCTCTACAATGTTATCTCTGGGCTCTTCAGCCTCGTTTCTCTGGTCCAGCTCTTCACTCTGCTTAATTTCCTCTCTCTGCTCTGGACTGGGAGTTTTATTCCCAGACTCAGAAACAGGAGTGGGAGAGGGCATGGTGAGTCCCGCTGCAGTGTCTATCACAATTGACGATGAAACTTGTCTTCTGTGGACCAACCTTTTCCTTCTGTGCAGAGGTCTCTCAGGACTCTCTGCGTCTATTGTCTCGACTTGTTTTTGAACAGAGGTCGGTGTGACAGCTTCTTCTTGTTGAATTGTCTCGGCCAACTGCCGAGATTGAGACTGGTTGTAACCTTTTCCGAAGAATGATCCAAGATCAGTTTCTTCTTTGCAGCCGGGACGGAAGGCTCCTCTCTCCTTCTCTTCTTGGCTGGAGATTTAGCAACTTTCAAAGAAATGCGCAGTGGCGTGTTAACCTCTTCAGGGAACATAGCGTCCCTCGAAACTTCTAATGGAGCATCCACTGGCTCGTGCACCTCATCATTACCTAGGAGTGACATGATGACTCCTCCATTCCTCAATCTTGTTGCAGACGCGAAGCTATCCGCAAGATTGAAGTTCTCTGCAAAAGTGTTCGCTGATGTATAGAACACTGAATACGTGAACAGCATACGAGGGCCATGACTACTGTTCACCGGCATCGAGAACGTTGCTTTCGTATCTCGAGCGTTGTAATAAGCCCAAGCTCGGGCTCCATCTATCAAGAAACCTTTTCCTTGTAGGCATGTGATGGCATTACCTACGTGGAATTGGTCATATCCAAATTGCCGAGCAAACCGGCTGGGAAGATATGGCTCCGAAAAGCATTCTTCTTTAAATCGATAAACCAGGTGGGATGGACGAATTGTCTTTAACCAATTAAAAGCTGTACGACTCAAAGGTTGCATCTTTGAGTCAACCATGTTGGTCGGCATTTGTTCATATCCGGCAGGAGGATAGGTGCAATAGAAGTTCCACCCTTTACCCAAGTTCAAAGCATATCTGCAATCCCTCAAAGAAGTGTATCTCCACTTTCCTTGGAAGTATCTTCGCAAAAAGCTGCCACCAACTGGTCCCATGTTGGGGTCCATCAAAGTAGGATGGTGTAGAAGCAACCACCCGAACAGATAAGTATACGGCAATTCTAGCCGAGGAAACTCTTTCTCGCCCTTAGCTTTCAGCATCAAATTGACGTACAGGCGAAGACCGGCGTTCAATCTACATGTCATCGCCGATAAAAGATCCATCTTATAGCCGAAGACTAGTCGAACGGCGGCAAAAAGAACACCGCGATGGAAGCGGTCTACGGCACTTGATCCAGGAACAACGAACTGACGGAGCCAGTACGTCAGAAATCCTGCTAATTTGGCTTCTTTTGACATGAATCTATATCCCACTCTCATATAACTCTCGAGAGTGTCCCTTTTCTTTAGAGGAGGACATTGATAATCGTCCTTGATATTTTCATCCAAATCCCCACTTACCTCCATCAACTTCACCACTTCAGTGCTGCTCAGTGGCTTAAAGAAGTCGGGATGGCAGCTATCATGTTCCTTGGTCTTCTTCTCTTTAATATGGTTGAGGAACAGATAAGGCAACCATTTTGATGAATAGCAGGTATTGGATGTACCGCTTTCATAAAACAGAGAACAGATTTTATAATGACATAGCAGTTCTTCGAAGACTGTTACCATGTCTGCGTTCTCTTTTCGGAGTTTGTCCAATTCATCATTAGTTGGGACAAATTCTTCATACGGGGCATCCCCCATCGACAAGTAAGAGAGGTACTGCATCTCATGAAGGGCAAACCCGATCTCTCCGCAGGGAGTCATAAAAGTCCCTGTCCTGTAATTATATCTCTCTGCTAGAGCCAGGAATAGATGCGAATTGGGAGCAAAACCGTAGACAGTGGCATGCACTGCTTGATACAAGTTAATTTGTTGAAGTTCGTCTTCAAATTTAGTCAAAATCCAGTTTGCTATACAATTCCATCTCTTAAAGTCTGGATTCACCAGTCCAGTTAATCTGAGGTCTTGATCTGGGTACCTCCCTTCAACCTTCGCGAACTCATTCGCGAATATGGGAACTCTCACGGGCATTAACAAAGAAGAATTTTTCGGCAGAATACAACCGGGCTTCAAACCTCTGAGCAAGACACTGTATCGTTCTGAAGAACTGTAAAACATGTCTTTCTTGTCAGACCCCTTCTTCACATAAATCTTTCCTGGACGGGCATCCTGAAAAGGTGTGAGATTCCATTCTATTTTCCTCGGATAGCTTGCATGAGCATATCGAGACAAGGGGAGGCAGCAGGAGACATCTGGTATAGAGATTGTTCTATCTTTCTGATAGACAATCCGTTCTTCCATCCGTGGCCTTGGCTGAGAGCTCTTCTCAAAATCCTCGCCAAACAGAAATAGGGGCTTCTTGTGAATGATGGCATCTACTGATTCTAAAGGTTGCCCATTTATCAGACATAACAGAGTTTCATTATCTTGGGCTACCAAGATAGCTTGGCGGGAAGCTGGCAGATCATACTGTGGATACTGCACATGGGACAAGTCCTCTTTGTATTCTGATTCTGAAAGAGTCCCTACAAAGTTCTCATATCCTGGATCTTCTCTGGTATTAACTGCATCAAACAGAGAAAACAAAAATTCAGAACAAAAAAAAATCAAGGATGCAACAATTAGACTGCGCAACCATCAGATTGCGCAAACTCAGATTGCACAATCATCAGACTGCGCAGCAATCAGACTGCGCAGCAAAATAGTCATCAGATTGTGCTGGCATTTTCGCGCAAAACAGCAAATTGTGCTGACTTTTGCTAGCGCAGTTCAACCGATTGCGCGAGAAGTCATTCTTCATAAAAATGAAGAATAAATGATTTCGTGCAACCAAAACCCTAAAAAGGGTGGCGCAGTATGATCACATCTCTAAAAAGAGATGGATTCTGAAGAACAGTGAAATCAAAAACCCTAAAAAGAGTTTTGATTGGGTCATCTACCTTCCAATGAGGGATGCGCAGTCTCGTGGCGAGAAGCACGTCGCGCGACCCTAGCCGAAGACTCGGCGGGGGCCTTGCCCTTGGCAGCGACGGAGGATCGCTTGGGAGCCATGAAGATTCGATAAAGAGGAAAGGAAGAAATAGCTCGAGACTTTTCTCTCAGATCACGAAAACAAAGTAAAGAATAAAATGAATATCGAAGAGAACTATTTATAGCTTTTCGAAGAGTAACGGCTGCCTCAGATTGCGCCGAAAAAGTCGGACTGATCTATCCGATTGTGCAGACAGCTTAATACATGCGCAATTTGATTGAAATTTCAAAATTCAAAGTATTTCGAAATTTTGAATAAGTTCAAGTTTCGAAAACTTTGAAGGGGGTCTTGTAGGTCCTAAAAAATCAAGTTGCACACATCAACAAAGTCATGAAGATCAAAAAATGCATCTTTCAAATGAACTGCGCAGACATCAGATTGTGCAGCATACAGATTGCGCACACTAGACTGCGCACACTCTCAAGCGCGCAGGCTGACGTGGCAAATCATCATCATTACCTGACACAATCAAATCTTCTGACAGCTGACAGCACGGAGAACGAGGTGACTGTTTGTTTAATCGTGCAGCACGGCACTCGAGGACAGCTGGCAGCGCAATCTGCCAGCCTATCTGATGCGCAATCCATATTGGCGCAATCCATTCCTGCGCAATCCAGAGCCAGCGCAATTCAGGTTGCGCACTCTATCAACACAACTGACAGTATATACGTGACATTCATGCCATCAATTGCTCATTACGTGGCAACCGTCTATGCACGATCATGCGCATTTTAATCAAATGATGCCATGTGTCCAAGACAGTTGGCCCATGATCAGACAACTGCCTGCGCAGTCCATTGTTGCGCAATCCAATTCATGCGCAATCCATCATGCGCAGTCTAAAATAACTGAAAATTAGTTATTTTCAGAACTCTATAAATAGAGTTTCAAGTCTCCATTCAGGGGGATCACAGATCATAAATCAGAGATCAGATATTAAAGTTCAGAGAGTTCAGGAGTTCTTGCCCAAGTGCTGCTGCATTCTTCCGAGACTTTTGCCTTCAAGTCAACATCAGAGGCTACCGTCTTCAAAGTTCACATCGTCCAAGGGATAAAGCAATCGTCTTCTAGATTGGATTCCTACAGTTGTACTTTTCCCAGAATTCTTGTAATCTTTTACAAAGTTTGTATCAATAAAGTTTCATACTTTTGTTTTTGCAAACAATTAGATGTAATTTATCAAATTTATAATTAAAATTTATCATGACAAATTTATCAAATTTATGATTAAAATTTTATATTTATTAATTATAACATCAACATCTACTTTCAACAACCATCCAAACAAACAAGACAACTTATTTTTTTACACTTTCAACAATCATCCAAATAATCGAACTTATTTTTCTTCTACTTACATGAGATAAAAAAATAGTCTATCCAAACATATTTTGAAAAATACTATTTACTGCAAATGCTTTACAATTCAACTCAATTGTAAGTGTTATTAAAAGAGTTATTTTTATACAAACAGTTCCGTAAAGAGAAGAAAATTGGTGTCTGCCCTTAACATGGATTGAGGGTTAAAAGGGTTAAGTGAGGAAAAGTTAAGTGAGGAAAAAATAAAATCATGCTTGGTTTGAGGGTGAGGGTTTATGAGGGAAAGTTATAGAGGGTTAAGTGAGGGTTTATTTCACCATCTTTTGTCCATTTTTTTAACCTCCCAAATCGGAGGGTCAACGAGGGTGATTGAGGGATTTTGTTTAAAAAGTCATAAATATCCCTTATTTGTTTTATAAAATATCATGATTTTTTTTTTCCATTTTTTTCAACATGTTAATCCGTAGTTTTCTAATTTGTGAAGATATTTGACAAGTTCTAATTAAAATTTCAATCAAATATAATTTTATGACATATGTAATAAGGTTATTTTAGTAACTATCATATTTTTATTAATCACCCTCTCACTCAAAATCTCCAATCCAAGCAAGAGTTATTAAACACCCCCCACTTAACTCTCCCTCAAATCCAAATAAGATTATATGTATTGACTCAACTCCCCTTGCTTAACTCCTCCTCATTTAACTCCACTTAACTCTGCTTATTTTTATCCCCTCAATCCAAGCAGACTCCCACGCTGTGTTTGGGAACTTTTGTGGGAAGGCAAAGGAAAATTTGAGGGAAAGAAAAATGGAGGAGGGTAAAATGAAGGTAAAGTTAATTTTTTCTTCATTTGTTTGGATGGACAAAAAGTAGGGGAAGGAAAAGTTTAAAAATAATTTTTTATTTATTTAGGGATAGAGATACAATTACTATTTAGTCCTTGGTATTCTCAAATGATAATTTATTATTTCCTTTATGAGAGATGATGGAGTAAATTCACTTAAATTTTTCTTATCTCTCTCAATTTTTCTTCCACTTTTTGGAAAAAATTTTTTTAGTGGCACCCACCTACTTTTTCTCCTCAAATTTTTCTCTCCCATTTTCCCTCTTCATTTCCAAACACAATCACTTTTAATTTTTCTCTTACTTTTTTCTCAATTTTTTTCATTCTTTCCATTTTCCCCCTTCCCCAAACAGTACCTCAGAGTCAATACCCAAAATCCGATTTAAATATGTTTTTTTCCCTTGCATACTTGCGCCCAAATCCTAATATAGATCCGCAAATTCACTCTCCTCGTCTACTCCCTCCTTCCCTACCTAACCATGATCCTCCCTTCCTTCCTCTCCTCACCCTTCCTCCTCCACAGTCTCCTCTCCCTCTGCTCCCTCCTCCTCCCCTACTTCCTCAACCTCCCCGTCCTCCTCCTCCACGGCCTCCACACCTACATCCACCCCGACTCCCTCCCTTCCTCCTCCTCCTCCTCCTCCTCCTCCGTCCGCGCCGCCATCCGCCGCCCCTCCGATCCCTCCTCCAACCCCAAACCCAAATCCAAGTCCAAATCCAAGATCCCCGAGTTCGACGAGTCCAAATCCCAGCTCTTCCGCCTCCGCCTCGCCGACTCCCTCCTCCACTCCCGCCCCTCCTTCCTCTCCTACCGCCTCTCCTTCCTCCTCTCCTCCCTCTCCCTCTCCAACCTCTCCCTCTCCCTCCTCCTCCCCTCCCCCCGCTCCTCCCCACCCTTCTCCACCCTCGTCTCCTTCCCCATCTCCTTCTTCCTCCTCCTCGACCTCCTCCTCCTCTCCTCCGAGCGCTCCGCCTCCAAGAAATCCCACAAACACCTCTCCCTGCTCTCCGCAATCCTTACATTCCTCCTCCTCCTCCTCTTACTCCTCTCCTTTCCCCGTCCCGATCTCCTCGACATCAACACGCCATCCGCTACTTTCCCCACAGCATTGCTCTCCGCCTTGCTCTCCGGAGCACTCTTCATCCCCGCCTCCCGCGCCGCCCGCTCGTTCTGGCTCGCCACCGACCAGCTTCGCTGGAACCTGGCCGTCGTCTCCTGCCCCACCCACCAGCGGGTCTTGTTGTACGCCTCCGCGCTGGCGAACGTCGCGGCTCCGCTGCTGTGGATCCGTCCACTGGCGGACGCGGCGGCGCCGGGCGACTACAGGAAGTACAGGGTGAAAGCGCTGGCCGGCGCTGCCGTCCTGCAGATCCTGGCGGTGCGCCCGAACCTGCAGACCTACCTGAACGAGGCCGTGCTGAGCTGGTACCAGCGGCTCCATGCCGGCCGAGTGCCTGACCTGGATTACGGCAGGGCGAAGGTGTTCTTGCACAACCATTTTCTCTGCGTCGCGGCGGCGCAGTTCTTCGTGCCGCCGGTCCTGGTGCTGGTCCTGGTCGGGCTGTCTCAGATGGGAGGGGACTTGTTCGGCGGGGTCCTGGACTGCTCTGATGCTGTGAAGGACGCGGCGTTGTTTCTGGCTTGGTGGATTGTTTTTGTCTGGGGCGTCGTGATGATGTCGAGCCTTGCGTTGTATCGTACTGGAGTTTTGATTGTTTCGTGACGGGGATTCTTAATTTGCCAGAGCATTTTTTGAAGAAGTTGATTTGATTATGAGATGTGAGTTTCAAGCTCACCGAATTAGTCGAGGTGACTGTTTCTCTTTGAGCTATTTACATGTTTTCCGAATTTGCAAGTTATGAGACTCGTTTCATATTAATCTTACCTTGAAATGTATGTTCCCTTAGTTTTGACAGGGAGCCATTCTAGGATTTTCATGTTATGATCAAAATGTTCACCCCATGTACACTATCTAATGATTTTCATGCCATTTTTTTAGCACATTCAAAAGACCCCGTTCTTCCTAAATTGAAGTTGCCATGACGAATAAATGGTCTGACAAATCGTATCCACCTTTCATATTTTGATCATGGGGCGATATTTTTAGAAGCACGCAACAAGTTAGTTATGTAGTTTGGTGATGCATTGTAACATTTAATTAAATCAGGTATTAACTCTCTTAACCATGTGTGAGCTAACCCCTTTCACATGTATCAGCCTTTAGATAGATATCTAGAGGGAAGAATGAACGCAAATTTGTTTTGGCAACAAGCTAAGGTTTACGTGTGCTAGTCACTCTGTTTTAAGAGGAGCAATGTCATATATAGTACTGTATGTCACGGACTTAGTGTTTTAGACTACACTTCGTCGCGTGCGGCGCACTATCTTCCTTCTCAAAGACTCGTGCAAGCCTTCCCGAACCTGCTTAGCTATAACGCTAAGAAATTGAAGTAGAGTGGAGCAAGAGAGAGACTTGTAACTATTCTTTGTTGACTTGGAGAATGCTTACAAGTTTTGGTGTTAAGGAACAAATGAGGCCTCCTACTCATTTATAGTGCCCATAGGGCTTAAAGAAAACTTCTGGAACCGGAATATTCCAGGGATTATTCTATATTTAGATGATTACAAAGAAACTTTTAGTCCATCCAGAAAGATCATGGGCCTTCTAGAGAGATCTTGGGCTTTCCAGAGGATTCCGCTATTTTCTAGAGAGTTCTGCCATCTTCTAGAGAATGCCGTCATCTTCTAGAGAATTCTGGAAGCTTCCCGCATAACCTTGGTCCGTGAAAGGTTATGCAAATCCGACTCGGTGGAGCGCAACAAATTGGACGTAACATGTAGGTACCTTCCCTCCACTGTTCTTAGGTCAGATAACATGAAGAGAAGGCCAATAGGTTGACCTGTTTGGAGTGGATTAGGATTATATGTTGGTGCAGGTTAACAAACCCCATTCCTATATCTGGTGTTTGGCAATGTTGATCGAGGTTAAGTTTCTCATTCTAAGTTTAATCCGTTGCCAGTAGCTGTAATGACAGAACTTTTTTGATAACCATGCCTATTTAGCATGTTGGGAAGTTAATATAGGACATTCTTTGGTGATATTTGGGAGGTTATGTCTATTTGATTATCAATTAGATTTAGACCTTCAATTCGTGTTCTCATGAAACAAGAGGGCGGACTATAATCTTTGCAAAAGTTTGCTTGGTTATCCTCATAGCTAAAGGCACCACCAGTTCTGGTTTGATCCCTTTGACTTTGCCGCTTGGCTTTAGGATTTGGAAGCGATTTATTCTTGAATGACACAAGTTGGGTTGGTCTCAGATGGCCAAACACGAGTTTGAAGCAAGAATGCGCATTTGAAACTGACTTCTTAGTCATAAGACTCGTATCTGACAAATGTTGTCTAGTACAACTAGATTATATTTGCTCAAGTTGCTTCTAATTATGTGTGAATCACTTAAATATTTGTAGCACTCACCAAATTTGGTGGAATAAAAATGATATCACCAAATAAAGCTTGGACTGATGCAAGATAAGTATGCTCTGTATACATTTAACTACAGTATACACCCAATTGCCTTACATAATGTATTTCATTTTTCTGCAATCCAGCAGACCTACACTGTACAAATAGAGAACTCAGGACCTTTTACTTCTCTCGAGTCTTTAACATTAAACATAGTCTTTGACCAAGGATGATTATTATCACATCGTTCAGAGTGGAATTTGCTCTTGCAAAAGATCCTCTAACCTTTTTGAAGATTTCAAATCTCTTTCATGAAATGGAACTCTCAGGCATGAACTCTTATCTATATTAGGTGTTACGAACAGCGACTCAAATACTTTTAGCATTTGTTGTATTAATACCTTTGGTTTTATGCCTGACACTAGCAAAAAACTAAAATAAAATACACCCCCTTAGTACTAACAACAACAATAAAACCATTATTCCAAAATTTTGAGGCCGGTTGTTTGAATCATTTTCGTCCATTCAGCTCTGTTAAGCCATGTCCTTTGTAACACTAACAAAAAATATCTTTCCTTTTCAGTCCGTTTTTGTTTATGCCTACCTCTACTTCTAGCGTCTCCTTTAACTATTATCGTAGCATTCATCCTTTTTTGAGCATCTATTGGTCTGCATTGCACATGTCCAAACCACCTTAGACAATTTTATCTTATCTTGTCCTCAATCGACACTAACTCTAATTTCCCACAAATACACTAAATTTCTTATGGTATCTTAACTCTTGTAGAACTATTTCGAAATGAATCTAATATGATATGGACGATAGAAGTTTGCGGCGTATATCTTTAGGCACCAAAAATGATATAAGTCTTTTACAAAGGTCTCACATATGAGAAAAGAGCGTCAATGTCTGGAGAAGATTGGATAGGATTACATATGAGAGCTACGAGTACAATTCAAATATGCTTGATGGATGAAGTCTTTTACAAATGTCTTGTGATTCAATTTGAAACTATGGTGAATGATTCAAAGTTTCTACATGACGAAGTCGTTGCCAAATTTGTTAGTTATAAAGTAACAACTTCACAAACTTTTAGCAATTGGAGTTTCTATAATTTATGGTCACTTAAACTAGTTTGATAAAATTGTTTGCCTGTCTACTGGTATTGAGATGAATATTGGAGGTAAGGTTGTCCAGTCTATTAGCTTATTTTCCATCATCATATGTGAATAGTCGCTAACTTATTATGCAAGAGAGATGTTAGACTCAAAGGGATGCCCTGTTCAATGTTAGACATACATGTATATTTAGGTATATGATATACCTACCATATGAGTCACATTTTCTGTAACCTCACATTTAACTCAAGGTAATAGAATAAACATATACATGCCAGAGAGGGCAAAAGAGTGGAGAAAAATAGGCTTTCCTGGCAATGTTGGAAAATTCCCAAAATACCACTCTTTAGAGTTAGACATGATACCTTATGCAAAGTAGTGTCGTACCAGAGAAAAGTAAGCAACTAAGCATGTATTTGAATTATGGAATGGAAGGTACAAGGCAGTTTATGAGAAATCATGAAAAAATAACCGCTGCTTAACTTTTCTATGAAAATTTAAGAGATTATGACACCCGTAGTGGGTTATTGATGCCAAATATTGAACTGTTATTTGTTGTGCATTGTTTTTCACAAATTATACTTTTATAATTTTATTTTTTATAAAAACACTCGACCCAATTTGTCCAATGATAATAAGATGTAAGAGGGGGAATTGCCATGCGAGAGAGAAACTAAGAAGCATTTTCTCTAAGAAGCATTTTCTCTTCCTTCGTTTTTTTGCTTTAGTTTTTTCTCTTGGAATTGTTTTCATATTGCAGATGAACTTTGAATAGGTACCAAATTTAGTGTTCTATTAGATTATATATAAAATTAGGTGTGAATCCTTTCCCCCTTATATTCTTGTTGACCTCTTCTTTTCTTATTATCAACTGCAGAACTCCAAATTCTTCCTGTTAAAGTGTTCTATTCTAGCAGTGCTATTTTATATCAATAATTCATCAAGAATCTTCCAATCAAAATCCATCAAGAACAACTGTAAATCTGTATCTTTCGCGCTATGTTGCACACATATGGTACAGACTATATATATATGAAAATTCTATTAACTAAAGTCACTTGATCAATCCGTTAGGGCCATCCGTGGCGGATATGACCCTAACATTAACACTAATCACTACCCCGAAGGGCACACACCCCCTACAACTCAGCCCTGAGAACAAATTCGTCCCGTTGGCCATACTCGGGCCGTAGGCGCATACCCGGCCCGTAGGCCTTGCATTCAACCCGAAGGCCCGCTGCTCATGAAGGTACGTCTGGCCCGCACCTGCACTTGGCCACTCTGGCTCGCTCCGCTACATCCGGCTCACACGTTGGCTTGCTGCCCGTACCGCAGCACCCAATTTATTTCTATTGAAATTACATTGCTTTCTCCATGGTTATAACCAGCAACCTCGAGGGGATGTCATCCACCTCAACCATTGAGCTAGAGGTGATTGATGTTATATATATATATATATATATATATATATATATATATATATATATATATATATAGAGAGAGAGAGAGAGAGAGAGAGAGAGAGAGAGAGAGAGAGAGAGAGAGAGATTCCTACTATTAAGCATCCTCGAATGTCCCCAAAATAACAACCATTGGAACAGTTTTTTGGACCGTACAAATTAGTTCAAAATCTCACGAGAAATTGGGTAGCTAAGGAACTAGTCTATACGATCCAAAAAGACATCCAATGGTTGCTATTTTGGGACATTGGGGGGTGTTTAATAGCATAGATCCTGATCCCTCCTCATATATATATATATATATATATATATATATATATATATATATATATTGTTATAAAAGGCAATTTAGGCGGCCGCCTAGGCGCTAGGACCCTGGTGCCCGCCCGAAGTCTGCCTAGGCGTCTGCCTAGACCCCCCGACGTCTGACTATGCATGTTTTGGAATTTTATGGTCTTTTTCTGCAATTTTCAGTAGATTTTTTGTATTTTATTTATTTATTTTTGAAGCACCTAGATCTACGCGGCCGCCTAGGCAGGCTAGGCGCTAGGCGGTGGGTGCCTGCCCGATATATATATATATATATATATATATATATATATATATATATATTGGAAATGGTAAATGTGTCGAACGTCCCCACTGGAAATCGATCTCCTGACCACTTGGGCTACGTGTCTCACCACTACCACTAGGCTAGGGGTCAGTGGCGCGCGCGCGCACACACACACATATATATATTCATGAAACACAAGGGCATGTTCACAACTAACTGGCTACCTTTTTGGGGGGGGGGGGGGGGGGGTGGTTATGCAAATGCCCTACTTCATTAGGTGGCAAGATTCGAACACTCGACCTCTTGTAGGAGGGAGTGGGTTTAACCAACTGCATCAACCCTAGGGAACACCCACCCACCCACCCACACACTCATATATATATATATATATAAAAGACATTCTAAGGTGTCCCAACATGTCTCTGATATCATTTCAATACTCAAGTCGACATGCACCCGATATCCGACATCTACAAGCTTGATTGTTTCCTCTAGATGTACGCTAAAAGAACCCACCTAAACTTTGCCGTTCAACCTACAATTCACTCATAACTGTACTCTAGATGTACCCAAATAGACATTCCTACTGTTGTAAATATCCTTTTAGTCGGTCGACTAGGCGGTGCCTAGTCGAGCATGAAATTGGTGGAAGCACAAATCGAACCTAGTCGGCCGACTAGACGGCCTTAGGCGGGACCTAGTTGTCCGACTAGCAGCAGAAAAAAGAAGAAGACCCGACCTAACCCACTACCCAAAATCCAATTAAATGTAAACCTAAAAACAGTAAAAAGAGCTACAGTGGCAGCCGAAGAGCAGCAGCAGCATACCTGATCCCTGCCACTGATGCCATCGCCAAGTCGCCGGCCGCGGCTACTGGAGACCGGAAGTACTTCTTTTCTTCTTTTTTTCTCTCTTTTTTGCTATTTTGTGCTGTTTTTTTTGCTGCTATTGTATTATTTTTTCGGTTTTCTTGCTGATTATTGCTGTTTTCTTTCTTTTCTTGCTGATTTAACATGCTAAAATAGGTTTCACTGAAATATGTAATGTAACATATATATATATGTATTTCAAAATGAAGATAATATGATCAATTTGAAAAGCTAGACAAGAATGGAACACAATGAAGATAATATGATCCATTTGATAAGCTAGAATGTAACATATATATGTATTTCAAAATTTCACATTTGAAAACCTAGTTTTGATGTTATTGCTGTTTTAGCAACTTAAATTTATTTATTACTTTATTAGTTTTGCTGTTGTTGTTGTTTTTACAGTTTTGTTTTATTTATATGCTATTAATACTTTGATGACATATGGCATATATTATTTTTCACACACACACACACACACACACACACACACATATATATATAATTTAAAAAAAACTCAAAACGATTAATCTGACTAGTCCTCGACTAATTTGATTAATCCCTAGTCTCCGCAAACCGACTAGCGGTCTACTAGCGATTTTTACAACCTTGTCCAAACCCCTCCATAACAGTTCTCGAATTATTTTTTATCCACATCAAGTCTGATCACTAGAGACCCTAATTTCCTTCTTATATTAAATATATGGAGGATTGGTTCAATGGAGTAGCTGGTTTTTGCCGAACTTGATGTTGAGTTCCTCTTTTTTATTCATAAGTTCGAGTTGTATTAGAATTTGGAAGACACCATTTTAACTTACGGTAGAAGTCATTGAAAAGAGAGTTACTACCATTTCCTTGCAGGGGAGAATAAATTCCATGGTAAAAGTATTGTCATGAAATTTGACAACGGCACTAGTGCATTGGAGATAATAGTGTAGTAACCTATTTATCTTTGCACCTTTAAAAACCGTTAAATGCGCGAGAGATTGAGATCCTCTGTGTAGAGAGTAATATTTATATTTGTTTTGAGAGTACAATAGTTCTCATAACCAGGAGAGGGGAGTACATGAAGTAAAGAATTGGCATGCCAACCTTTACGATTTTAAGGGAATAACACTTTCTTTGGAGAATCTAGTGGAACCAACTGCTTCCTTTGCATTTCTACTGGATGGGCTCCTGACTGCCACCACTGATTGCCACTCACCGCTGCTGGTATCGCCAGCACTGTTGCTATAGTAGTGTCTCCAGCACTGTTGCTATATAGTAGCATCTCCAGCACTGTTGCTATAGTAGTGTCTCTTCTCCTTCACTGCCCCTTCCCTTTCCAGCCCTCTTCCGAAGATCTCTATTCTGTGTATTAAATGGGCGAGCTAGTAAATGAGGAGGTAGGGGTGTAAGCAGAGCGGATATGGTTACTTACTGTTAAAGTCACCGCAACTTGCACAAAAATTCTAGAGCATTTATTGGGAGGGTTAATATTTATATTATTCGACACGTCCCTGCATGTTGAAGGCCGATTTATAGGCAGAGGGCTGGATTCACACAGCGGTATATATATATATATATATATATATATATATATATATATATATATATATCCACTTCAAATGTGCATCATAGGAGATTCGAAACTGGGTTGCTTTGATTCCCATGGTAGTCAAAGGGCGCACCTCGCAGAAAGGCACAACAATTGCGCCTCGTCCCTCTCTAGGCGAGGCTCCTTTCTCCGGGCGGCGCAACCAAGAAAAGGCACGCCTTATGGTTTATATATATATATATATATATATATATATATATATATATATATATATATATATAAAAAATTTAGGCATGAAAATAATCCTTACCTCATACAAGTGGGAGGGAGATGACCCGGGAGGGAGATGACTCTTTCCATATTGCCAAAGTTGGTTACAGTTGAACTAGAAAAACTAAAATTTACTAAACGTGGTAGGGAGAATACAAACTCTTGTTAGTTCAGTTGATTACTGCTCTGTTAGTTCACTTGGTTATGTTTTAACATATTATGTTTGTTTTAATATGTTATTTGATTTATTTCTTATATTACTAATTTATTTATGTATATTTTTATTATTTATTATTTTTGTGCCTCGCTTCTTTCAGACGCGCGCGTCTTAAGTGCGCCTTGCGCCTCGGACAATATGCACCTTTTGCGTCTCAAGTGTGCCTTGCGCCTTTGACTACCTTGCTGATACCATGCTAAAGCCGCTGCCACTTTTACGTTGATAAGGGTTGAAAATTAATATTTATTATTACTTAACACTTACCATATTGTTCTTTTTGTTGAGTGGATATGCATATGAGTATCATGTGGTCAATTAAACAAAGGCTTGCACTTAAATACCATGAACTTTCACGTTTCTATAAGTTACTACCATAAAAATTTTTATTAGCAACTTGCTACCATAAACTTTATTTTTCTTCACTTAGATACCATGAACTATCAATTTTTTGCAAATTCAGTCTTACGGTGAGTCCAAAAAAGACCACATTGCCCGTTGTATTAATAATCCAAAGAAAATAGATTATTCATTTGAAATTTAATTAATTAAAAAAAATCAAACTTAGTTATATGAATTCTCAAACTGATGTAAAATTGTTGTCTAATAAATAACTCTTCCAAGTTCCAACTTAACATACTTATAATCTCTAAAATTTCACTTGAAAAAAAAAATTATAACCCTAATAATTAGTTCTAACCTAGGCACAAACACTTAAAAATTCATGCCGCATAGTGTTGAACACGTGTATCCAACATGCCACATACACTCCATAATACACTAGGACAAACCAAATGTGTCAAATCTGTCTCACCTTGTCAGAAATGTATCGCGTCGAATCTGCATCCTGGAAACATAGTTCTAACAATAATATTCCTATCCAAACCATAAAATTATTTCCGATCCTTAAAGTTCAGTAAAAACAAAAGGAAAAAAAAAACTAACCCTTACCCTCAAATCCCTCTCCTTCCCCGCAGTGTGACTCCATGAGTGCAGGTGGCCGGAGCGAGACGGAGGAGGGCGGTAGACGGCAACGAATAGTCACCGGCTGCGGGGAAGGAGAGGGATTTGGGGTTTAGTTTCTTTTTCTTTTTCTTTTCTAATGAAATTTAGGGATTATATATAATTTTTCATTTCTTTAGGGGCAAAAAAGTCCAAATTTGTTAAATTTAACGGTAATGTTAACAGGAGGGGTAACTTGCAATTGCAACTAGTTACAAAGTTCATGGTAGCAAGTTGCTTAAAAATAGTTTAGATAGCAACTTGCAAAAAGGTGAAAGTTCATGGTATTTAAGTGCACATTAGCCTTACACAAATGTAATTAAATATGAACTCGGCCTGAATATGGATAAGGATTGGATATTACTAGACAATACAAAGAAATTACCAAGGGAAATTAAGTTTTGCCTATAATTTGAGGGTTCAGCTAGTATTTGGATATTTGGATAACTTAGATATGCATATTTGCATCCTAATTTTAAACTGACGGATAAAATATTACCGTATTTGTTAAAAATCAGATATGGATCTGGATTTGGACAGGATTAGTTGTGTTTGTTTACTTTACACCGTAGGAGGAGGAGGTGGTTTAGGGACACATGGTAGGAGGCAGAACATGCTGCAGTTTAGGTTCCACTCTTTTCTTTTCATCTTATTCTTATTTAACATTGTAGAGCTATTTTCTTCTTTTAAGAAACAGAAAACTAGTGATTTAGACTTAGCTGATCATTCATAGAGAAAATTCTTATCAAACTATCATTTCGGATAGCCAGTCCTGTAATTGGAGAAGTGATTTCATTTAGTATCTCTGGCTGATTGTGCCATTTGAAATATAATTCCATTTAGCAAATCTTACTATACTATGGGAAGAGAGGGGTGCGCCGGGGGGTTGGGTGGGGTGGGGGGGTGGGGGGGGGGGAGGGATGTGGTGTTGTCGTGTTGATGTTGTTCGTTCCATTATCTTAAACTGCACGATTGAAAAAACTATATTTGCCAACCAACGTACTATGGCAAGTCCAACACCCTCATAGTCGCTCTTCCTTGATAGGAGTTTTTGTGTGTGTGGTGATGGGGGTGGTTTTGTGGGGGGGGGGGGGGGGGGGGGGGGGGGTTGGGTGAGGAGTGGGATGTTTTTCATTCCATTATCTTAAACTGCACAATTGGAAATGCTATACTTGCCAACCCACATACTACTGCACAATAGGAGTTTTTTTTTATATATGTTAGACATGGTACAATATATTAAAGCTCTCTGAGTTTATTTTCGTCCTAAATATAGAATCTAGTTAGTTGGACTTTGTTATGACCAGAATAGGTGGTGGGATATTGGTCATCCAAATTTGATCTTTTATTTGGTAATACTTGAGTCCAATTTGCTAATCAAGCTTTTATTGTTCATGAGCATTAGATTGACTAGCCGTAACCAGACAATTCAATGATTCAATCTGTTAAAATTATGTACAGCAACTACAATTTCCTGTCTATTATTAATCTTTAGCATAAATGTGGGAAACGGAATACTTGCAAAGTTTTTGAAGTTTCAGCGTAGTAGCTGCTGATTTAGAGAGCAGCTGCTCCAGATCATTGGGATAAACTGATATTAGTGGTAAACAAGCTCAAGAAAGTTTATTGATTTTGTGGAAGCATTTGTTGGTTTATCCAACTTCTAAAATGCAAGCTTCTTGTAAATGGCATCCTTTGCTGCTTGGTTGCCAGTAAACAGCTGCACAAACTAACAAGTGACTGGGGAGGATGGTGCCACCGCGGACATTGATGATCCTATCAGAAAGAAAATGTTCGATTGCAGCATATACGTAACGGAAACTAGTACAAAGTATATATGGGGTAAGTTTTTAGTGTTCATACAAAGCAGGATGTGTAAGAAAGATGCTAGCAGTATGAGAACCATCATGATGTCGATGTGCATTTCCTGAACCTTTCTTATTGTTGGGCTCTTTCTTGGATCTGTAGGGGGGACTTTGGCACTTGTATTTTTATCAAACGAATTTAGCAACGAAACTCATGGAGATAAATTGGTTTAACTATTTTTGCAGGAAAGTGTCTCTCTCTCCCCATACCTTTAAATTAGCTCATCATATTCTTCAAGTTTGCCAAAGAATAATATCAGGGCCTAGCCAAAGTGACGCAAACGAATCTACGTACTCAATCAAAGGCCAATCCGGAATATTTATGTCTGATTTGGGACCAAAAGTCTAAAAATCTTGTTCCAGGTGGATTCTTAGACATGACCTCTTCAAAGTTTGGAATGTTCATGTTTGGTCTCTAATACACAGGAGCAGAAGTATAATAGAGTTGTTTACTATGCTCAGTTTACTTCTGGTTTGTTCTTGTGTATTTTTCATTCATCTGCTGGCTTGAATGTCACAGTATTAGCATGTATGTCACCAAAATATTCTGGTCTTCTCCCATAAACAAGGTCTTCTCCCATAAACAAACTATTCTAGTTACTTCATCTCAAGGCCAGTTTGTTGAACATTCTTTTATCGTTTGTTCCCAGTCAAAGCAGGGAAATTGCTTTCATCTCCCATCTTTCTTTGCCAGTTTGTGTTGCCTACATCTCTGACTCTTGTGGCATTCTCATCCAATGTCCATTTCATTGTTTGAGCGTTGAACCTTTCCATCATTTTTTGAAGAATAGGTGATTTTATTGATACTACTATTTACAATTACACAAGCTTAGATGTGACAATCATCTAATCAGTAAAGCCCATACACCTAATATCACTATTGATATTGTTAATGATGCCTGTAGTAGACGTCCTCTTGCCCTCAAAAATGCGATTGTTTCGTTCACGTCAGACATGCCAAACCGCTGATAATAGCTTGATTCTGGCTCTAGTGTAAATCACCACTCCCTTGGTCTTCAGTCCTTGGATCTCATCTGCATTGCAATGGAGTCCCTCATAATTCCTGTTAGGCAACCCCAGCTTTTCCCTAAAGTGATGCCATATGTAGCCAGACATTGGGCATGTGAAAAATAGGTGGTCTCTTGTTTCCTCAACACGCTCGCAGAGTATACAAATGGGGTTATTGATTTGGACCCCGAAATTTCTCAACCTGTCCTTTGTCAGTAGACGTCCGGGGAGGCCTTTGTATAGACACAGCTTAAATTTTGTAGCCACCCCCTTTACCCAAACTAACTCAGCCCATTCGACCGGAGCTAGGTGTGGCTGCAGCTCAGCAAAGGCCACTTTACTGGAGAATTCACCATCTGCCGATCCCGCCCAATGCCAGCTATCCTCCGCCGCCTCCGGATTCAGCTGAATTTGACTGATTTCTTCCTCGAACCAGCGTCCCTCCTGTCGAGATGCCAGGTCCCAAGCATTATTTCGTATGAGCGCGCTTACAGTATCATGATTCCCCACCAGTTCGTACGTTGGCCATCCGAGTTTATCGATTAGGCTCTCGTGTTGAATCCAGGGATCAAACCATAAACTGGTATTGCATCCATCGCTGATAACACGTGTTATAAGGCTCTTCAGCTTTTCCCTTCTCCGGAGTAAGTTCTTGAATGTTACGGAAAAGTTATTATCAATCTCTTGAACCCAGAAGTTCCCCGATCGAATGTATCGACTTCTCATCCATTGGGCCCATAATGATTTGCCCTGTATAAACTTCCATGCTAATTTTATCATGGCAACTTCTCGTATTACCCATAAGGATCTGAGACCCAGTCCACCTTCTTCCTTCTCTAAGCAGAGTTCATCCCATGAGATGGCGTGTATACCACCTCTCCAGATAAAATTAGCACACAGATTCTCAATTCTCTTTATGGTTTTATTTGGGATGTAAAGAGCTTGCATCCAGTACATAGTAATAGCAAGAATCACATCTCTCACCAATTCAATTCTTCCACCGAACGATAGAACTTGTGATTGCCATCCTTCCAATCTGTTATGGACGTACTGGAGTAAGCCATAACAGTCAGTATCCCGCACATAATTTATGGATAATGGCAATCCAAGGTACTTGATCGGAAGCTGACCCATGCCAATTTGTAACAACTCCGGCCACCGGTCCTTCTGTGGACAGTCTTTATTGACATACAACATACTTTTATCTTTATTTAGTTGAAGGCCAGAAACTTTCTTGAAGTCTTCTAATATAGATATTAATGTATCAAACCCGTTCTCCGTAGGCTCCATAAATAACAATAGGTCATCATCATATATTAGATGTGATATGCTCGGAGAAATACGATGATAAAGTGGGCGAATATTACCCTGAATAACCGCGAGGTCCATCTTGCATGTGAAGTGCTCCATGACAGTAGTGAATAGATATGGGGAGAGGGGATCTCCTTGACGCAATCCACGGTTGCTCCCGAAGTATCCCATTGGTTGCCCTTTGATGAGTATCGAGAATGTAGGCGTGGTGATACACTCCCGAATCCTGTCCACCCACCATTTGGCAAATCCCATACTTTGTAGAACCTCGCACACAAAATCCCTGTTCACCATATCATAAGCTTTCTGCAGGTCAAGTTTAATACACCCTTTTCGCCCACCTGCCTTGTTGAATTCACGGACGAGTTCATGTGCGAGTAAGCAATTCTCCGCAATAGCCCTTCCTTTGATGAATGCAGATTGGTTCAAAAATGAGTTCCTGCATCAAACATTGCATTCTAGAAACCATGAGATTAGTGATAATCTTATATATGAAATTACAGCAGGCTATTGGACGATAATCTCCGAGGGCGGTAGCCCCCTCCTTCTTCGGGACCAGTGTTAAGAATGTATGATTTATTTCTTTTAGCAAGCGCCCAGTTTTGAAGAAATCTTGTACCATCTGCAGAAGAGGGAACCGGAAGTGGTCCCAATGCTGTTTGAAGAAACCCGCATTGAACCCATCAGGCCTGGGAGCTTTATTGACATCCGCATTTTTAACTATCTGCTCGATCTCTTCCATAGTTATCTCACTTCGTAGCTTCGCGTTTCCCTCTTCAGTAATGATTCTTTTGCATATGATTTCCGGGAAGGTGGATGAATAATCAGATTGGTTATAAAGCGTACTATAATAAGAGATGGCTTCATTAGCAATCATATGTTCTTCAGTGAGTACCTGCCCTTCATCATCAATAAGCGAACCAATAGAGTTCCTATTCTGCCGAGCTCGAATAGTAGAATGGAAGAATTTGGAACCCCGATCACCCTCCTTGAGCCACACACATTTGGCCCGTTGCTGGAGTTCTACTTCCTCTCCTGGAATCGTAGGCGTCGAAGTAACTCCTGCAGCGCAAGCTCCTTAGCCGCCAGCGTCGGGTCCATAGGGGAGTGTTGGAGCTGACTTTGTAACTCAGCAAGCTCATCCTCCTTCTTCGCAAGTTTGGTGACCGGGCGCATGCGATTCCACATCTTGAGAGCAGCTTTCACCCGTTTGAGCGTTCGAACCAGGCGGAATTGAGTGTTGCCATTATGTTCAGGCGTTAATCCCTGCTCCACTGCCTGAGCATATCCCTCCATGGACGGCCACGCGTTGTTGAATCTGAAGGGCCGCCGCCTCTTGAGTTGTTCCTGGCACAAACGAACCAACAGAGGTGTGTGATCACTTGTGCCACATGGCAAACCCTCCGCACAGCCCGCAGGGAACTTCTCCAACCATTTAAGGTTGCATAGCGTCCTGTCTAGCTGACATACCACCCGATTTGTTGCAGAGCTGTTGTTCCAGGACCACAAGTGGCCCGATCGGGATAAGCAGTGAAGTCCCGACCGAAGTAAACAGGATTGGAAATCATTGAGTATAGACGGTGGAACCTGTCTGCCTCCCATCTTATCCTCAGCTCGGAGAATTGCGTTGAAGTCTCCACAAAGGAGAAGCAGGGAACTATCATCAACTTCTGCTGCAATCGTAGTAATGTCTCTCCACAAGTTGTACCGTAGTCTATGGTCATTGTGGCCATACACTGCTCTGATTGTTGCTTTGAGCCCACCTTTGTTAGTAAAATCTATACAAATTATAATTGATCAGATAGGAACCGTACCTGGCCGGACCACTCCCCATTGAACCACCTTTCCATCGTACTTGGTTCTTCTTCTTTTTTTTGCTACTTTCCCAGGCACTTGAATCAAGCTAAAGAAGCAAGTTTTGTTCGAGCTGTTGATGGAAATTGTTGATAGTAATAAAGTGTGCTTTAATGGTTTGTCTTACTCATGAAACTAGCGAGAAAGCCTATGGAAGCTGAATCCTCGTGTGTAAGTTCGTGTTCCGGACCCTTCATGTTTGGTTCATGGAATCAAAATCTTGAAAAAGATAAGGCATTCATTTCATGTTTTTTGATGCCAAAAAAAATGAACAGAAAAAAAAAAATAAAAAAAATGGAAGATAATGGTCCTCTCATCCACCTAAGGATTTACTTATCCACGGATTCACTTTTTCTCCCAAAATTTCTTATTTTTTATACACCCAAAATAAAAATTGATGCATTACAATTTATCAAATAAAAATAAAATAATAATTTCATTTCCTTCCAGAGAATCCCTTTCTGAGAACAAACCAAGTTGTATTCTCTTCTTTTACTAGTTGGATAGTTTGTAAATGAGTGATGCTATATATACCTCCAAAAATTCTATCCCTCCATGTCCCTCCGCAACGTGACATTACCTTATTGATCCAAGCAAATCGGAAAAAAGTTAGAAGAAGATATGAACGAATAGAAAATGACCACGTGACGGAGGGACATAGGGACGTGGAGAGAAGAATTTTTGAAAAACATAAAACATTTTCCTTTCTGAATTTCGTAGGTAAGCCAAGGTTACCAAATCTTCATCCCAACATGAGAGGATTGATAAGTGTTGTTGGGTTTTGGTCTTTTACAAAGTAAATTTTAGTCCCACATCGGCTAGACCAAAGGAGTTGTATCTCTATATATTAGCTTTGCTAGTTTAGAGATGCACATGTGGTGTGGAGGTGCACATGGGTGTGCCATGTGGGGTTATTTTTCTAATGGAAAAAAGGCTAAATCAACAATAAAAGCATTCATACTTTTTGCTCTTGGAAAATTCATTTCCATGGGAGCTAAGCCCCGTAGGGACTTAGCGACTCGGACTCGGGCTCATGGGCTCATGAGACGTAATGTGGCATTTTGTTGGCGCACTTTGCAGCAGAACATGTGTTTGCATGTTCTGGGCGGTTGCTACATGTTCGGGGTAGTTTTTACCACGTCCCTAACTTTGTGGCAACCGAACAGTTGCTGCAGGGCCTATATAAGGCATCCTCTCTCTCTCAAGAAAAAAAAATATACAAGTAAGAGAAGCCACCACAGAAAGTTTACGAAGTGTTTTTTAACACAAGTAAACAGAGAATTCAGAAGTGTTTTTTAACACAGTTCTGATCGGAATTTGCTTGCGAATTCCAGCAGCCTTCGAGAGAGAGGAGAGGCGCCGCACCAGCGTTGCTTTTGCACGGGTTCGTGTCCATCCGAGGAGTCAGAAGAGCAGGAGTGTTCCAAGTTCTCCGACGAACTTGCTGGTTCCTGGAAGCTGTTCGTGTAGGGCGAATAAAGCTTTGAGCAACGGTGATTATTTACCCCAGCAGGAGTTCTTCCATCTTTCGCCAGTCATCTTCTTCATTGCTGCCAGTAATTCTGATTGTATCTTCTTTTTAGAAGTACTACGATCGATTGCTGTGGATTACGAAATCTTTTTAGATTCTCGTAATACTAAAACGAGATCTTTTTAGATCTTCGTTATACTCATGCAACCTTCCTAGAAGTGTTGCGTTGGAACATTGTTTTTACAATTGTTTCATCTTCTCAGTTTTCTATCGAAAAATTTTGTCCCGGCAATAACAATCTCAAAGCTTTATTGCTACGATGGAAAACTTTAATGCTTCACTCCTCAATACTGACTTTTGTAAGTTAGAAAAGTTTGATGGAGAGCATTATCAAGTCTGGAAGAGGAAGGTTTATCTCACTCTTCAACTCAGAGACGTTGATTACGTGCTTCTTGAAGAGGAACCTACTGTTCCAGATACTGGGTCTGCTGCTGCAATCACTGCGGCTACTAAACTTCAGGCCAAGTGGAGAAGGGAGAATAGCATTGTAGAAGCATGGAATTTCACAACCAGAAAGACCATGCGCCAGACACTACATGCGCTAGAACTCAGACGAAGAACTTCACAGCAAAGTCAATAAGTATAGACATTTGAAGAAAGACTTTTTATTTATATATAAAAGTCTATTACATGTCTAGAAAAGGTTGTACAAAGGAGAAATGGAAAGATCCTAAGCCTACAGCCAGCGGCCACCGTGCGCCTTCAGATAAGCGCAGCGGCCACCATGCGCCTTCAGATAGGCGCAGCTTCACCATGCGCCACCAGTGAGGCGCAGCAGATACTATGCGCCTCCATCCAGGCGTATCCTGCCATCTCTACCAGCAGCTCAGTTATGTGCATTCGGCCCAGCTATGTGCATCCCTTCAGCCAAATTCTTCCAGCCAGGCTCACCTGGCCGAGCAGAGCCCAGTTATGTGCCGCTCTTCCAACTAGGCTCGCCCGATAAATGCTTCGATACACAAAGCATTTAACCCTCTGGCTGGAACCAAGGAAGAGAAGAGCACCGCAAATGCTGTGGCCAGGGGAGGCTTCGAAAGAGCCTCCAAAGCCGAAGGAAGATCGTGATCGAAACCGCGGCTAAAGGAGCAGCTTTCAACACAATCAAAGTGGGCGACACCCACTTTGAAGGAAGAGAGAGCCTTGCACCGCCATTCCGATCTACGGCTCTTCCGGAATAACGGAGACGAGGCTCGAGCATCCCTATCTTTGGATGCAACAGGCACCTTCCGCCTGCCTCAGAAGCCCTCGACTCCGTCTTTTGGATGTAACAGTCACCTTCAAGTGCATCGAAGACAACACAGCGTCTCATCTTCACCCTCGGGAGCACTTCGTCAACAGAATGCACCCGCATGTTCAAGTTCATGTTGGAAGAACGTGAGGGAATGAGAAGCAAATCTTCTCTCCATGCCACTATTTATAGGCCGGGCAGATCAAACCCACGCGCCAAGTGGATGGCCCTCCGAATTCCGTGCAATGAATTTACATTAAATGGATGAACCGGACGCCTCGAATTCAGCCAAACGGCTATTTATGGCACTCGAAGAGCGAGACAGTCGCATCATTAAAAGACATGTCCGATGCGCCAGCCAAACAGCGCATCACACGGACGCGCCCTTCGGCATCAGGCGCATCATACAGACGCGCCCTACAGTACTCGGCGCATTATAGAGGGTGCGCCCTCACACATCTCCATACCGAGTGGAACGCCAACCGACGCGCCCACTCAGCTGTCCATCGAACGTCACCAACATTAAATGCTGAACTGACAGAGTTGGCAGCACGCCTCCCAAAGTCTGAACAGTTGACAGCTTTATTCAGAAAACGAAGCATCGGCAACGTCAGCATCATCATGACTTTATTTCGACGGCTACTGCCACGTGGCCACTCCACCATCCGCATGCGCCTCTACGGCCATGCGTCCAAATCAGTATGCGCCTCAAAAGCCATGCGCCTCAGACTGCTCTCTGATCCCGAAAGACAGAAGGAAAGTCGCCTGCATGCGCCTCAAAAGCCATGCGCCCCAAATGGTTTGTAACTCCTAAAGGTTATGAGCCGCAGCCTCCTCCTGCGCCCAATCCAAGGCGCAGCTCACCAGATCACTCCTCTCCAACAATTTCGAGATCTTCGAACCATGAGTCGACGACACGTGTCCTTTGACTCAACTCATCCGAGATTTCAGCAACGGAAAGATCTTCTCTCTGCTACGTGCCGGCTCACAACAGCAGTATGAAGAGTTCTCCCTCTCGATCAGGGCGCAGCATCCATGCGCCTCCATCAGCAACCTCCACGTGGCGTCCCCACACCGGCGCATCCTACATGCACGCATGAGCAGCCAGCCTGCAAAACTATAAATAGAAGGATCATCCCCTTCACACACACACACAGAGACTCAGAACACAAGACTCGCATCACCAGAGAGGCAGTCCTAGACACTCAACGTCTTCCTCCTCTCAGCAAGCTCCAGCACCCAGAGCAATCAACACCTTCAGAGAACCGATAACCGCCGTCAGCCGGTCAACGGAGTCAACGCATGACCACTCGCTCCATTGGCACTAAGGACCCAGCTTAAACAAAAGTGTACTCCTAGGACTACATCTAAGTCCTATATTGTATCACTGTTCTGTTTGTATTAAGATTTCAATCAAAACAATTTTAATGGCAAACAAGCTGGCGACCCTGCTGGGGACTTCTTTCTCCTCTACCGAGAAAGTCGTGTCACAGGCCGACGACGTGAAGGTGGGCTCCTCCCACAAGACGCTGGTAGTGCACCTCAATCAACAGGCGTACGAGGAGTTCATTTCTGAAGGAAGTGCGAGTCCTTCGAAGCGGCTGTCGAAGCCGAAGAAGACCCGCGCAGTCTGGGTGCGCAAAGTCGACGCCTCGGGCACCACTGTTGAAGGGGATGCGCCCGTCCAGCCTTCCCTTCCTGCTGACGTCCTCAGCAGTCAAGATGCGCCCGCTGATGCAGCGTATCTCTCGGGGAAGCGTGCGGCTGACCACGTTCCCCAGCCATCTTTCTCTCAGGCGAGAAAGATACGTCGACGGAGCAGGGGCGCAGCCAATGCCCCGCGCATCACTTCTGGTGCGCCGCAAAGAGCCTCTGTCTTTGACAGACTCACTCGCTGTAATGGCGAGGAGAATTTGGATGCTGAGTACTATGCGCCCCAGCGGGCTGGTACGAAGAAATCCAAGGCGGCACGGGCCATGCGCCACAAACGTGCTACGCCAGCAGCCGGCCAGAGGCACGCGCTTACAATCACGCGCGCTGCCGATGGCAAGCTGTACAAGGTTGACTCAAGTGCTTCTGCACCGACAACGAGTCGACCTTCAAAGTCCTCATCTCGCTTGGGCGCATTCACTGCGTGCACAACCAAGCCGAGAGAGGCAAACTCAGTGGTCTTGAACTCCCGCGCCTCCTCTGGTTGTGCGTTCGAGGTCCGTTCAAGTCACTTCAAATGCTGTGGTTCCCCCACTACTGATCGTGATGCCTGCTTGGTATTAGATCAGGGGGCGCAGCACTCACCCGACCACCCCGGCGCTTGGCCCTGCCATGCGCCTGAGAGGGGTGTGAGGGTAGCACTCTCCTCCAACGACTTGCGCAACGTGATCACTCATAAGCGCCGGGCAGGAGAGTTGACCAACAAGCACGATGCGCCTCTCACGGGGCACACTTGTGCGGTGGTTACCATCAACTGCTGTTGCAAGACGGCTGTACCACCAAAGCAGTCGGTCTTCCAACGGCTACAATCATCGACACCCCTCCGACATCGCCTTGGGACGAAGGTGTCAGCAGAAGAGGAACTAAAGGTTGCTTCATGCAACGTGATCTCCAATTCCTCATCTGTCCGGAAGACGACTGCCAATTCCTCGTCTTCATCCAAAAGCCAGCCGAGGAAAAGCAAGGCAGCTGTCTCGACCTCTGGAGTGTTCGAAAGCACTCGATCGAGGAAGAAGTTCTTGGAGGAAGCTGGGGGTTGCCAGACCCTTGTCGAGCCTCCTTCCGAAGACGAAGATGTCCAAAGCACAGCTGCGGCGAATCTTCATCAAGGCGACGATGGCCTCCCTGAAGCCCCTCAAAATGACAATGTCCTCCAGGACACCGCCGGGGGTAGTGCTGGAAACGAAGAGGCCCTTCAAGACAGAGCTGAGGGCAGTCAGGCCCTTGCAGATGCGCATGTCGAAGACGAATTCCTGAATGTGGCTGGGGGTGGCCAAACACCAGGAGAAGTGACTCCCCCACATGAGAACGAGGCTGAGAGCGAAGCCTCAACTAATCCATCCACATCCGGCCGTGTCATGACAGTATACATGACCGGGGGTGATCTTGAGACTGATGCGCCGCCACAGGACATTGTTCAGCGCATAGACTCGCTAGAGGGAGGACTCAAAACCCTCTCTGCCTCAATGCAAGCACTGACTCAAGCAGTATTTGAGATGCGGTCGGCCTTGATCAGGACACCTTCGAATGGTCCCGACCCAGGAGCCAATGGAGAGTCGAGTGTGCCCCTCCAACGGACACCCTCAGACACAGAAGCACCTCGGACGTCGGAACCCTCAAACGCTCCACTCCAGATGGTACCTCCTTCCCCGGCTCCTAGCTCCACGGAGGATGTGGTCGAAATGATCAAAGATCTGCGGGAGCGCTTTGAGTCCAAGAACAGGCAGGAGGAGCGCCAGAAGATGGGCATTCCCTACCCTTATCCCCTTGAGTGGAACAAGGTGGTTTATCCCCCAAAGTATAAACCACAAACACTCACGCCGTATGACGGGAAGGACTCTCCACGACGGTACCTGACGTACTTCCAGTCGCAGACAGGGCATCTTCCGAAGGAGGACGCGCTCCTCACCAGCATCTTTGTTGGGGCCCTGAAAGGGGTGGCGTATGACTGGTACTGCAGCCTCCCCGATAATTCCATATCGTCCTTCGACGACCTGACACGCCTCTTCCTCGACCGCTTCTACGACGGTGGGAAGGACATGACGATGGCGTCTCTCATTGAGATACGCCAGAAGGATAAGGAAACGGTTCGGGTATTCATCGAACGCTTCCGTCAGGCCTGCTTCAGGCTACCTCCAGGCATGCCAGAACATGCGCTTCTCTCCGCTTGCAGTATGAACATGCTGCCTGCAGTAAAGCTCTGGCTTAACTCTACTCCCCCTCCCGACTGGAGCTCCCTAATCATTGAAGCTGAAGCTGCAGAGAAGAAGGCGGCCAATGCACGTCTTCTCGGTGTTAGCTTCCCCGCCTTTGACGATAAGGGGAAAAAGTCCGCAACCAACAACTCCGGACGAGAAACAAAGGGAAAACAGGCATTGACTGTTAATGCCTCGAAGGACGCATCTGTGCCTACTCAAAAGCCTCCACTGGCACCGAGACCCAAGGAGGTTTATTCATTCAATGATGACGACACCCTGCAACTCTTTGAGATACTGAAGCAGGGTGACAAGATCAAGCTTCCGGACCCAAAGCGGCCCGATGAAGTCGGGAAGGTGGACAACCCGAGGTACTGTCACTACCATCGGTTTGTCGGACACCCGACTAAGGACTGCTACGTCCTCAAAAATTACATCCAGCGCATGATCAATGCGAATGTAATCTCCGTCGACTACGAAGAGAAGACGGTGTCAGCTAATGTGGTGTCACTTCAGTTCGGCACCTTGCCGCCGACTACCACACAAGATGGCGTCGTCCCCATCCCTAAGGCGACAATGGAGGTGGTGAACTTGCCACCCACCCGTGACAATGTGAGTGGACTTGTCCCACTCACCACATCTCGAGGAGAGGTCCTCTGGGTTCACCCCGACCTCGTCTCCGAGGTAACTCAACCGGAGGTACGCCCTACCTCCAAAGCAAAAGGCAGGAAGATCAAGTCTTGCCGCACGGTCTCTTCTTCAACGGAAGAGGCGCTTCCTGTGCAGACGCGTGCACAACAGAACTCCCAGCCCGGTGAAGCTGCCGCCGAAGTGGTGCCTCCTGGCACCATCCCTGAGGAGGGTCCATCCAAGCCCTCAGCAGCCAATAAACAAAAGCAAGTGGAGGCCCGTTTCGACAGACCTCTGCGGAAAGAAAATGCTTCGGGGCTAGCCAAGCCCCACAATTTTGACATTTTGGCACAACTGGCCAGTACTCCTGCACGCTTGTCTTTGTTCGAGCTCCTGCGTCTCTCCAAGGACTCCCGAGAAGCTCTCTGCGAAGCTCTGAAGGATGCCGAATCCTTTCTCAGTCAGGTCAAGCAGCCTGAAGACCTCCCAACTACTTGTGCACACTGTCGTTGTGCGGATGAAGTTATCCCAAACATAACCTTCACCCAATAAGACATGCTGCTCAAGCATCACCGACATAACCGATCGTTGTATTACACAGGGTACATCGGTTCGGTAAAGGTGAGCAGGATTCAGATCGATCCGGGGTCTTCCCTAAGCATCATTCCAAAGGTGCTGCTATCAAAGCTGGGGATCCCAATGTACCGGCTGGCGCCCTCCAATACGACCATTAGTGGCTTCAACGCTAGCAAGAGCGAGCCACTGGGCAAGATCCGGCTGAAGTGTCACATCGGCAGCCTCAAAACTGAGGTGACTTGTTATGTGGTGGATGCCGAGGTCAACTACAATATCTTACTCGGACGACCATGGTTACATGAGTACATGGTGGTGCCCTCCACGCTCCACCAATGCATGAAATATGTATCCACCAACGGCGTCATCCGGACGGAGTTTGCAGATATTGATCCCTTCAAAGGGATTGAGGCCTACTTCACCGATTCCGACTTGTACAAGCCTATTGATGATTTGGAAGCCAATGACGCTGATGATGAGGCAGAGACGGCAACAGAGCCGGACATGGAGCCTGAGACGACTCCTGACGCCCCCTTGAAAATCCGTCTGAAGGGGAAACCACCCCAGAAGGCGCCTCCAATGAGCATCAAGCTATCAGGAAAAGCGCCGGCTCGCGAAGCTCCCCTGAAGATACGCCTCAAGGGAAAGCCACCACAAACAGCGGCTCCCCTGGTGGTAAAATTACAAGGAAAGGCGCCACTCATCGGAGGCGCAACCGAGGCACCCCTCAAGGTGCGTCTTAAAGGCAAGCCGCCGCAGTCATCCAAGATGCCGGAGAGGGCTCACATAACCCTCTCAGACCCCAAAGTCAGAGCGGTGGAGGACTCTCCTGATCCGGCCCTAGTGCTTACAGATGAGGAGCTTGGCGAATATATCTCTGCTGATGTAGACGCACCCTCCTTCGACAATGTAATCCCACGGAATAAAATCTCGTACTTTATCAATAACAGAGTGTCTTTCAATTATTCTTGTCTTCCACACTGGAATGCCATGTATACATTAGACAACGCTCTACGATCGTTGCAAACACAAGTAACGACCGTCTACCACAATCAAATAGTCCCGTCTCAAGGAGTCTTCATAGTCCCTCCACGAAGCCGAGACGAAGGCACCATCATCTCGGGCAAAATCGAGCGTCGTCGGAACCTCCCGTCAATCGAGCCCGAACCTGATACCGGCAGAGTACAAGTCTATCGGTACACAGATACGGCTAAGCACATCATCCAAAAGATGGGCTACGACCTGAAAAGCAATAAAGGCCTAAACTACGGCAAGGGTCGGCATCTCCCTGTCCGGCTTTCGATGCCCAATGGAAAGCCACAGGATTACTATAATCGGACTCGACGGGGGTTAGGCTATGTCACGCCGCCATCAACTCCAGAGAGTTCAGACGCAGAAGACATAGAACATTCCCACTCGTCGGAAGCATCGACGTGGGATTCCGATACCAGTATCGGATCAGTCTTCAGGAAAGTGCTGTCAGCTAACATGACATCGGCGCAACCTCAGAAAGATGAAGGCGAAGACCAACCGCCGGAACCCTTTGAAGAGGAACCCTGGGCTCAACGCCTAGGAGAACAATGGAAGTCTCGTTTTGAGTTACGAGAACCTCCCACCGAAGACGAAGTCGAGCAAATCGACCTCGGGGATGGGTCTTCTTCTAAACCCATCTTTATCAGCAAAAGCTTGGAAGGAGAAGACCGAGAATCTTTAGTCCAACTGGCTAAGGAATATATTGACGTCTTCGCCTGGAGCTACGAAGACATGCCGGGTCTCGATCCACAGATCGCGATGCATAGGTTGAACATCTTACCAGATGCCAAACCTATCAAACAACAACAGCGACGCTTCCGCCCGGACATCATGAACGCCATCGATCAGGAGGTGGACAAGCTCTTGACCAGTGGCTTCATCCGTGAGGAACAACACCCGGACTGGGTAGCCAACGTCGTCCCTGTCACCAAGAAGAACGGGAAGATACGAGTCTGTATCGACTTCAGGGATCTCAACTCTGCTTGCCCGAAGGATGAATTCCCGCTCCCAATCACCGATGTAATGATCGACAACACATGTGGCTTTGAACGCATGTCCTTCATGGACGGGTATTCAGGCTACAATCAAATCAAGATGTTCCCTGATGACGCAAAACACACGTCATTCAGGACTCCAAAGGGTGTTTTCTGCTACACAGTAATGCCCTTCGGCTTGAAGAATGCCGATGCAACGTACCAGCGAGCTATGAGCACCATCTTCCGTCAACATCTTCGCAAGACAGTTGAGTGCTATGTTGACGACATCGCAGTCAAGAGCCGCCTCAAAAGAGATCACCTACGAGACCTGAAGACGGTCTTCGATCTTATGCGGGCACATCAACTCAAAATGAACCCCGCTAAATCCTTCCTGGGGGTTTCTAGTGGCAAATTCTTGGGCTTTGTCATCACGGCAAAAGGCATTCATGTCGATCCCGAGAAGACTAAAGCCATCCTCAACATGGACCCTCCGAAGAACCTTCGAGAACTTCGGGGCTTACAGGGACGTCTGGCATACATCCGGAGGTTCATAGCAAACCTCTCCGGTAAATGTCAACCCTTTACTCAGCTCATGAAGAAGGGAGTCTCTTACGTCTGGACAGAGGAGTGCCAAAAGGCTTTCGACGACATCAAGGCTTACTTGACAAGCCCGCCAGTCCTAGTGGCACCTGTCGCCGGCAAACCATTCCTCCTCTACGTCCGTGCCATGGATCATTCCCTCGGCGCTTTACTCGCTCAAAACAGCGATGCAGACTACGAGCAAGCAATTTACTACCTCAGTCGAACGCTCATCGGGGCCGAACACCGGTACAACCCCGTTGAAAAGGAGTGCTTGGCTTTGGTGTTTGCCATCCAGAAGACTCGTCATTACGTCTCGGGCCACACAATTCACGTCATCTCCCGAGTCAATCCGCTCAGAGTTCTCATGACGAAGCCAGGGTCATTAAACTCCCGGCTGGCTACATGGGCGATCCTACTAACGCCATACAACATGGTGTTTGTCCCGCAGAAGGCGGTCAAGGGTCAGGCTCTGGCTGACTTTTTAGCTGCACACCCCATCCCAGAATCTTCGAAACTCTATGAAGACATCCCGGATGAAGTCCAAGAATCTAACGTCACCGAAGAAAGCCCCGTTTGGCGGATGTTCTTCGATGGCGCTTCAAGAACGGGCCCCAACGGCCAAACCATCGCAGGAGTGGGGGTAGTCTTGGTCTCCCTCGATCAGCTGGTCATCCAGCGCGCATACTCTCTTTCGAAGCCGTGCTCCAACAATGTTGCTGAGTACAACGCACTCGTCATGGGACTCTAGCTAGCACAACAGCTGGGGGTGGATCATCTGGAAGCCTACGGCGACTCGAAACTCGTCGTAAACCAGATTCGGGGGCAATACGAGGTTCGCCATGAAGATTTAATCCCTTATCATGAAGTCGCGTTGAACATCATTTCAACCTTCACCGGGTTCTTCATCGAACATGTCCCCCGTTTACAAAACTTGGAGGCTGACGCTCTGGCTGGCCTCGCAGCCTCATTGGCCGTACCCCTTGGGACTCAACATTATGTTACGGTGACTGGCCGAGACCTGATTTGTCCCAAAAACAACCTGTGCTTGCAAGTGGCCCACGCCATGCCGACGAACACTGGGGTTAATGTCCGAGACTGGAGGTTCCCGTTCATCGACTTCACTGTCTACGAAATCCTTCCGGAAGACCCGAAGGAAGCCGTCTCAGTCAGGAGACGCTCTCTTCGATTCTACTACGATACAGCCACTAAAACGCTGTACCGACGCTCCTTCGACGGGCTTCTCCTTCGATGTCTGTCTAACAAAGAAGTGGCCGAAGCTCTTCGAGAAGCTCATGACGGAACTTGCGGAGCTCATCAACCAGGTCCTAAGTTGCAAGATCGACTGCGACGTATGGGCTACTGCTGGCCAACCATGGTTGCCGACGCAGTGGAATATGCTAAGAAGTGCCATGCATGCCAACTTCATGCAGACTTCATACATACACCGTCGGAGCCGCTACATCCTACAGTCGCCTCCTGGCCCTTCGAAGCCTGGGGCATGGACATTGTAGGGCCAATCACCCCTCCTTCATCGAGAGGACACCGCTTCATCCTGGCCATCACCGATTACTTCTCCAAATGGGCGGAAGCAGTCCTACTAGCGGAAGTAAAAAGCTCCAGGGTGGTCAGCTTTATCAAACACCATGTCATTTACCGTTTCGGGGTACCCCGGCGGATCATCCATGACAATGGTCCTCAGTTTATCAGCCACATTTTCAGCAGGTTCTGTGACAAGAATCGCATTCAAAACGTGGCCTCAACCGCCTACAATCCGGCAGCAAATGGATTGGCCGAGGCGTTCAACAAAACTATCGTCAGGCTGCTCAAAAAGGTCGTGTCATCCAACAAACGCGACTGGGACGAAAAGCTTGGCGAATGCCTTTGGGCCTACCGCACAACGGTACGGACCCCAACAGGCAACACTCCATTCTCCCTGGTCTACGGGAGCGAAGCAGTACTGCCTCTCGAGATACAGATACCTTCGCTCCGCGTGGCAATCACAAACGATCTCACAGAAGAAGACAATCAACGTCGTCGTCTGCGGGAACTGGAGGCACTTGACGAAAAGCGTCTCCTAGCTCAACAACGCATCGAACTTTACCAAGCCCGTATATCACAGGCTTTCAACAAGAAGGTCAAGCAAAGAACTTTCCAAGTTGGTGACCTGGTTTTAGCAGTCAGAAGGCCAATGGTGTTAACTCACAAGACACCAGGAAAGTTCGAGCCCAAATGGGAAGGACCCTTCATCATTGAGACGGTATACTCAAACGGTGCTTACCAGCTCGCCAAACCCAATGGGGACTTGTTCATGATGCCCATCAACGGCAAGTTCCTAAAGAAGTACTATTCTTGACATCCTCCAAGACATGTATTTCCCCAAGCAACCTCTTTTCGCAAAATCAAACGCTTCCGGAATCCAGCTGTTCCGTGGCATCCTTCCGTAGAAAGATAACCACGTCCACATTACCTCTGAGTTGTCTCTCTACATCCTACAAAGCGGAACCTTACATTTCGTAAGCTTACGCTATCCTTCATGTTTACCACGTCCACATTACCTCTGAGTAAACATCCCGTACAAACAACTCCTGTGTTGTCGTACATTGATCGCAGAACTTCCACGTCCACATTACCTCTGAGTTGTTCAGCGTATCCCCCAGGATCATTCCTCCACGTCCATAAATACCTCTGAGTAGGAAGATTCTATCAACCTAATGATTGCCATGTCCACATTACCTCTGAGCAAACATGTTGGTTCCTTCAAACTTATTATCTGTACCTAAAAACCAAGGTGCGCAAAAGATAATAGGTCCACATAAATCATCAAGTTCATGAGATCAAAAAATGAACACATCACAAAGAGATAGTGTATTTCTTTATTTTTCAAAAAAAGGAGTACAGAAATACGCTATTTCCCCAGCAAGAGTTGCAAAAAAACACATAAAAAAGAAGAGAAGTTACAATCCCCGATCCTCCCCAGGATGGGATGAGAGTTCTCTGACTCGACATCTCAGGTCGGCAGTGCGAGTTTCCACAATCGCCTGGACTCGCAGCTCGGCTTCTTGACGCATTAACCCGACAGCCTCAGCGGAAGTTTTACTCTCATATTTCTCATCAAGCTGTCGTCGCTGCTGAGCCAAAGCAAGGGTCCGCTGAGTAAGAGTCGCTTCTTCCTGCTTGAATGCCACGTGTTCAGCCAGGACACGATCAGCTTCTAGTTGAAGTTGGGCCCGCTGGTCTTCAAGACGGCGCATCTGAGCATCAACCTCTGCGATGTTAGCATCCACCGCAGCCCGCTTCTCCGTCGTCTTCTTCATAGATTGAGACAACTGCTCCGCCGCAGCCTCAGTCCCAGCCACTTCACGCTCCCAACTGCTCACATCGGCTCGATGGGAAGCCTCGATTTCAGCAATCGACTTCCCTATCTCTGCATCTATCAAGACTGAGAGGTCATTTCGTTGGATGCGCTGCAGTTCCGCGAGCCGCTCGTCCAGCTCCATTACCGAAACCTCCAGAATTTTGGCCATATGGTTATGGCCCTGGTGAATGCGGATCAGCTCGATACAAGGCATTGCCAAAGCTTTTGCCGCCGCAAAGCTCCCCTTGGCATCCATCACTGCAGATACACCTTTCTCCAGCATTTTGTACACTCCCTCGACGAGGAACTTCACATACCCGTCGGCTTCCGCCAGCACCTGCGGCGTCATAGCAGGAGTTGAGGGAGCTACTACAGTTTACGGACCGGAGGAAGATCCGCCAACCTCGATCTGAGAGGTTTGAACCTCGACAGCAATAGGCTCTTCATCAACAGGGCCCAGACTGCTAGCCCGAGGAGTCGAAGGAACAGAAGGAGCCGGCACATGCGTCGTGATAGTACCCCAAGTGGAAGGAGCAACAGAGGGTTCCACACCCTTACCCTTCTCAAGACTGGAGAAATCACCGACGTCAACGGCCACCTCTTCTACCCCCGACATTCTATCTGCATCAGCTACCTCCCCCGGCAAAACGGGGAGATCGATATTTATCTCCTGGCCAGCCCCAGGAGACAAGACCGGCAGAAGGGTCTCATTCGTCTCAAATCCCTCTACAGGGACAAAATCTGTCGCTACCGCCTGATCGGTAGCCATCTCTATGTCCATGGTTGAAGCCAAGGAAGGATTCGGCAATGATTCGGCCGACCTCCTTTCATCATGACCAGGAGGGGAATCAACCTTCTCCTCTATCCTCACTGCCTCTGCTGCCCCCGCAACGGACCCTTGCAACGCTGGAGGGACGTCACCAGAAGGCGACGAACTCCAATCCACTTCATCATCAGGATGCCTCGAGTCCGTAGGACCCTCAGCGTCCAAGGCCTCCACGGCAGATGGTACTATCCCAGAAGTTGTTGCGACTTCAAAGTCAGGAGATACTAAAACCTCCGCGGGAACATCTTCGGGACCCTCCTCCACAGGAGACATCATCGTTGGTGGAATGCGCTCCTCAGAAGAGCCTGCCACCTCCTTCGGCTTACTGGTGCCCGATTTCGAAGCACGAGACTTCTTCTTCAATCCCTACAAGAAGAAGAGCATAAGTCGCCACAATGACCTAAAAAACTGGAATTATGAAGCACTCCTTACCTCAGCGGGAGCTAAGCCCGTTGGCGTTACAAGTGGCGTTTCCGTAATCTTCGGGGTCGACGTCCTTCTCGACCTTTTCAGTACAGAAGAACCAGCTTCTGGGTCAGCCCGCCTTTTCCCGACAGACGGGTCTCTCACTGGTGCCATAGCAGCAGCCCGATACCCCGCCAATTCTGGCGGACGATATGACCGAGCTGCCACCAACATATTCGTTGTTGCCTCCAACTGGGTTCCAATGATGAAACTAGTCTCCCTGTCATAACCAGGAGACATAGTATTCATAGTACAATACAGCTTGGCGGCCGGATATAAGATCGGCGGCCGAGGATTGCGAACTGGTGTGGTAAACTTAACGCTAGTACATCCAGCGTTATAATACTGCCAGCCCCGGGCTCCATCCAGCAAACTCCCGATGAAGCCTAGACTGCTACTGGGATTCCGCAGCATTAGCTGAGTGTAGCCAAATTGACGAGCAAATCGGCTTGGCAAGTACGGTTCCAGATAACACCTGTTCTGATTACGGTAGACCAGATGCGAAGGCCGGATACTCTGCAACCAACGAAAACTCCATTTCGGCAAAGTAACCGCATCCTCGCCAGAATCAACCAAATCCTGGTCGGCCTCGAAATTCTTGAAGATCGGGCCAACCTTCACGATTTCCCACCCCTGAAGGAAGGACAAAACCCTCCTACAAACGGGGACGCCAGTGTAAGACCACTTCCTCTTGTAGAAGCGGCGAATGAAGGCATCTCCTTCAACATGGTCCTCCTCAGGACCAGGACCCATCACATTCGGATGATGTAAGATCAGCCACCCCATAAGATAATGGAAAGGCAGCTCGGCCCGAGGAAAGTTGTCATTATTACCTTTCTCGTGGATCACATCATCAGCAAAAGACCTCAAACCGCGCAGCAGGTTGCACACCATCGCGGGGAGGAGAGCCAGAGGTCGTCCAAAGGCCAACTTCACTGCAGGCAAGATGAGATTCCGATGTACCCTCTCAACAGCACCGGATCCCCCTGCAAATATGCAATCCCGGAGCCATATCATCAAGTAGGCCGTCAACACTGCCTTAGATGACTTCCGGTGCGCGCAGTGCCAGAAACAGCTGTACGTGTTCTTGCCGCTCTCATTTGAATGTGGGGTCTTCTCGTCCAGCCGGGTTATTTCAGAACTCACTTCCGCGGGTGTCAAGCCCTGCGGAGTCGCAAACCGGATCCTCGAAGGATCCGCCAAATCCTGCCTGAAGACATAGTCCCTCCAAGCAGTCACGTGAGGTTGGGTCTTACCCTTGTCCCTCCGGTGCATCAGATAATGATGGCTCGTCACCTCCTTGAAAACGGCCATCATCTCCGGGCCCTTATCTTCCAAGACCTGGATCTCTTCATTCGATGGGAAATATTCCTCGTACGGTTCCGAGCCCCAAGGAAGCTTGGACACTTCGTACATCTCACGAAGGGCCAATCCCAACTCCCCCACTGGAGTAAAGAAGCTGCCAGTCTGTGCGTTGAAAAGCTCCAACAGCGCAAGGAACATCGGCTTATTGAGGTCCACGCCTGCCTGCGTGGCCCGAATGGCGGCAGTCAGCCCTATCTCTTTAAGCTCAACTTTGAACCTGGAAAGCACCCAGGAGGTCAACTCGTCCCACTTTGGGATGTAGTGACACCAACCTTCGACTCTAAAACCAGCTGTCGGATACGTGACCTTCGACGTCAGCATCCGATTTGCAAAAGTCGGGGCACTAAAGGGAAACGTGTCATTTGGGACTTCACTATAGATGCTCCCGGGACGCAAAGCTCGGTAACTGAACGAAGAACCAGTTCGTGAAGCGGTCAAGGTGTCTCGCTGGTTCGAGGTGGTGTCAATCGAAAGGGAGCCCCCCAAGGCACCTCCTTGAGAAGGAGTAAGTTCCCAACCCATCCTTCTCTTCGAAGCTAGACGATAAAAGGCTGTCAATGACAACTGGCGGTCAACCTGCCGCATGTATAACATCATGCCCTTAGCAGCAAAGAACCAGTCTTCTCTGATCTTCAATATCTTCGCCTCGGAAGAGACTAATCGGTCGCCAAACAGAAAGACAGGCTTTAAGAAGGTCACACCTTCAGAATCAGCAGACTTCAGTTTACCGCTCTCCATCATACTCTGGAGGAAAAGCGGCAACTGGACCTGGATTTGTAGCATCCTCTCACGAGGTTGGTCCTGAAGGATAGCATCCTTTGCAGGGTTGATCACCGCCTCATCAAAATCAACTCCCATCTGGCAAAGAGAAGCGTCCAGGAGGACCTCATTCAACAAAGGGATCGTCATCGACACTGGCACAACAAAAGTGGAAGTCAGGCAAAAAAAAGAATAAAATATGTCAGGCAGACTGGCGCATTGCCAGGGTATGAACCCATGCGCATCTGCTTTGGCGCATCATCAGGGTATGGACCCACGCGCATCTGCTTCGGCTCATCATCAGGGCATAGGCCCATGCGCGTCAGCATGTCTCGGCGCATCATCAGGGCGTAAGCCCATGCGCGTTGGCATTGGAGCTTCGGCGCATTATCAGAGCGTGAGCCCATGCGCGTCAGCAAAGGCTTCAGCGCATCTTCAGGGAATAAAACCCATGCGCGTCAGCCATTAAAACCTCGGTGCATGATAAAGGTATAAACCTATGCACGTCGGCAGGACAGAACCTCAGCGTATCATCAAAGACCAAAGTCTATACGCGTCGGCAGTTAGGGCACAGGGCCCAAAGCAGAGACGAAACTCACCTGTCACCTCAGGACGAACGTCGGCAAGAGGCGCAAGAGTGATAGGTACATCCTCATCGACAGACTCCTTCGCTTTCTTCTTCCCCTTGCCGGCAGCACCGCGAGGAGTCTTGGGAGCCATTCTCTAGAAGAAGGAGAAGTTAGGGTTTTGAAGAAGAAACTCTAAAGAAGCAGAGGCACAGAGAAGAAGAACCCTTTCTCTCTCCAACTCTTACCTATTTATAGGACTTGGTCGCACGCGTGAACAGATGACGTGTGATCTCAGCCGTCGCCTCGGGTTCTGTGCAAGGATAACAGCAAATAAAACCAAAAGATCATCATTAATCTTTTCGGTTACCGAGGCACCATCATCATTAACTGAGAAGAGCATGCGCCCGAACAGGCATGCGCCCAGAAATCATGCGCCCTGACCTCCATGCTTCTTATTCAAAGTATTCCAAAACTTATTCAAAAGTTTTGAAAACTTTGAAGGGGGTCTTGTAGAAGCATGGAATTTCACAACCAGAAAGACCATGCGCCAGACACTACATGCGCTAGAACTCAGACGAAGAACTTCACAGCAAAGTCAATAAGTATAGACATTTGAAGAAAGACTTTTTATTTATATATAAAAGTCTATTACATGTCTAGAAAAGATTGTACAAAGGAGAAATGGAAAGATCCTAAGCCTACAGCCAGCGGCCACCGTGCGCCTTCAGATAAGCGCAGCGGCCACCATGCGCCTTCAGATAGGCGCAGCTTCACCATGCGCCACCAGTGAGGCGCAGCAGATACTATGCGCCTCCATCCAGGCGTATTCTGCCATCTCTACCAGCAGCTCAGTTATGTGCATTCGGTCCAGCTATGTGCATCCCTTCAGCCAAATTCTTCCAGCCAGGCTCACCTGGCCGAGCAGAGCCCAGTTATGTGCCGCTCTTCTAACTAGGCTCGCCCGATAAATGCTTCGATACACAAAGCATTTAACCCTCTGGCTGGAACCAAGGAAGAGAATAGCACCGCAAATGCTGTGGCCAGGGGAGGCTTTGAAAGAGCCTCCAAAGCCGAAGGAAGACCGTGATCGAAACCGCGGCTAAAGGAGCAGCTTTCAACACAATCAAAGTGGACGACACCCACTTTGAAGGAAGAGAGAGCCTTGCACCGCCATTCCGATCTACGGCTCTTCCGGAATAACGGAGACGAGGCTCGAGCATCCCTATCTTTGGATGCAACAGGCACCTTCCGCCTGCCTCAGAAGCCCTCGACTCCGTCTTTTGGATGTAACAGTCACCTTCAAGTGCATCGAAGACAACACAGCGTCTCATCTTCACCCTCGGGAGCACTTCGTCAACAGAATGCACCCGCATATTCAAGTTCATGTTGGAAGAACGTGAGGGAATGAGAAGCAAATCTTCTCTCCATGCCACTATTTATAGGCCGGGCAGATCAAACCCACGCGCCAAGTGGATGGCCCTCCGAATTCCGTGCAATCAATTTACATTAAATGGATGAACCAGACGCCTCGAATTCAGCCAAACGACTATTTATGGCACTCGAAGAGCGAGACAGCCGCATCATTAAAAGACATGTCCGATGCGCCAGCCAAACAGCGCATCACACGGACGCGCCCTTCGGCATCAGGCGCATCATACAGACGCGCCCTACAGTACTCGGCGCATTATAGAGGGTGCGCCCTCACACATCTCCATACCGAGTGGAACGCCAACCGACGCGCCCACTCAGCTGTCCATCGAACGTCACCAACATTAAATGCTGAACTGACAGAGTTGGCAGCACGCCTCCCAAAGTCTGAACAGTTGACAGCTTTATTCAGAAAACGAAGCGTCGGCAACGTCTGCATCATCATGACTTTATTTCGACGGCTACTGCCACATGGCCACTCCACCATCCGCATGCGCCTCTACAGCCATGCGTCCAAATCAGCATGCGCCTCAAAAGCCATGCGCCTCAGACTGCTCTCTGATCCCGAAAGACAGAAGGAAAGTCGCCTGCATGCGCCTCAAAAGCCATGCGCCCCAAATGGTTTGTAACTCCTAAAGGTTATGAGCCGCAGCCTCCTCCTGCGCCCAATCCAAGGTGCAGCTCACCAGATCACTCCTCTCCACCAAATTCGAGATCTTCGAACCATGAGTCGACGACACGTGTCCTTTGACTCAACTCATCCGAGATTTCAGCAACGGAAAGATCTTCTCTCTGCTACGTGCCGGCTCACAACAGCAGTATGAAGAGTTCTCCCTCTCGATCAGGGCGCAGCATCCATGCGCCTCCATCAGCAACCTCCACGTGGCGTCCCCACACCGGCGCATCCTACATGCGCGCATGAGCAGCCAGCCTGCAAAACTATAAATAGAAGGATCATCCCCTTCACACACACACACAGAGACTCAGAACACAAGACTCACATCACCAGAGAGGCAGTCCTAGACACTCAACGTCTTCCTCCTCTCAGCAAGCTCCAGCACCCAGAGCAATCAACACCTTCAGAGAACCGATAACCGCCGTCAGCCGGTCAACGGAGTCAACGCATTACCACTCGCTCCATTGGCACTAAGGACCCAGCTTAAACAAAAGTGTACTCCTAGGACTACATCTAAGTCCTATATTGTATCACTGTTCTGTTTGTATTAAGATTTCAATCAAAACAATTTTAATGGCAAACAAGCATTTGCAGGTTGCTTATCCTGAATGCTATGGAGGATTCCCTAGCAGAATCCTACAGTAAGAAACCAATTGCCAGAGACATATGGGAGTCTCTAGAGAAACTGTACGAAGAAGACAAGAACAGGAGCAAGATATTTGTGGTTGAAAAATATCACAAATGGCTCTTTGAGGACGAGAAGTCCATGTTGCCGCAGGTAAAAGAATTTCTGAAGCTGCGACAGAAGTTGGAAGACGAGGCGATGCCCCTCCCCGACAAGTTTGTTGTTGGAGGGATTGTCTCAAAGCTCCCCGCTGGGTGGAGTAAGTTCTATGCAAACATGCATAGGAAGAAGCTTGAGATCAGCCTTGAAGATCTCTTGCAGAAAATGTCACGACCCGCTACCCAAATTGTTGGGCCAGGCCGAGTCATGTCCAGCCTATGTTGAGATAAAATGTAGTAAGCTGTTCTAAAGACAACAGGATAAGACTAAATGTGCTAACAGTTCTATAAGTGAAGAAGTATCATAAATGCTCCAAACACAAAAGTCGTCGTATATAGTAAAATATCCAAGTACAAGTAAACTGAAATGTAAAACTGGATACATGTCCAGTTACAAAATGATATAGTCTAATACATGTCTACTCTCAAAAGTCTAAGTAAACAAAAGACAATTAGGCGAGGTTTCCTGCAGGAACATCCTCGTAAAGCAGAGCCGGGTCCTCGGCAGTAATCCCATAATATGAGTCGCACAGTAACTCCTCCTCAGTAAGGACACCTACAACGTTATCCTGTCAGGACGGAAGCAAGTACTAAATCTAGCAAACTAGCACATGAAACATGGAAATGAACATGAGAATGAACATGAGAGGAATAACTGGAAAGCATGGCATCACATAGTCTATCATGGCAAGGACACATATGTCATAGAGACAGATGTATATGTAATGTTTAAAACTGTAGCAGGTACGTGATCGGTCAATAGATGTACAATGCGCTGTGGCACATAATAAAATGTACATACGTACAAGTAGACAAGCATAGGTGTACATCCGTACAGAAAATGCGAGATATTTACCTGCGGCAAGGTATGCATATAAAATACGACCGAGCTCGCTACTATAGGGGGGTCGTGATCACGTACACTACTATCAGTTTCCCCATAACCCATTTTCTAATCATGCGAGAGATACATCAAGACTGTTCTAAGCATGGTAGTAACTGGAAGTACAACATGTAGAGATCTAACTTGCTACCCCAAGGATCAGCATTTAACATGGTGGGGTTTGCAGTTCATTTATGTGACAATATGTAAAGTTCGTAGAAAGTACTTGTCTCTAGCAAAGCAAAACAAAACAAGCTGCGATAACAATGCTATGGATGTCCAGTAACTCGTTGCTGTAGAAGTAAAATATAATAACTTAGTTTTACACTAAGCTAAAATACTAGGACACTAAATGGTGCGACACGACTTGTGACTGGGCACCTAGCCAAAATGATGACTTGGCATAGGAGACCAATGTGGGGTGATACACTATGTTAACTAACTTTCTAGGGTCTTTATACTAGTGAGGGATGGGGTTCAACACGACTAAAACTCCAAATAACACAAAAAGCTACAAGTCGTAATTAATCAATAAATAAATCAAAAGATCATTGTGTTCTAACAATTTTTGAAGTAGACAAAAAGCCTAGTTTTCCTTAAAGTAAAGTACCAAGGTGATCCTTGTTAATCATAGAAATTTATTATAATTTTTCTGGAATTTATTAACCAGTACAAATATTTTATAAAAATCAGTTTTCCTAAGTATACAGAAAATAAGTTTTGGTTTCATATGCCAAACTAGTGGCAAAACAGTAAATTAAATACTACAAAAATTATACTAAATTAGCTAACTTAACATAGTATCTAAAAACTATTTTTCCATAATTTTAGCAATACTTTAAGTATTTTTAGAAAATCAAAAACAGCATTGTACACAATAATTAATTATCTGCGTATTTTGTCCATGTATATAATTTGAACCAAAGTTCAAATACAGGACCCAAGGCCATGAATCAAGTCCAATATGACTTGTACAGGTCTTGAATGTGTGAAAACACATTTGAGCCCAAATACCCATGCTAGGCTTGGACACCAAATGGTTGCAGTAATTTAAATACAATAAAAATATAATTTGGTGATAGTGCAAAATAAATATTATTATTTTAATAAGGCTAATTTGTACAAAAGAATATATACATACCTATGCTAAAAGTATATATAGATATATAAGGAAAAATACTTAATTTATAGAGTATATATATATATTTACAAATATATATATATACATAAGAAAACACTTAATAATATAGTGTATATATATAATATATATACGTATGAAAATATATATATTAACATATGTATATAGAATTTACTAACTATAAAATATATACATATATATTAAATACTGTTAAAATACAGTATATATATATATATACTAATATATATATATACATATAAAAAAATATATATATATACATATATATATATATATAAAACAAAAAAAAGAAAAGAAAACAGAAAAGAAAAGAAAAAGGAAACAGAAAGAAGAGGGGGGGGCTCGAACCCGAGCCAGAAAAGCGGGGGGTTTAATCGGGTCGGGCTGGCCAGGGGGTCAGCCCGAGCTCAGTGTTAGGGTTAGAGTTTAGGTTAGTTTTATTAGGTTTAGGTTAGATTAATAATAAAAAAAATATAATAACCATACTGTGTCCTGACAGTTAGGGACACAAGAGTCTAAGTGTCCGGGTTGATTATGACACGCATGACACGAGTTTGCCGTGTCCACACTCACCAATAGAGTCTTCGGGTGCTGGCGTGTCATATACGTGAAATCGAGACACAGTAGGACACATGAGTCAAAGAGACACGTACGTGTCCAAGTCGAGCGTGCTTTCGTGGCGGCGACTGGGCGGAGGAGACGTCGTGGCGGTGGCGCGTGGGTGGCGCTGGGTTCGTCTCAGCGAGGCGCTTCGACTGGCGGTGGTTGGGGGCGGTGGCGACTGCTGTGGAGATGGCGGCGGGGTGTCGTCGGAACTAGGGTTCAGGCGAGTTTAAGTAGGGAAGACGGGGGCAGAGCTAGGCTAGGATAGGTCATGGTGGTGGTGGTTGGTCGAGGGAGGTGAGGGGGTTCTTTTATAGGGGAGCCAAGGCGGTGGATTATCGGATTAGGGTTAGGGTTTCGGTTAGGGTCGCCGGAAAATTAGGGAGAAGGCGGTGATCGGGCTGGGGAGAGGGTAGTTTACACTTAGATCCCTAGGGTTTTAGGAAATTAGGGTTAGGTCCCTCCCTAGGATAAATTTGCAAATAATATTTGTAAACCGACATTAAAATGAATTAAGTATTTGCAGAAACTAACTAAAACATTTGAAGTAATTACATATCTATATTAAAACAATTCTAAAAATTACAAATTGATATTAAAACATTTTTAGAAAATTACAACTTAATATTTTTGTATTAAAACTCATTAAAATATTAATTAAAAATTCTAGAAAAATTCCTAAAAATCCTAATAATTATTTTAAGGCTAAAATTAACATTAAAAATTAATTAACACCAATTTAACTAAAATTGAAAAACAGGGGCTGATAGGAAATCTATGTTGAGGACCAGATGCGGGCTCAACTGAAGGTGGACGCACTGTCCAAGCAATTGGCTAACGCCAATCTGGTTTATACCAAGGAACCAAGGGAAAAGCAGGCGACTTTCCACAACAAGAAGAAGTACCCTAACAATCTGAACGTGAAGGGGACTTCCTTCAAGCGAAAGAAGGCAAAGTCTCAGATGTCTTGTTTCAAGTATGGCAAGAAGGGCCACTTCAAGAATGAATGCAAAGCAAAGACCAAGCAATCATAGCAAGGAGAGCCTAGTAAGGTATCTATGATCACTGACGTTGTTGCTATGATTGCTTATACTCTTGAGTTGTGGCATAATAGGCTAGGACATGTTCATTGTAAACGAATAAACAGAATGTCTAGTCTAGGACTTATCTCCAAGTATGGGGATAAGGTAGAGAAATGTGAAGTTTGTGCTCAAACAAAGATCACAAGGAAATCCTTTCCTCGGGTTAATCGAAGTACAGATCTTCTGGAGTTGGTACACTCCGATATTTGTGACTTCAAACAGTTCTCTTCAAAGGCCGGGATAAAGTATTTCATAACCTTCATCGATGACTTCTCAAAGTTTGCGTTCGTCTACTTGCTGAAGGCTAAAGACGAAGCATTCGAGAAGTTCAAGGAGTTCAGAGCCGAAGCTGAGCGGCAGACTGGACAACAACTCAAAAGAATAAGAAGTGATCGAGGTGGGGAGTACAGGTCTCATGAATTCGCATCGTTCTGCAAAGAACATGGAATTGTCAATGAGACTACGGCTCCGTACTCTCCTCAATCAAACGAAGTAGCAGAGAAGAAGAATATAACGTTAACAGAAATAATTAACTCAATGTTGTTGACTGCTGGCCTTTCTAAGTGCTACTGGGGAGAAGCTGTATTGATGGCCACTTTTATTCTAAATAGGGTGCCTCATGCAACTTCAGACATTACTCCTCATGAACTCTGGTTCAAGGTCAGACCTAACTTGAATATCATTCGAGTGTGGGGGTGTCTGGCATATGTCAAGCTTCCAGATCTGAAAATTCAGAAGCTTGGGACAAGGACTACTAAGACGATCTTCTTGGGGTATGCCGAGAAGAGTGATGCTCGGAGATTTCTTGATATTGAGTCAAATCATTTCATTGAATCTCGCGACGCAGAATATTTTGAAGACAAATTTGCAAGGCACAATAATATTGTTTTTGCGAATATTTCGGAGAATAATGAGGGTGCACAGGTCTTCAATGAAGATGTGGTCCAAGAAGATTTTGTTGTAGAAACAACGGTTGAACCAGATCTCGCTGAGCCGTCAACGAAGCGAGTGAGGAGGCCGAAGGACTTCGGAAGTGACTTTGTCACCTATCATGTGGAAGCAGATCTGCTTACCTATGATGAGGCGATGAAGACCAGAGACGCAGTTTTCTGAAAGGAGGCGATTGACAATGAAATTGATTCCATCACCTCAAATAAAACTTGGGTGTTGGTTGATCTTCCTGAAGGAGCGAAACCCATCGGATGCAAATGGATCTTCAAGAAGAAGATGAAAGCAGACGGAACTATTGATAAGTTTAAGGCTAGGCTGGTAGCCAAGGAGTTTTCTCAGAAGCAGGGGATTGACTACTTTGACACATATGCTCCAGTAGCCCGGATGACTACCATCAGATTGTTGATTGCTCTCGCAGCAATACATAAGATGGTGATACATCAGATGGATGTGAAAACGGCTTTCCTAAATGGCGAGCTGACCGAAGAGATTTACATGCAACAGCCAGAGGGATTTGTCATCAGGGGTCTTGAAGACAAAGTCTGCAAGTTGGTGAAATCTTTGTACGGTCTTAAACAGGCTTCCAAGATGTGGCATGAGAAATTTGACAAAGTTATAAGGTCAAATGGCTACATGGTCAGCGATACGGACAAGTGTGTTTACACAAAGTTCGCTGATGGAAGAGGTGTGATCGTTTGTCTGTACGTGGACGACATGCTTATCCTAGGTACGGATATTAGCTGTGTCACGGAGACAAAGAAATTGATCTCAAGCAAGTTCAGTATGAAGGACTTGGGGGAAGCTGATGTGATCTTAGGGATCAAGATCATCCGGACAGACACTGGACTATTATATTGAGAAAATGATCACTCGTTATGGGTATCGGGATCTTCCAGGGATCGATACGCCGTACAGATGTGATCTGAAGCTGAAGCCTAATTCAGGAAAAACCGTCAGGCAGCTGGAGTATGCAAGCGTAATCAGAAGTTTGATGTATGCTACTACTGCCACAAGGCCTGACATAGCTATCGTCGTGGGAATGCCGAGTCGTTTCACGAGCAACCCAGGTGCTGAACACTGGAAAGCTGTGAAACAGGTTATGAGATATCTCAAGAAAACTCAGACATATGTACTGTACTACAGCGGAGATCTGCCGGTAGTGGAAGGCTTCAGTGATGCCAGCTGGTGCTCAGAGGTGGAGAGCAAGAGGTCCACAGGTGGATTCATTTTTACAATAGGTGGAGCTGCTATATCGTGGAAGTCGAAGAAGCAGACTATGCTCTCGCGGTCATCCATGGAATCTGAGTTCTTTGTACTTGATATCGCAGCCGAGGAAGCATAATGGCTTCGGGAGCTCATGTATGATCTTCCAGTGGTTGGGACGTAAATACTGGCGATACCGATATACTGCGACAACCAGACGACTGCGACAGTGGCATCAAATGACCTCTTCAACGGGAAAAAGAGGACTGTGCGGTTGAAGCACATGGTAGTACACGATCTTATCAAGAGATGTGTTATTGCAGTGATTGATGTTCGGAGTCAGGAGAACCTGGCGGATCCATTTACCAAGGGCCTCAAGCGCCAGCTGGTTGATGACACAGCTTGTAAAATGGGCTTGAAGGCATTCTGATATTGTATTATTGTATTCCTACCATAAAGTTTTATGCTAATAGTTCAAAGAGAAATCTACTAGGCATCTTGCTTTTGGTTCAAGGGAGGACCACTAATCGGAAGAATATCAGGAACGATGGGTACATGTTCTATTGGACATGGAGAGGTTACGGACCTATAACCACTGTTGTCTACTGTTGTTTTCTGCAAAAAATGGTTCCTGTGGGAAGGTTGGCTTAATTGCCTTAATGAGTTCTCAGACAGAGTGAATACCTGGTGTGCTTTACAGGAAGCACGGTAGAGCAGCACTATAAGGAGTGAAACTCCATGCTACAGTGGGGTGACTCCACAATGAGGTTCCTATATGTGGGGTGCTGCCCAGGAATAGGATAAAGCCTCGATTTTGCAGGCCAAGTCACAGCGATGTAGCACCGCAAATAGGCAGTTAGCCTAATGATGTATGTTAAAATAAAGAGGGGTGTAGTCAGCACTACAAAGAGGAGGAGTTTCTCATGTTACAGTAGCACGACACCACGATGAGGTACCCGGTTAGGGATAAAGCCTCGGCCTTGCAAGCCATGTCGTTGCGACGTAACACCGCAAGGGAGCCTAAGGCTTCATGCTGGGTAGTTTGGCACTACAAAGAGGCGGTTGCCTCATGCTACAGTAGTATGACACTACGATGAGGTTCCCGGAATGGGGTAAGGCCTCAGCTTTAAGCCATGTCATAGCGGCGTAGCACCGCAAGGAAAGCGCAAAGTGCTTCATGCCATGTCTTTTTATAATGAACTCACCTATAGTGTATGGACAAAGAGATATCAGGCCGTCTCTTGAGGGTAAACTTGTAGACGCCCAAAATTATACACTGAAACCAGGCTGGCACAGGACCTTTAATGTGTAGCCAGAAGCATATGTAACTACATTATGTGAGTGGGAAGAATTTTAGCTATGATGCAGAATTCAAGGCTTAGTCCATTCTTGTATTATAGTCTGTTGTTTGAACCATGCGGGAAGATTCAAGTCGTCAGCGATACCTCTCCTAATGCATGATGGACAGTTACTGTGGGGAACACTTATACTCATATATATAGAGATATGTGGGGGATTGTTGGGTTTTGGTCTTTTACAAAGTGAATTTTAGTCCCACATCGGCTAGACCAAAGGAGTTGTATCTCTATATATTAGCTTTGCTAGTTTAGAGATGCACATGTGGTGTGGAGGTGCACATAGGTGTGCCATGTGGGGTTATTTTTCTAATGGGAAAAAGGCTAAATCAACAATAAAAGCATTCATGCTTTTTGCTCTTGGGAAATTCATTTTCATGGGAGCTAAGCCCCGTAGCGACTCGGACTCGGACTCGGACTCGGGCTCGGGCTCGGGCTCATGGGCTCATGAGGCGTAATGTGGCATTTTGTTGGCGCACTTTGCACTTAGCACGTCAGCATCGTCGCTAGGCGCATAGTGCGCTTTAGTTGCACTCGTTGCGCGAGCCACTTGCGCTGCCACGTTGCGCGCCACAGGTTGCGCGACCAGGGTGCACGCCAGGTTGCGCGCCAGGTTGCGCGCCATAGGTTGCGCGTCCAGGGTGCACACCAGGGTGTGCGCCAGGTTGCGCGCCAGGTTGCGCACAGGTTGTGCATAGGTTGCGCCGGGTGCGCTGGCTGCGCAGTGGCGCAGTGCGCGCAGTGGCGCAGGTTGCGCAGTGGAAAGAACTCATAAAGATCTACAATGGGGTTAGTTTTCACAGTATGATCGTAGGACTCTTTTGTGAGAACTAAGCAATTATTGCTCTACACTGAATAGCTCCACAACTTCTACCATTGCGGCAAGAGACTGCGGATAAAAGATGTGAATACAGTCGCTATCAAGGTCTGCGCCCACAGAACACCACAGACGTGCAGCGAGCTATTTTCTCGTCAGAGCAGACAACTTCCTGAAGCAGCTATTGGCTCATGGCAGCTCCTGAGGCTCTTCCAACCTAACAAAGGCGTACAGCCACTATGAGCAGGGCAGAGCACAACCTGTGGCTCTTCGGGTTGGCAATCGACCCAAGCCTTGTCGTCGGGACCTCCAAGACGTCGATCAGGTTCTAACTCCTCATGGTGGGCATTGCGGTACATCTCGACACTCATCAGCAGCTTTTGTACAAAGACACAGCTTCTTTGAACGAAGGGATCCACAACCAACAGCCAACTTGTGCAAGGCCAACGACGGTCGTTTGAAGCTAAGTCTGGGTCAAGCATGGTGTTGGAAATGCTAAGAGAGGAAAATGCGACTCTTCATAAAAACTCTCCCTTATATAGGGTGAGTGTGGTCCAAACCACAGGCCACGTGGCCGTCGGTTAAAGACTCCCAAATTAATGGGATGAACCTAGGTGTCACGCCCCAGAACCAGAATACCGGAGAGTGGGGGCAGACATAACCAACTACGCAATCCCAAAGTACGTTAATACTCTGAAATCACGTATAAGCTGTCAAGACATGGGGGTTACTCTACAAGCCATCAATCAATCCTAAGGTTTAACAATCCTAGGTATCTCAATCACAGGCAATAATACAAGAGCAAAGAACACGATCATCATACATACAATAGTAAGGCGTCCCGAACCATATATACATGACTGATCATGAAGCCAGTACCACAGAACTGATGACTAGCTAGAGTATTAGTCGTACATGATAAGGACTAGCTATAGTCTAGAATACACATATCATGTTTATGCCCGTAGGCTACAATATCACGGAAAATACCAAAACACGAGCTAAACACGTGCTCGGGGCTAAATGTTACAAGAGGAGAATTTACATATCAGTGGGAGAACGAAGAAAAAACCCACTGAGGCACTCTGGTGCTCCGGCTGGTCACCGTCGAGTAGATGGTGCGGTAGATCCTTCGGGCTCTTCTATTAGAACCTGGCCATGCAAAACCAGTGGGGTCAGACCCCAAATAGCAAGTACCACAAAGGAGGCCGAACTATGAACTTAAAATCAGCAATCATAGGCAATCAACAGGGAGAGAAAGCAATAAGTAAAGGAGGATCGAGATTCGTGCAGTACCAATGCACTTATCCCGAACATAGGAAGACAGTAAGTAAATCATCATTTGACATAAGGTAAACTGGAGAACATGTTAAATAAATAGAGCCAGGTAATATACGAAGAGAGGACGAAGGTACTATTCCGGAAGCCCGGTTACAACCCTTAAACCAAACAAGGACCGAAATTGTAACCCTTCGCCTGAACAGAATTTGGTCTCTGATCATTTATTGCTAGAGGTGACAACCATTAAGTGACAATCAGAGAGTGACAATACAGAGTACAATACATTAGAGTGACAATCATTGCCACCGTTATCCTGGAACAATTAGGAATTGGATCTAGACAAGACTAAGACTGGGAAGGTGATATACGATGGGATAACCATGGAACTATTCAGATAACCAGGTTACAACCCGTAAACCAAACAAGGATCGGGGTTGTAACCCTTCGTCTGAACGAAACTTGGTTTCTCCCACCATTTATCGGCAAGATAAAATAAGAAATTATGACATGTAACAATCATGTACAAGATCAAGACAAGATTAAACTGATTGAACTCCATCCAACAATCACGGCCAAGCAATAAGTATGGCTTGATACTTTAACTAACTAAGGTTATCACAGGCCTAGTTACTAGCAAGATGCAGTAAGATTATTCCACAGCCACAAGCCCTGCAGACCATCCAGGTTACCCAGATCAAAATTAGGGGTTGAATTCAAGTGGGTACATCGTCCAGGAAACGCATGTACCCTTAGGTGACTTTAGAGGGTGCAACTGTAATGCCTGTGGTTCGTATTACGTATTTCTGGAATACGTGTACGTATTTATTCTTGTATTGCATGATTTTCTTGCTTAATTTCCTCCCTGAGCTTGCTTTATTCTTGGTTTGGGTTGGCTTGGTTCGGTTTGGGATTGCTCTTGGTTCATCATGAACCAAGGGGTGAACCCCCTACCTACTACCACCACTACCATTTATGAACCCTTCTCCTTTCTCTCTCTTTATTTATCATCTTCTCCACCATTACTTCCTTACCTACCAGAGAGAGGGAGAGAGAGAGAGAGGTCTAGGCAAGTGCAACTTGTTTCATGGAGGAACTCTAATTTTATTGCTTCATTCTCTTCCTTACAGCATTTTAACTTACTTTAGAACTTGGCATTTTCACTTTCCATGGCTAGATTCTTCTAGATCTAAGTTTATTTTATTTTCGGATTTCTTGGGTTTTGATCTACTTAATCCTGTTATTTCTGAGTTTTGAGAGTTCTATGTTGTAGAGAATCTCGTTCTACCCCATTTTGACCTATGGAAGTTCGGATTTGGGCTTCGGATGAGAGAGTTATGCAGCTTGGAAGCCATGGCTTATGGTGTACTTCTTCTCGGAAATTTGGAGAAGAAGCACAGTCCCGAGCCGCATGGTGTACTTGACCGCATGAACATTCATGCGGCAAGTCAGTTCCAACCGCATGCACTATTGACTTAACTTGACCGTGTGACAAGTTCATACGGCAAGTATTCCCGGCCGCATGGGACCCAGTCAGTTCAGCCGCATAGGGCTGAGGACCTTATCCTGCCGCATCAGCTTATCTTGGCCGCATGAGTTGGACCCAGCCGCATGTGCACAGCCTTGACGAGCCGCATGAACCAGACTCACTCACTGGCCGTATGAGTCTTATATCCGCCAGCCGCATGAGATCCTGAACCTTATAAGCCGCATAAACCCCCCCCCCCCCCGGTCAGCCGCATAAGCAATCACCTTGACCCAGCCGCATGGGACTTGACTTGGTTGAGCCGCATGGACTCATTTCTGCCAGCCGCAGGAGTACCCTTGCCCTCCTGGCCGCATGTGTCTTGCCCTTCTCTTGGCCGCATGAGTTCGACTTATTCCAGCCGCATAAGAATCCTTCTCCTGCGAGCCGCATGGGTCCTTAGTTCCCCCGACCCGCATGAATCTCTCCCCAGCCGCATGAACCGACTCCTTCTCCAGCCGCATGAGATCCATCCTGGCCGCATGTGCCTTAGCCGCATGGCTCTTCTATAGCCCTGTATATTAATATTTTATTAGATATTTTATGTCCATTTTATATCCTTACGTCTTTTGTCATGAACTTGATTTTACTTAATACGTTTGGAATGACTATTGTACATGGTATGGTGTGACTAGTGAACCTGACATGACACGATAGTGACCCGTCGTGGTGCACTCCTGACTAGTGAAGCTGACATGACCTGATAGTGGCCCGTCGTGGCGCACTCTTGACCAGTACACTTGACATGAAAACCTGACATGATATATCTGATAAGCTGTTACGACGGCTACCTGACATGACATGACCTGTATAAATAACATGACACCGTGGGTGATTGTGCTTGTACAATAATCCAGTCCTGTCTTACATCATGTCTAGGAGGGGACTCCTGAGTACCACGGTCAGGAGTACCTATTGAAATGGACTAAGGCTAATAACTAGATTAATACACTAGTCATAAAGAGATCTTCCAGCTACAGGCAATCCCGTTACCTGGGAACGCCTTGGGATCTGTAGCCTGCCGTCGAGTATGGCACATTTCCAGCACACTGTCATGTGTTGCACCCTTCAAGCTACCTAAGGGTACATTCGTTTCCTGGACGATGTACTCACCTGAATTCAACTCTAAATCTTTTAACCCGGGTAACCTGGATGGTCTGCAGGGCTTGTGGCTGTGGAGTAATCTCACTGCATCTTGTTAGTAATTAGGCCTGTGACAACCCTAGTTAGTTAAAGTATCAAGCCGTAATTCTTGCTTGGCCGTGTAATGATTGGATGGAGTCTAACCAGTCTAGTCTTGTCTTGATCCTGTTACATGTCCTGATTTTCTTATATTATCTTGCCGATAAATGGTGGGAAACCAAGTTCCGTTCAGACGAAGGGTTACAACCCCGGTCCTTGTTTGGTTTACGGGTTGTAACCTGGTTATCTGAATAGTTCCATGGTTATCTCGTCGTATATCACCCTGATGTGTTTTCTCTAATTCCAGTTCTTATTTTATTTTTATACTCTTGTGCTGATTGCTGGTTTTAGTTCCTAAGTGAAGCTTCCTTTGTGGCACTTGCTCTTTCTGGGATTTGACCCAGCTGGTTTTGTATGGCCAGATTTCGGAGCAGCTCCAGAGGATCTACCGCTTTTTCAGCCCGATGGTGAACACCAGGCGTAACCAGGGCAACGAGTGGGTTATTTTTGACTCACCCACTCTATTGTAAAAATATTCTTTTGAGGCGTTTAGCCTACGAGCACCTATTTAGCTCGATTGTACTTACTTACTGTCTGCCTACGGGCTGTAACATGATTGACAGATCCTAGGGTTGATCATGTATGACTAAACTCTTGCTAGTCCTGACATTTTGTAACGACTAGCTTCATGATCAGATGAATATGTAAAGTTTGGGATGCCTTACTATTGTATATTTAATGATCATACATCTTGTAACTTTTACTTACTTGCTTGTGATTGAGACACTAGGCTTGTTTACGACCATAAGAGACTGATGGCTTATAGTTAAACCCTCATGTATCTAGACAGCCGTGACCGTTTAGCGAGATGGATTCCATTTCATATACGTAGCTGGCTATGTCTGTCCCCGCTCTCCAGTATTCTGGTTCTGGGGCGTGACAGCAACACATAACAGTGTGCTGGAAATGTGCCCTACTCGACGGCAGGCTACAGATCCCAAGCGCGTCCAGGTAACGAAATTGCCTGTAGCTAGGAGAATCTCTTCATGACTACTGTGTTATTCTAGTTATTAACCTTAGTCCATTTCAGTAGATACCCCTGACCGTGGTACTCAGGGATCCCTGTCCTAGACATGATGCAAGACAAGACGGGTTCATTTGTACAAGCACAATCATCCACGGTGTCCAGATTATTCAATCTTGTCGTGTCATGTTAGCCGTCGCAACAGCCTTCGAGATATATCATGTCAGGTTTATCATGTCAAGAGTGCGCCACGGCGGGCCACTATCAAGAATTATCATGTCAAGTTATTACTAGTCAAGAGTGCACCACCACGGGTCACTGTAAAGTCATTCTCATTTATCAAGGAGGGAAAAAACTTGCACAATTAAATAATAATATAATATATATATTCTTGAAGCCAAGGAGAAACTCTACAACTTTCATGTTGGGAGTGGGAAGAAATTCTGACCACAATTCAGGCAATTAAAACATTTAAACAATCAAAGTGGACCCCATGCGGCCCAAAAGTGGGAGAACATACATGCGGCCAAAGAGAGTGGAAGGCCACCCATGCGGCCAGCCAAAGCTTATGCGGCCAGAAAATAACTGAAGGGGCCATGCGGCCAGCAAGAAATATCCATGCAACCAGAAAAGACAAGGAGAGAGGAACCCGCAATAAATGCAAGCTTCCACTCAAGCAAAAGAAAAGGACACGTGGCCACTCAAGTACTGGGGCCATGTGGCCTAAAATTATATGGATACAAACCTTGTGGGATCCTACTACAATTAATGCTAGTATGTCATGCGGCTCAAATTAAATATTCATGCAAGCAATCATGCGGCCACAAATTATTTAACTGGCCATGCAAGCAGTTGGCCATATGCGGCTAGCAAATATTGGAGAGGGGCATATGTGGCTAGCAAATATTGGAGAGGGGCATATGCGGCCAGCATGCAAGCAACCATGCGGCCAAATGCAATATTGGCCTAGCACTAATGCATGCAAAGTTGCCAAACTATTAATTAAATGCACAAGCATGCATGCAAATAATACAATGGCATGCAAAATAATATTGCTGACGCAAGCAAAATGCATGCGGCCAAGCTAATAACCCATGCGGCTCAGGCAATTAACTAGTGGCCCATGCAAATAAACACTTGCACGTGGCCAGCTAATGCATGCAATTAAATAATCAATTAAATGGCCATGCGGCTGGAAAAAAACGCTTGTCGCATGAAATAATCATGCGGTCAAGTACTGTTCTTCTCCTCCAATTTTTGAGAAGAAAAATACCATGAAGTCATGCTTCCAAGCTCCATAATTCCATCATCCAGAGTCCAAATTCGAACTTCCATAGGTCAAATGGGACAGAATAAAATTCTCTACAACATGGAACCATCAATTAGCAAAAATATGCAAGTTTGATAGATCAAAATTCATGGAAACCGAAAATACCACAAAACTAGATTTACAAGAAGTTAACCACAGAAATAAAAATGCTAAGTACTAAAGTGGGTTAGAAACACGTGAGGAAGACAATAGAACAATAAAAATGGACTTCCTCCATGAAGCAAGATGCACTTGCATAAAATAATTAAATAACATAAAGCTAGATCTACAACAATCCACTCGGTAAAACCGAAAACTCCAAGTTCTAAATATGCTTAGAATCATGCAAGGAAGAAGATGGAACAAACAGAAATAAATTTGTTCAAGGTTCGGCAAGGTGTACTTGCCTCTCTCTAATGGCTAGGGTTTCGGTGGAAAATAAATGAATGAGGGTGAATGAGGAGGGAGAGAGAAAAGTGGCTTATATAACAAGCTCAAGTGATCTCCACCATTCATTCCTCTCCACTCAATCTAAACCATACACCTCATCTCATGTGAACCAAACTAAACCAAACCAAACCAAGTCAAAGTGGAACCGAACCAAATAAAACCAAATCCAAGTTAAACCAAGTCATGAAAATTCTACACTTAGAAATTTTTTAAAATATCACGCAAATCGATAAATACGAAATACGGCTCAAATAAACACGTATCCGTATAAAATACCGATACAGTGAGACGGGTCTCACACTAGGGCTCAGTATAATGAATCTCATTTAATAGGTTCATTTTACTAAGTCCTAAGCCCAAATTAATGGGATGAACATAGGGCTCAGTATAATGAATCTCATTTAATATGTTCATTTTACTAAGTCCTAAGCCCAAATTAATGGGATAAACCTAGGGCTCAGTATAATGACTATTCTCCTGCAGGCCATTCTCCGTCATTTTAACACGGAGAATGGAAATTCTCCGTGATTTTAACACGAACAATGACCATTCTCATTTATTTTAACACGGAGAATGGACATTCTTCGTGATTTTAGCACGGAGAATGGCAATTATCCGTTATTTTAACACGGAGAATGACTATTCTCCTGCATTTTAACATGGAAAATGATCATTCTCCGTCATTTTAACACGGAGAATGGCAATTCTCCGTCAATTTAACACGAAAAATGCCATTCTCCGTGTCAATTCTCCGTGATTTTAACACGGAGAATGGCAAAAAGCTCTTAATTCTTTTCACATCAGCTCTCTTCTCTAAATGGGTTTCCAGTTGATGCTGCTGATGATGATGAAGTGGGATTCCAGTTGATGATGATGATGATGAAGTGGAATTCTAGTTGATGCTGCTGATAATGATGAAGTGGGGTTCTAGTTGATGCTGCTGCTGATGATGATGAAGTCGAAACTGATGATGACGACATGGTGTGAAGATTGCGAATGGAGAGTCATTGACGAGTTTTTGAAGTAAGGTTTGAAGATTTTGGAGGAGAAAACCTAGATTCGAAAGTGAGCAGCGTATGGAATAAGAGGAAGAATCGAAACGATTTTTTTTTTAAAGAGTAGATTTCGCGGGTGTTTTCAATAAATTATAAGGGCAAAATGGTCATTCCGGACCCTTTTATATATTTTTCGCTAATTTTGGGCACGCGATAAAATGTTATTTTGCGGTGGATTTTTCATAAATTTTTTTTGCAGTTTTTGGACATTTGATAAATTTTCTCTTAAAAATAATATAAATAGTGTTGTATTCGTTGATGTAATTGCAATCATTTTAGCAGTATTTAAAAAATGATGTAACATTTGTTTAGATAAGTTCTACTATTACAGAAAATCAAATACTAAAATTAGTAAAAATAGTACAACAATATTGTATATTTTTTATTTATAGTCAAAGTTTGGTTGGTCGTACATTCAAGACGGGAAGGGATATGCTTATTTAAAGTTAATCGTTAAACTGAAGAAAAGCTTGCTTGTTGGATTTATTCATAGCTTATTTTAAGTTATGGGCATGTATAAACCTAAAACTTTGATTTGACGTGTCTCCAGACCTACTAAAATAATTCCAATCAATCTTTCGTCACCGAACAAATTTCAACAAAACAAAGTTAAGCCATAACCACACTCATGAGTTGAACTACACGATCATCATGTTTCATGAATTTACAAGAGACGGCTTAGAGCCAAAATTTAAGAATGAAATGTTAGAAAATTTTCAATATTTGGATTTTTAGGGACAATGAGATTGTTGCGAATCTTAAATTTTGCACATCCAAACAAAATTCTGTGATTTGGATTCCAATTTTGTCAAATGCCATGTTATATCCTTATTTACTGACTATCAAATTTTATCCTAGCCATTAATAAAAAATGGTTTCATTTAATGTCATGGTTTTTATTTAATTGCCAAACAAATGTAGCAAACTCCCTTGACAAAAAAGAAAAATAACTTAACATTGATTTCATATCATTCGGTCCCAAATACATTGGTTTCATATCAATCGATTTGGTCCAAATATCTTTTGCAAATCAAATTTTATTATCGTCGCATCCAAATGTCCTTGCATAACATGATTTTTTTAAAAATATAATTTTTTATTGCTGATTTTAAACGGTCATTTAGGGACAAATAATCTTTTATCACGATCATCAACGCCTTCTTCCATGGGATCGACTAGCAATGGAGCACACAATTATATAAATAATCATTTTTAAGACTTGTTGTCCAAACCTCTTTATATGTCAAATTCTCATCCACGGTAGCTGATAATCAAAAAAAATGATATCCAAAAAGCATCTCTAAGTTGCCTTAACACAATAAATATTCTAGATATAGAGGAAATATTATAATTTGTTCTTCCTCCTGCCATATTATAATTTGTTTACCATATTTACAGTGCACCCCACAAGTTTACAACAATGTAAGGTACCCCCACTTTTGACGTTTTCCATCCAATATGGACGGTCAACTGGGTTGACCCAAATTTTTTGACAAAAATACCCCCGACCTGTTGTCTTCCTCACCGTGTCTCTCGCCCCTCCTCCCCTTCGCCGCTGCCGCTCCCCGACCTCGCCGAGCTCGCCGCCCCCCTCTCCGACCATGCCACCCCCCCCCCCCCCCTCTTCCTCCTCCCCGACCTCGCCGAGCTCGCCGCCCCCCTCTCCGACCTCGCCGAGCTCGCCGCCCCCCTCTCCGACCATGCCAGCCCCCCCCCTATTCCTCCTCCCCGACCTCGCCGCCCCCCTCTCCGACCATGCCAGCCCCCTCCCCCCCCCCCCCCCCCCCCCTCTTCCTCCTCCCCGACCTCGCCGAGCTCGCCGCCCCCCTCTCCGACCTGTTGTCTTCCTCCTCCCGCACTCGCCCCCTTCCCCAACGCTCCCCTCACCTTCTTCGCCCTTCCACCACCACCACAACCTCCTCCCCCGCCCCCGCTCAGCATAACCTCCCCGTCCTGGGCCCCTCCGTCTCCGTCTCCCCCCGACTGCCACCAGTCCCCCGAGGACCTTATGAGCCCGGCCAACTACACCGACGAGGAGATGAACGGAGGAGCGGGGTGGCCCCCCCACCACCATCAACGCAGCCGGAGCTGCTCCGTGGCCTGGCGAAGGAGGGCGGCGGAGGCACGCCGACGGCGTGGAGGGGCAGACACGAAAAAATAGGGGAATCAGAAAATAAGACAGGGGTATTTTGGTCAAAAAAAAATGGTCAAAGGGGTTGACCGTAAGTTGGGGACGGAAACCGTCAAAAGTGGGGGGGTACCTTACATTGTTGTAAACTTGTGGGGTGCACTGTAAATATAGTAAACAAAAGTGGGGTACCACTCAAAATTTCTCTAAAATTTTAAATATGCTATAGTAACAAGATATATAATACTATTACTTTTCTAACAACTATGAAACCTTGAAAGAAATTATTAGTGGACAAAAAAACCCATAAATTCTTGCTTTTAGAAAGATACTAGAAAATGAAAAGCTTCAGGAAATATGAATCTCTTTCTAGAAAAAGAAGAAAACACATTCGATAGGGATGCTAAACCAAAGGATACAAAGAAATCTTGGACTTAAGGTTCGAGTGCGTAGAAATAACATAAATCCTTTTCCTTTAGAAAAAAAAACTAGAAAATGAAACCTCTCAAGAAACATGAATGCGTTTCTAGAAGAGATGAGAAATTTCTGAAAAATAGGAATGTATAGAGTCCGAAACATATCAAAAAATATTCCAATTAAGATCGGAGAATGCATAAATAACATAAACCCTTTGTTTGTAGGAAAATACTTATAAGTGAGAACTTTGAAGAAACATAAATGTGTGTCTATAATAGAGGGAAGAAATATGAAAAAAATAACTCTTGGATCTAAGATCCTACAATGTAGATTGATTCTCTTACATAAATATTTCAAAAGAGGGATGAGAGAAATATTATTTTGGAAATGAATAATAATTTTTGTTATCGCATGCAATGGACCTACGTAGAACCGTAAAAGAATATAAAAATAGTTTAGTACAATAGACAACAAAATCGAAATATTTTTTTTTCAAAATTTTTAAGGGTTATTTAGTTTTAGGGTCTCACATATATATATGGATATTAGGGTTTGGATTTCGAAATTGACTAATGTTAAAATTTAGTCTCGAAATCATTATTCATTAACCTACGTTAACAGTGATTTCGAGACTCAAACTCTAACGTCGGTCAATTTCGAGATCCAAACCCTAATATCCATGTATATGTGAGACCATAAAACTAAATATCCCAAAAATTAATAAAGAAATTATTTAATACTTTGTCTTCTGAGTTACTTGTTTCCCTTTTTTTTTCAATAAAGGATAAAGACTTATTTTGGCAGCCCAATTTTAGTTTCTCATTTTTGTTGCTCAATAAAATTAGAACATATTATAGAATTAAATTAAGAAATTAGTTGATAGTTTATGAGATTTTTTTAAGAAACCAACCATAAGACTATTGCATAATAACATAATAGATTAGAAACAAAAATAATCCTTTGGTTTGTTCAGAAGAAAATTTTCGTATCTTTTAGAAACGTATAATATTTGCGTACTTTTGGTAGATTCGAATTAGCATACAAATTTTAAGCATGCAAAATTTTAAACGTGTCCCGTATGAATTATTGAAATATTTGACAAATTTTTTGATAACAATCTGTTTAATTAATCAAATTTGACAATTTGTTTAAGCATTTGAAAGTTTCTAACCTCAATATTTTTATTTGAAAACTATTTGACAAATTTTTTCAATATATTTTACTTGCACTGCGTTGATTTATACTTGTACTTTTGTCGTCTAGAATTTTTTAAATTTGCGGAATTGCTAATAAGGTTCCTCATAGCCAAAAGTACCCAAACAAAACCAGCCGAACCAACCATTCAGAAACTGCCACGAGGCACATCAACGAGAAGCTTCTAGAACCGCACCGGTCCATCCCGTCACGCGCCGCAACTCGCAAGTGGCCCGATACTTGACCCAAAATCCAAAAACCGCCACTCACCCCCCTCTCTCCAACAAACCCTCAGCCGATACGCGTCGGTCAAAAAAGCACAACTGAGTTAGAAACCCCCGTCCGCGGATCCGGGTCCCCCAGCCCTCTAACCCGCACCCGAGACTTCTAGAAGCTTTATATTCTCTCTTTCTCCAAAGAAGTTCCTACTCCACAAAAAAAAATTTCTCGGAAAGAGAGAGAGAAACAAATCTGCCGTTGCTATCCATTTTGAGATCGGAATCGCGATGGCGCCGCCTCTTCCGGCGGCGGAGCCACCGGAGAGCCAGCGGTCCATCCCGACGCCGTTCCTCAGCAAGACCTACAACATCGTCGACGACCCTTCCGTCGACGACGTCATCTCATGGAACCCCGACGGCTCCGCGTTCGTCGTCTGGCGCCCCGCCGAGTTCGCGCGCGACCTCCTCCCCAAGTACTTCAAGCACAACAACTTCTCCAGCTTCGTCCGCCAGCTCAACACCTACGTGAGTCCCCATCTCTGCATCCCTCCCTCTCCCCGTGTCGTGTCGGTTTTATTGATCTGGTCCGTTCTTTAGGGTTTCCGCAAGATCGTCCCAGATCGGTGGGAGTTCGCGAACGACTGCTTCAAGAGGGGCGAAAGGGAGCTCCTCTGCGACATCCACCGGCGGAAAATCTCCGCTGCGGCAATCCCGCTCGCGGTCCCGGTGATCCCGGAGGAATCGCCGGGGAACTCCGGGGAGGAGCAGGTGCTGTCCTCTAATTCCTCGCCGGCGCCGCTGGAGGAGGCCACGGCGCTGCCTCCGCCGGTCACCGGGAGCAGCTCGGATCTGGCAGCGGAGAACGAGAGGTTGAAGAAGGAGAACCTCAAGCTCTCGAAGGAGCTCGCGCAGATGAAGAGCCTCTGTAGCAATATATACGTCCTGACGTCGAAGTTCGCCGGAAATGGAGCTCCGCCGGAGGTTGCGGTCGCGTCCTCTTCGGCGGCGGCGGTGGCGATAGAGCTCTTTCCGGGGAGGTCTGTCGCGGATCTCGATCTGGAACCCGTTAAGGACGATGAGATGGATGCGGATCCGTGTCCGCGAATTTTCGGGGTACCCATCGGAACGAAGCGGGTACGGAAGGAGGACGAGGAGGATCCGGTAAGGAAGCCGGAGGCGGAGGTCAAAGCGGAGCCGGACCTGGACCCGGACACGGGGACGTACCCGGAGGAGGAAGGGTCGGGTCCGGGTTCGTGGTCTTTGAGCTGTTCGCGCCCGGATCCGGAAAGTCGCAATAGTTGATGGGGATGTAGAATTAGCAATGTTGTGGCTGTAAATGCAAAAGTTACATTTTGTACTGGGGTTATGTGTTAAAGATGAATAGATTATGTCAAATTTGTTTTTTGTTTCGGTCACTTTCTAGGAACTTCCAGAAACATTGTTGTTTATTAGTGGAAGTAAACAGCTGGCTGACAATTTTTGGTTGTTAGTGGCTGGGCGGAAAAATGTTGTGCTTTCGTGAAAGTCGTGGACAAAACTGATGCAACCGCAAAAATTGTCAGACTAATTGAGCACTTTCTTTGTTACTGTAACGCCTTGCGGAAAGGAAAGTTAAAGAAATATTCTTTGATGGTTTTTTCTTTCTTTAAAAAATTATAATTTTTATGGATCGGTGTTAGAAGATATCAAAAAAATTAGAAGAAAAAAAAATACCTAAAAAAATTATTCCATGGATGGACCTAATTTTTTATTGAAAATTATTTTTCTTTGCACATTAATTTCTTTGGCACGTAAATATAAAAAAGTAACAATTTTTTTCTTCCAATTTTGTTATTTTGCAAACCAAATGAGATCTGAAACCTCATTTGGTTACCAAGAAAACAAATACAATAATTCTTCCAATTATCTTATGGATTTATATTTTCACCGTAAATTACTCATTTTTTGCCTCAATTTTTTTTAAACTTTTCAAACATTGGAAAACCAAATGAGGCCTAGAATATTTGGTAACAAGTGGACTGGATTTGTTTTTGTTTTTTTTGCCTAGTCATGATTTTCATTAGGGTGATATACAAATGTGCAAGTTTTTATTTTAGGTATCCTTTTCTCCGGCTTGACAAATGTCAAGGAGGATTCGAAAATGTCAAGGAGGATTCGAACCTGCGCCTTCCGTGTCATGCCTCCCATTGCCACCACTATGCTAAAACCTACGGACAGAAATGTGCAAGTCAGTAACCATTTGCAGACCTAAACAATATTGAATATTGTGACGTAGATTCAACGAACTCATGTGACATAATTAATGAAAGATAGTAATTTTTAACCCAATAGTTTAGAATATTAATTTATATAATATAAAAGTTTAGGATATTAATTTATAAAAGGGGTTATTTATAAGGGAGTTTGTAAAAATATATATAAAGGATATTAATTTATAAAAAGGGTTATTTATAAAACGATTATAGTATAGGATATTTAGTTACACTTGAGCCATAATTTTTTTGTAGAACTTGAAGAATTTATACTAGAGTTTGTAATTATATATATAAAGAATGTTAATGAATTTTTGCTGGACTAGTTGGCAGATACCCTTGTCCTTCCTTGGCCAACTCTTGAATTGTGGATGTGTCGACCAGTTCAAGTGTCGGATTCAAAGTATGCTCCAGGCCAGATTGGTCGATTAGCTCTAGCTCTAATGACGCAGTCGAGAGACCAGGTTGGATATCTTGCTCAGTGAACATTGTCAATTGGCCTAGGCATTTATGAATATATGTTGTGTAGTTTCGATTTATAAAACCTTCCGGACAATATTGAATCTCTAAGAGTCCGCTTGGGTTGAGGGTTAAGAGAGTTAAGGAAGGAAAAATTAAGTGAGGAAAAACTAAAATCATGTTTGGTTTGAGGGTGGGAGTTTAGGAGGAAGAGTTATAGAGGGTTAAGTGAGAGTTTATTTCACCATCTTTTGTCCATTTTTTTAACCCCCAAATCGGAGGGTTAAGGAGGGTGATTGAGAAATTTTGTTTAAAAAGTCATAAATACCCCTCATTTGTTCTATAAAATATCATAATTTTTCTTCCATTTTTTTTTTGTTTTCAACATGTTGCTCCGTACCTTCCTAATTTGTGAAGATATTTTGACAAGTTATAATTAAAATTTTAATCAAATTTAATTTTATGACATATGTAATAAGGTTATTTTGGTAACTATCATACTTTTATTAATTCTATTCTCACTCAAAACCTCTAATCCAAACAAGAGTTATTAAATATCTCTCACTTAACTCTTCTTCCAATCCAAACAAGGTTCTATGTATTGACTCTACTCTCCCTCACTTAACTCCTCCTCATTGAACCTCACTTAACTCAACTTTTTTTTTTTTTTCTCTCAATCCAAGCAGACCCTAAGAATGCTCTCCCAAGTTTTTGAACTTATTATCTAAATTTAGGCAATTGGTTCACAAAAGAAAAATATTCATTTCTTAGATATCAATAAAAAAGAATACAAAAATAAGTCTATTTTTGTTTACTCATCAAAACTATGATGTTTGTTCACCCTCCAATAAAGAATTGACACGTGTCAAATTTATTCAACATAAACCACTTTAGAAATAATTTTGTAAACAATCAAAATAATTTTGACTAAAAAATTTGACACGTGTTAACTCTTTATTGGAGGGTGATGGATGAACAAAAATGGACACTACAAAAATAGTTCATCCCATCCACCGTAATGATTCACTTCCACTTCCAATTTCCTGCATGCAGGGACGAAACTACACATGAGCTGGGATCGGCTCAGCCCACTCCAATTTTATTGATTATATAATTTATTTTTTTAGCTTTCTGTATGAGCCAGCCGATACCATCTTATCCTACTTCAGTCCATCCAATTTGAATTTTTGATTCAATCCTCCTGCATGTATTTTGACTATATTCGTGACCTTTTCCAACATCAACTTTTCTAATAAATTTTTTAATTTATTTTGTCCATAAAAATAGTAAATAAATATATTTCTTAGAGTAACAGACTGTTTCAAAGAACATTGTAGCTACAGCCCATACGCTTGAATCTTACTGGAATAAATGAGATGATGAACTCATATTTAATGGAGAGGGAGGGATTTAATTTACTTAAAAAAGTGTACGTTGTAAAGAAGGCTCAATTGCTTCGGTGGTAATCCAAGTTATACCCTATTAACAATAAAGTACCTAATGTATTATTCCTTACTTAAAAGTAACACACCTTATAATTAAGATGTATCACAGTCCCTGTACCAACTTTCCGTCAAGTTGCTAACGGAAATGGGCTCAATTACTTCGGTGGTACTCCAAGTTATACCCTATTAACAATAAGGTACCTAATGTATTATTCCTTACTTAAAAGTAACACACGTTATAATTAAGGTGTATTACAGTCCATGTATCAACTTTCCGTCAAGTTGCTGACGGAAATGTGACGTGGCGTGTACACGTGTGTAGTCCACGTGTACACTCAACCTAGAATAACCATATTTGACCTTCATCTGTCTCTCTTTCTCTCTCTCTCTATATTCGATCGACACACTCCGACGAAAAAACGAGGCCACCGAGAGACGCGGACGACGAGGAGACGAGCGGTGCGGCTGAAGACCAAGCTACCGGAGCATTCGCAGATGGGTACCTCTCTCCCTTGCTCTCTTCTTATTCTTCTTCTTCTTCATTTTTGAATCTCACTTTGTTTCTCTTTATTACCGAAACACTAAAATTTGAAAAACCTCGAAGTAGAGTAGAGCAACATTAGAGGAAAACCCTAACCAGTAGTTATTATTATGGAAACCCTAAAGTAATTTATTGTGTAAACCATGCAATAATTTATTATGGAAACCCTAAAATAAAAGAAGAGCCGATCCTAAAAATGTTTATGCTGACAAAATTGCAGCAAATGAAGCAAGTGAAATGGAATGGGATCTTGCGAAGATCCCATGTTATTGCGAAGGAATTTCTCTGTACAAATTATTCACTGCAAATACACCTTGGAATCGTGGGCGCCAATTTTTAAAATGTGCAAAGGAGGTAGGATGTGATTTTTGGTGTTGGACTGATGAACTTCGGTTATGTCGTTGCGAAGCCGAATTTTGCAAAATACGAACATCAAAGGTGCCTAGGAGCTTATGTCAAAAATTCTACTGTTGTCCATTATCTACTAGTGTAAGTAAAACATACTTTTCTTTGTACATTAATATAAATTAATTATTATTTTTTGCTATTAATGTGTAACTTACAATTGTAATTTCTTTCTTCAATACGTGTAGAGGAAAAATCCTGGTTGTGAATACATTAGGTACTTTATTGTTAATAGGGTATAACTTGGAGTACCACCGAAGTAATTGAGCCCATTTCCGTTAGCAACTTGACGGAAAGTTGGTACAGGGACTGTGATACACCTTAATTATAAGGTGTGTTACTTTTAAGTAAGGAATAATACATTAGGTACTTTATTGTTAATAGGGTATAACTTGGAGTACCACCGAAGCAATTGAGCCTTGTAAAGAAAAGTCTGTGACATCAATACTCTTCCATTGCTAGCTATGGCAAATTAGTCATGTTTTTAAAAATAAAAAAATTGGCAAAATTTAACTTGATATTCTAAACTATTCAACTTGATATCGTAAACTTTTTTTATTTAATAACTTGATACCATCAACTACTAAACTTTTTCAACTTGATACTCAAAATAAAATAAAATATAAAAAAATAGAACGAAATTATTCATCTCTCTTTCTCTCTCCCACCGTACCTCCGGCTGCCCATCCCCACCTCCCCACCCCGGTTGCTACCACCGTAGCCCTGCTCCCGACTACACCACCTCGTCGCTGCTGCTACCGCTACTGTTGTCGTTGTTGCCATTGTCATCGATGCTGTCTGTCACGGACTTAGTATTTTTGCTAGCACTTCGTCCTGTGCGGCGCACTGTCTTTCTCCTCAAAGACTCGTGCAAGCCTTCCCGTCCCGACTTAGCTAGATCGCTAAGAAAACTAGAATAGTGGAGCAAAGATGGGACTAGTAAGAATCTCTTTATTGACTTGGAGAATGCTTACAATTTTAGGTGGTGAGGAACAAATGAGAGCCTCCCCCTTTTATAAGTGCTCATAGAGCAATACAAGAAAAGTCCTGGAAGGAATATTCCAAGGATTATTACATTCTACCATAACTGGAATGGCATATTCCAAGTTTATTCCTTAGCAACATAAAAGGAATCTTCAAGGGCCTTCCAGAAGCTTCTTGGGCCTACTAGAACGATCTTGGGCCTTCCGGAGAGATCCACAATCTTCTAGAGCCTTCCGCCATCTTCTAGAATGTTCTGGAAGCTTCCCGCATAACCTTGGTCCGCGAACAGGTTATGCAACTGGGCCTCGGGCGGGGTGTAACATTTGGGCCGTTACATTCTCCTCCACCTAAGGCGTTGACGCCCTCGTCAACCATGCTCGCTGAGAAATGCCTGGATCTCGGCTTCGAACTGATGCAGCGTATCAGCACGTTCCCAGCTAGACTCGCCATAAGGCAAGCCCTTCCACCGGATGAGGTACTCCACATACGGTGACACGCCTCGTCGCCGAATGGTCCTCCTGTCCAGCACGGCTTCCACCTCCTTGTCGAAGGAAGTCGTCATGGTCGCCGTCGGTCGCTTCGAAACTCCTCGCTGGGGATCCTCCAAGTCTGCATGGTACGGCTTCAAGCAACTTGCATGGAAGACTGGATGAATCTTCAGCTTGGCAGGGAGTTCAAGCTTGTAGGCCATCTTGCCTACCTTCTTGAGCACGGGGAAGGGGCCTTCATACTTTCGGATCAGTCCTTTGTGCACCTTGCGGAACACCTTAAACTGTTGTGGTTGCAGCTTCACCAGCACCATGTCCCCCTCCTTGTACTCAACCGACCTTCGCTTCGCGTCGGCCCACTTCTTCATCTTCCTCGCGGCCTTCTCCAGAAATGCCTTGGCAATATCCGCCTTTGCCTTAAAATCTGAAGTGAACTGGTTGGCCGCGGGGCTTCTACTCGAGGACCCCACACTCAGCGTGTGCGGGGCAAGCGGTTGGCGACCCATCACCAACTCGAATGGACTGTTGTGCGACGACTCGCTCCGTTGAAGATTGTAGCAGAACTGAGCGACGTCGAGGTGATGCACCCAATCCCTCTGGTTGGCACTCACAAAGTGCCGTAAGTACTCCTCGAGTAGCGAGTTGTCAGCCCCTATTTTTCAATTTTAGTTAAATTGGTGTTAATTAATTTTTAATGTTAATTTTAGCCTTAAAATAATTATTAGGAATTTTTAGGAATTTATCTAGAATTTTTAAATGATTTTAAATGAGTTTTAAAATACAAAAATATTGATTTGTAATTTTCTAAAATGTTTTAATATCAATTTGCAATTATTAGAATTGTTTTAATACTGTTTTGTAATTATTCAAATTATTTTTATATCAGTTTGTAATTAGGAATTTGTTTTTAATTGAGGAATGCAAATATTATTTTATAATTGCTCACTATTAATGCTTTTGTGCAAATCCTAAAACCTAAAGGACCTAAGTGCAAAACTACCTAACCCCCCCGACCGAACTCTCTCTCTCCTCTGCCTCTCACCCACTCGCGTTGACCCCCCCGGCTGCCCCGACCGACACAACCGCCCTGCCCCCGCCAAATCCGGCTGCCCGACCGCCTCGATTCCCTCCTATTTAAACCCCAGCAAACCCCCCCGACCTAGCTACCACATCCCCGACCACCGACGACCGCCACAGCTCCCGTTCTTCCACAAAACCCTAGGCCTAACCCTAACTCCGGTGAGACCCCCAGCGCCGCCCCTACGCCGAGTGTCACAGCCCCCAACCACCGTCGACGAGCTCGCCACGCCGAGACGCGTCGATCGCCACCGCTCCGCCACCGTCCCAACGCCCCTAGCCGCCGTCTCCGCCTTCGAAAACTTCCCCCGAAGTCGGACACGTGAGTAGCAGAGCCCATCTCGTGTCGTACGTGTCCCAAAGCCACGTGCGTGGTTCGCCAGGACACAGGGACACTAGTCCAGTGTCTCGACACGCGTTCTAGCCTTCGTGCGTGTCGTGCAAAGCACGGACACGAGAAATCCTGTGTCCTTAACTGTCAGGACACAGGACAGATGTTTATATATTTTTTTATATAAATGCTAACCTAAACTAAATAAAGAATCAAAATCCTAACCCTTAACACGAGCAGCGGGCTGACCCCCTGGCCAGCCCGACCTAGCCTAACCCCCCCCCCCCCCCCCCCCCCCCCCGCGCTGTGTTGGCCTGGGTTCGAGTCCCCCTGGTTGTCTTCCTTTTCCTTTTCTTTTTCTTTTCCTTTTTCCTTTTTCTTTTTCTGTTATATATATATCTATTTATATATATATGTATATACATATATTTGTATATATATATGTATTAATATATATACTATATTTATGTATATATATTTGCTGTTTTATATATATATATATATATATATATATATATATATATATATATATATATACTTCATTATTTTATGTATATATATTTGCTGTTTTATGTATATATATACTATATTTATGTATATATATTTGCTGTTATATATATATATATATATATATATATATATATATATATATATATATATATATATATATATATATATATATATATATATATATATATATAAAAATAAAAAAAATATATATATATATATATATATATATATATATATATACTTTATTAAAAAAATATATATATATATACTTTATTATTTTATGTATGTATATATATATATGTATGTATTATGTATACATATATATTTATGTATATATATTTCCTTGTGTATATATATTATTATATATATACTATTATATGTATATGTATACATTATTCTTGTATATATATATATATATATATATATATATATATATATATATATATATATATATATATATATATATATATATATGTAATTTTTACATATATATATCCATTATGTAAATATCCCTATATTTATGTATATATATATTATTTTATATATGTATATTACTTAGCTTAGTAAAAATTATCTTTATATGATAATATTCATACTTTTATAGTTACTTTGTAAAATTTTACCTTATTAAAATATTAATATTTATTTTGCATTTCTACCCCTTAGTATTTTCTGTATATCTAAATTACTGCAACCATTTGGTGTCCAAGCCTAGCATGGGTATTTGGGCCCAAATGTGTTTTCACACATTCAAGACCTGTACAAGTCATATTGGACTTGATTCATGGCCTTGGGTCCTGTATTTGAACTTTGGTTCAAATTATATACATGGATAAAATACGCAGATAATTAATTATTGTGTGCAATGCTGTTTTTGATTTTCTAAAAATACTTAAAGTACTACTAAAATTATGGAAAAAGATACTATGTTAAGTTAGCTAATTTAGTATAATTTTTGTAGTATTTAATTTACTGTTTTGCCACTAGTTTGGCATATGAAACCAAAACTCATTTTCTGTATACTTAGGAAAACTGATTTTTATAAAATATTTGTACTGGTTAATAAATTCCAAAAAAATTATAATAAATTTCTATGATTAACAAGGATCACCTTGGTACTTTACTTTAAGAAAAACTAGACTTTTTGTCTACTTCAAAAATTGTTATAACACAATAATCTTTTGATTTATTTATTGATTAATTACGACTTGTAGCTTTTTGTGTTATTTGGAGTTTTAGCCGTGTTGAACCCCATCCCTCACTAGTGTAAAGACCCTAGAAAGTTAGTTAACATAGTGTGTCACCCCACATTGGTCTCCTATGCCAAAGTCATCATTTTGGCTAGGTGCCCAATCACAAGTCATGTTTCACCAATTAGTGTCCTAGTATTTTAGCTTAGTGTAAAAACTAAGTTGTTGTATTTACTTCTACAGTGACGAGCTACCAGACATCCATAGCATTGTTATCGCAGCTTGTTTTGTTTTGCTTTGCTAGAGGCAAGTACTTTCTACGAACTTTACATACTGCTATAAACCATAAAACTGTGAATCACCAACCATGTTAAATGCTGATCCTTGGGGTAGCAAGTTAGAACTTTACATATTGTATTACTTTCAGTCTCTACCATGTTTATACCGTATCTCATAATCTCTCTCACATGCTTAAATAACGGGTTAAGGGGAAACTGCTAGTAGTGTACGTGATCATGACCCCCTTCTCCGTATGTATTTACCGAGCACCGTTACATTCTATATGTATCTGTGTCGTATGTCTGGTCCCGCGTTTGTGTATGGATATACACCGATGCCGTTATGTGTACGTATGTGCACATCAGAAAATTGATATGTACCGCTGTACATCATGATTACCTATTGACTGATCACTCACCTACTACAGTTTTAAACTTTAAAATGTATATCTATCGCCATGCTAAAACATACCTAAAACTGAACCAACATGATATGTCATTTCCTTTTCATCACATGATCAGTATTATATGTTTGTTAGATTTAGTACTTGCTCCCGTCCTGACAGGATAACGTTGTAGGTATCCTTACTGAGGAGGAGTTACTCTGTGATACATACTATGGAGATACTGCCGAGGACCCGGCTCTGCTTTACGAGGATGTTCCTGCGGGGAACCTTGCCTAGTTGTCTTTTGTTTACTTAGACTTTTGAGAGTAGACATGTATTAGACTATATCTTTTTGTAACTGGACATGTATCCAGTTTTACATTTCAGTTCACTTGTACTTGGACATTTTACTATATACGACGACTTTTGTGTTTGGAGCATTTATGATTCTTCTTCACTTATAGAACTGTTAGCACATTTAGTCTTATCCTGTTGTCTTTAGAACAGCTTACTACGTTTTATCTCAACGTAGGCTGGGCATGCCTCGGCCTGGCCCAACAATTTGGGTAGCGGGTCGTGACATGTTTTTAGTGGTGGCCCATGCAGGTCATGACTAAACTGTTTGGTTACGTTATTGTACCAAGCATGCCTGCAATTAGGAACTTAAGGTAGTTAGACAACATTAGGAAAGACGCTTAGAACACTTAGAGGAATGCTAGGATTGCAACATAGGAAATATATCACATGTTTGCTATTATAATTAGATTTTCTTGCATATGATTACTTACTTTAAACAAGTTCTTATAAAGTCCTTTATGTATAATTTAGATGGTGCTTACTCGTTCATCCCAGTATGTTATCCCCGAGAATGGGGCCCTCCATATCCAGTCAGCTGACCAGTTGACTGATACATCTCCACCTACCACATTCCCCCACTCCACAGATCCACAGACCCAGATACCACCTTCCACATCCCAGGCCCGGCAGGACCCGATACTTCCACCACCCCCTATCACTATACCCACCCAGGCTTCCGTCACACTCGACGGGACCCAGCTGCTCACACTGATCCAGGGGTTCCTAACAACCCATCAGGAGCAGACTACCCTACTCCGCCAGAGCATGGAGCGTTCTGAGGGACGTCCCGTGGTCCCACCACATGTAGAGCCACGGCAGAGAGCGGGAACGATCAAGGACTTCATGGGTCTGAATCCCAAGGAGTTCTCAGGGACTGAGGGCATAGTAGTAGCTGATGACTGGCTAGATTCGGTAGAGAGGAAGCTTCTGGGAGTTAGGATGCCGGATGACCTCCAGGTCGAGACAGCGGGATTTCTGCTGATAGACTTAGCAGGAGTCTGGTTTCGGAATGAGCCATTGTTTGCGAGAGGGAGAGCCACCTGGGACCAGTTCAAGACCCAGTTCAAGAAGAAGTTCTTCTCGACCACTGCTAGAGTAGCCATAGGGCTACGATTCCAGAACATCCAGCAGGGGAACCGTTCTGTTGACGAGTATGCGGCAGAGTTTAGTCGTCTGAGCCGTTTCGCTCCTAGTCTGGTTGCTGATCCAGAGGAGATGACCCGTAGGTTTTGCCATGGTCTAGTTCCAGACATTGGCATTCTTATAGTGGCAAACGGTACGACTGACTACTACCAGAGCCTAGAGTTGGCCCGAAGCATCGAGGAGCGTCTTCTGTCATGCAAGAGGCCGGCTTCTGTACACCATGAGGGACCGTCCAAGCGTCAGGCTTTCCAGCAGAGAGCACCGACGTCGCCCCAGCAGGCTTACCGTCCCCCTATATTACATCATCAGACCCCGCCAGTTAGAGCCCCGGGACCCCGACAGCAGCCGAAGGGAGGTATTTGTGCATTCTGTAAGAGGGTAGGCCACGACGCTTCCATCTGCAGGAAGAAGTTGGGGCAGTGTTTGGCTTGTGGGTCTGCCACCCATCAGCTTCGAGAGTGCCCAGTAGCGAAGACTAGAGGACCACTCCCGACTCAGCAGCAGAGGTTCGGGCAGCATCTGCAGCAGCAGAAGGGACCTCAGGGGAGGGTTTATAGTCTAGCCATTGAGCCGGAGCCGGAGCAGGTTTCGGAGCCGGATTACTTAGCTGACGTCATTACAGGTCATGTTTATTTGCATACTTTTCTAGCTCTATGCTTGTTTGATTCTGGTGCATCTCATAGCTTCCTATCATTAGAGTTTATGCAAGAACATCATTTAGTATCTACACCTACTGCGGAGATTAGTAGAGTAATGACGGGAGGAGGACCAGTGCCTATTAGAGCTAGCTATAGATGCTCTATTATGATAGCCGGGAGAGAGTTCGAGGGGCGATTCTTTGTGATGCCACTCCCCGGTTATGATATCATATTGGGGATGGACTGGCTTAGCTATGCCCATGCATCTATAGATTGCCATGAGGGTAGTATTTTGTTCAGTCCTCCAGGCACAGCACCATTCAGTGTCAGGAGGACAGGGCCGAAGATCAGCCTAGAGCCGAACTGTTGTGAGACAGTCGGGGACGCAGCACCGCCACACCCTATCATTAGGGAGTTTATGGATGTATTCCCAGAGGATCTTCCAGGACTTCCGCCTGACAGAGATGTGGAGTTCACTATAGATTTAGTGCCGGGTTCATCACCAGTATCCCGGGCTTGCTATAGAGTGAATCCCAAGGAGGCCATAGAGATGAAAGAGCAGATTGATGACCTGTTGAAAAAGGGTTTCATTCGATCCAGTGCTTCTCCATGGGGAGCGCCAGTGCTCTTTGTGCCTAAGAAGGATGGTACAGTCCGGTTATGTATTGACTACCGGGCTTTGAATGCCATCACCATCAAGAACAAATATCCTCTGCCCAGGATAGATGATTTGTTCGACCAGTTGAGCGGGGCGAAGGTGTTTTCCAGGATAGACTTGAGATCCGGGTACCACCAGGTGAAGGTTAGGCCAGCAGACATCCAGAAGACGGCGTTCAACACGAAGTACGGGCAGTACGAGTTTCTAGTGATGCCATTTGGTCTCACAAATACGCCAGCTGTCTTTATGAACTTGATGAATACGACATTTCACCAGTATCTGGATAAGTTCGTCGTGGTATTTATCGACGACATCCTGATATACTCGAAGACGCCGGAGGAGCATGCAGAGCACTTGCGGATAGTTTTTGGGATTCTGAGGCAGGAGAGATTGTTTGCCAAATTGCCGAAGTGTGAGTTCTTTTTAGACCAAGTGGAGTTTCTCGGCCATGTAGTCACTGGAGATGGAATCTTGGTGGATCCCAAGAAGATTGCTGCAGTTGAGACGTGGAAGGCTCCGACGTCAGTTTCAGAGATCAGGAGCTTTCTGGGTTTAGCAGGCTATTATAGAAAGTTCGTCCAGGACTTTGCTAGGATAGCTGAACCCATGACGAAGCTGACATGGAAGGACGCAGAGTACATTTGGTCAGAGGACTGCCAGACAGCATTTGAGGAGCTGAAGAGGAGGCTGACGACCGCTCCAGTTCTGACTTTACCTTCAGGTTCTGGAGGTTTCACCATATACAGTGATGCTTCTGGGAAGGGGCTAGGATGTGTCCTACAGTAGCATGGGAAAGTGAATGCTTATGCATCTAGGCAATTGCGGACTCATGAGAGGAATTATCCTACCCATGACCTCGAGTTAGCTGCGGTGATCTTTGCACTCAAGTTATGGAAACATTACTTATACGGAGAGCGTGTGAAAATCTTTACTGACCACAAAAGCTTGAAGTATGTGTTCACGCAGAAAGAGCTGAACATGAGGCAAAGACGATGGTTGGAGTTGATGAAGGACTTCGACATCGATTTACAGTATCACCCCGGGAAGGCAAATGTGGTGGCGGATGCGCTGAGCAGGCATCCGATGGCATGGTATCTGATGATTGATCGGCATTTGCGGGAGGATCTGGAGAAGCTCGGTATCGAGCTAGTTTGGCCAGGATCAGTGATACAGATGATGGCGCTTGACATTCAGTCAGGTTTGATGGAGCAGATCTGGGAGGCACAGTCTACAGATGAGAGCCTTCGCAGACTTCGACCCCAGGCGTTAGCTGGATTGCTGGATGACTTCACTATAGCAGAGGATGGATCCCTGAGGCATGGCAGCCGATTGTGCGTGCCGAAGGGAGAGCTAGTAGAGGCAGTTTTGCAGGAGGCACACCGATCGAGATATTCTATTCACCCTGGTGCTAACAAGATGTACCGTGACTTGCGAGAACATCTTTGGTGGCACGGAATGAAGAGGGATGTATCGCGTTTTATCTCGAGATGTCTAGTCTGCCAGCAGGTCAAGGCGGAGCGCCAGAGGCCAGCTGGTTTGTTGCAGCCGTTACCCATTCCTGAGTGAAAGTGGGAACATATTACGATGGACTTCGTTTCAGGGCTTCCTCGTTCCCAAGGAGGGAAGGATGCCATCTGGGTCATCGTAGACAGGCTGACGAAGTGTGCGCACTTCATACCCTTCAAGGTGGGGCTTTCCACCGAGTAGTTGGCGGAGCTATACATGCAGCAGATAGTTCGCCTACACGGAGTGCCGGTGAGCATCGTGTCAGACAGAGACAGCAGATTCACATCCCACTACTGGAGGAGCTTGCAGGAGGAGTTGGGCAGTAGGCTCAAGTTCAGTACGGCGTACCACCCGCAGACAGATGGACAGTCCGAGAGGACGATACAGACACTGGAGGATATGTTGAGGACCTGCGTGCTGGACTTCGGAGGATCATGGGAGAGCCATCTGCACTTGGTAGAGTTTTCATACAACAACAGCTACCAGGCCAGTATTGGTATGTCTCCTTTTGAGGCGCTATATGGACGACGATGCCGCACACCGCTCTTTTGGGATGATGTCGAAGACAGAGTTATGCTTGGGCCAGAGATGATCACGGATGCAGCAGAGAAAGTCGGGATGATCAGAGCAGGCTCAGAGTAGCTCAGGATAGGCAGAAACACTGGGCTGATGCTAGTCGCAGGCCGATGGAGTTCGCAGACGGTGATATGGTGCTAGTGAAGATATCACCTACTCGAGGGACGATCCGGTTCGGACGAGGAGGGAAGCTGAGCCCCAGATACATCGGGCCATTCGAGGTGCTTGGCAGGATCGGAGAGGTAGCTTACAGGGTTGCGCTTCCACCCAACCTAGCAGGAGTTCACGATGTCTTTCACGTATCTCAGCTGAGGAGATATGTTCCAGACCCCAGTCATGTGCTAGATCATTCAGAGTTGGAGGTCGGACCGAGCCTTACAGTTTCTGAGCAGCCAGTGGAGATATTAGACAGGAGAGAGAAGAGGCTGAGAAACAAGGTTATACCCCTAGTACGAGTAGCTTGGAGCCGTCACTCCCCAGGTGAATCTACTTGGGAGAGGGAGTCGGACATGAGGGAGAGATACCCTTACTTGTTCGATCCAACCGCTGAGAGGGAACCACCCGTTCCCGCTTGATACCTTAGAGGTTAGTTTCGATCGCAGCCTTAGTCATTTTGTTGTATTGCTTGTTATGTTAGAATGTTGTCGGGTCTTCAATCCTTGTGAATTTCGAGGACGAAATTTTTTTAAGGAGGGAAGACTTGTCAGCCCCTGTTTTTCAATTTTAGTTAAATTGGTGTTAATTAATTTTTAATGTTAATTTTAGCCTTAAAATAATTATTAGGAATTTTTAGGAATTTTTCTAGAATTTTTAAATGATTTTAAATGAGTTTTAAAATACAAAAATATTAATTTGTAATTTTTTAAAATGTTTTAATATCAATTTGCAATTATTAGAATTGTTTTAATACTATTTTGTAATTATTCAAATTATTTTTATATCAGTTTGTAATTAGGAATTTGTTTTTAATTGAGGAATACAAATATTATTTTGCAATTGCTCACTATTAATGCTTTTGTGCAAATCCTAAAACCTAAAGGACCTAAGTGCAAAACTACCTAACCCCCCCCCCCCCCCGACCGAACTCTCTCTCTCCTCTGCCTCCAACCCACTCGCGTTGACCCCCTCGGCTGCCCCGACCGACACAACCGCCCTGCCCCCGCCAAATCCGGCTGCCCAACCGCCTCGATTCCCCCCTATTTAAACCCCAGCAAACCCCCCCGACCTAGCTACCACATCCCCGACCACCGACGACCGCCACAGCCCCCGTTCTTCCACAAAACCCTAGGCCTAACCCTAACTCCGGCGAGACCCCCAGCGCCGCCCCTACGCCGAGTGTCACAGCCCCAACCACCGCCGACGAGCTTGCCACGCCGAGACGCGTCGATCGCCACCGCTCCGCCACCGTCCCAACGCCCCTAGCCGTCGTCTCCGCCTTCGAAAACTTCCCTCGAAGTCGGACACGTGAGTAGCAGAGCCCATCTCGTGTCGTACGTGTCCCAAAGCCACGTGCATGGTTCGCCAGGACACGGGGACACTAGTCAAGTGTCTCGACACGCGTTCTAGCCTTCGTGCGTGTCGTACAAAGCACGGACACGAGAAATCCTGTGTCCTTAACTGTCAGGACACAAGACAGATGTTTATATTTTTTTTATATAAATGCTAACCTAAACTAAATAAAAGAATCAAAACCCTAACCCTTAACACGAGCAGCGGGCTGACCCCTTGGCCAGCCCGACCTAGCCTAACCCCTCCCCCCCCCTCCCGCGCTGTGTTGGCCTGGGTTCGAGTCCCTCTGGCTGTCTTCATTTTCCTTTTCTTTTTCTTTTCCTTTTTCCTTTTTCTTTTTCTGTTATATATATATCTATTTATATATATATATGTATATACATATATTTGTATATATATATGTATTAATATATATACTATATTTATGTATATATATTTGCTGTTTTTTTATATATATATATATATGTATGTATTATGTGTACATATATATTTATGTATATATATATTTCCTTGTGTATATATATTATTATATATATACTATTATATGTATATGTATACATTATTCTTGTATATATATATATATATATATTATATAGTTGAGTATTTTCTTATATTTATATATATATATATATGTAATTTTTACATATATATATCCATTATGTAAATATCCCTATATTTATGTATATATATATATATTATTTTATATATGTATATTACTTAGCTTAGTGAAAATTATCTTTATAAGATAATATTCATACTTTTATAGTTACTATGTAAAATTTTACCTTATTAAAATATTAATATTTATTTTGTATTTCTACCCCTTAGTATTTTCTGTATATCTAAATTACTGCAACCATTTGGTGTCCAAGCCTAGCATGGGTATTTGAGCCCAAATGTGTTTTCACACATTCAAGACCTGTACAAGTCATATTGGACTTGATTCATGGCCTTGGGTCCTGTATTTGAACTTTGGTTCAAATTATATACATGGACAAAATATGCAGATAATTAATTATTGTGTGCAATGCTGTTTTTGATTTTCTAAAAATACTTAAAGTACTGCTAAAATTATGGAAAAATAGTTTTTAGATACTATGTTAAGTTAGCTAATTTAGTATAATTTTTGTAGTATTTAATTTACTGTTTTGCCACTAGTTTGGCATATGAAACCAAAACTCATTTTCTGTATACTTAGGAAAACTGATTTTTATAAAATATTTGTACTGGTTAATAAATTCCAGAAAAATTATAATAAATTTCTATGATTAACAAGGATCACCTTGGTACTTTACTTTAAGAAAAACTAGGCTTTTTGTCTACTTAAAAAATTGTTAGAACACAATGATCTTTTGATTTATTTATTGATTAATTACGACTTGTAGCTTTTTGTGTTATTTGGAGTTTTAGCCGTGTTGAACCCCATCCCTCACTAGTGTAAAGACCCTAGAAAGTTAGTTAACATAGTGTGTCACCCCACATTGGTCTCCTATGCCAAAGTCATCATTTTGGCTAGGTGCCCAATCACAAGTCGTGTTTCACCAATTAGTGTCCTAGTGTTTTAGCTTAGTGTAAAAACTAAGTTGTTGTATTTACTTCTACAGTGACGAGCTACCAGACATCCATAGCATTGTTATCGCAGCTTGTTTTGTTTTGCTTTGCTAGAGGCAAGTACTTTCTACGAACTTTACATACTGCTATAAACCATAAAACTGTGAATCACCAACCATGTTAAATGCTGATCCTTGGGGTAGTAAGTTAGAACTTTACATGTTGTATTACTTTCAGTCTCTACCATGTTTATACCGTATCTCATAATCTCTCTCACATGCTTAAATAACGGGTTAAGGGGAAACTGCTAGTAATGTACGTGATCATGACCCCCTTCTCCGTATGTATTTACCGAGCACCGTTACATTCTATATGTATCTGTGTCGTATGTCTGGTCCCGCATTTGTGTATGGATATACATCGATGCCGTTATGTGTACGTATGTGCACATCAGAAAATTGATATGTACCGCTGTACATCCTGATTACCTATTGACTGATCACTCACCTACTATAGTTTTAAACTTTAAAATGTATATCTATCGCCATGCTAAAACATACCTAAAACTGAACCAACATGATATGTCATTTCCTTTTCATCACATGATCAGTATTATATGTTTGTTAGATTTAGTACTTGCTTCCGTCCTGACAGGATAACGTTGTAGGTATCCTTACTGAGGAGGAGTTACTCTGTGACACATACTATGGAGATACTGCCGAGGACCCGGCTCTGCTTTACGAGGATGTTCCTACGGGGAACCTCCTTATGATATGGATAAATATATATACCAATCATTAGGGAGGTATATCTTTATAGCTGAGGTTATATATGAAAAAAAAATGTCATATAGCCATTGAATCCTTTTTAAAAGAGCTTGAGGCACCGAACTTAGTTGGCTTTTGTGGTCAGCAAGGAGAGGTATAACATCCATGGGTAGACTTTCGGTTTCGGAATTGAACTGCGGGAGAGGTATGGGTGTGGGTGTATGAAAAATGAGGATAGTGAGCCCAAAAAGATATACAACGCAGTGTGCACAAAATTTCGTGCGTTATGTCGGGCATCTAAAAAAAGGGCTTGTCGTATACGATAGAAATCCTAGGAATAATCATTGGAGAGGCATAAATAAATTGATGTCTAGAAACAAAATTGACTGGACGTCGCCCCATTAATTTAATCAATTTTATCGTGAACCGTCCTTAGCAAAAGGTGTGTAAGGATGTTCCCAACATATGAAAATTGACCAAATTAAATTAATCGATCGAGTGCGATGAATTTGACATCTATCCTTCAATTTAAAAGGTCAACATTTGTAAATCTTGTAACTATTTCTTGTGTGTATGTCAGATTGCGACGAAACCTGTTCCGTTAGACTCACAATTTCGTCTTACCCCTACAGTGACGTATTCGCCTAGTTTTGTGGATTTTTTCATGACATTCGTAGGGTACGCCAATCGGCTATGTTCATCAATTTTGTGATCTGGACATGGATTGAATTTTTGTACGTTCTACTGAGATCATCTTTCCATTTCGGACTTGTCCATATGATTACTTTTACTTTTTGAAGTTATTTCTAATTTGGTCTCTCTCTCTTTTTGTATGGGCCGCGTGCCGATCCGATTTTAACTCATGTGGTGATTTTCTATAATCTGAATCTTTTAGACTTTTCGATGGAAGATTATTATCATATTCTGGACTATGTGATCATATTATGAATATTGTTCCAAAGATTTAGTCTAGTTTGATATATCATGTTCTTCTATGTCCAACGCATCGACTCTTCATCTATCGTAGACTAGGTAAGCAAATTACGCTTATTCTTTACCTTTATATTATAGATGCTATTACACATGTTCATCCTTCTAATTATTGATACATGATTGTGACACGGTTGACAGGTGCACGAGAGAGTTCTGCTGGAGTGGGTGGGGTTCCCAACCTATGTGGAGAAGATCCCGGAGTGCGACGAGCGCCATCCGATGTCAGAGAAGCTCGGGAAGTAGGCGACGCGGAGTTGCTGCTGCTGCTGCCAACCCAAAGGAGGGTTCTGGACTGGGGCTGCCGAGTTCGGGCCGAACTCGGTCCCAGGGCGAGTTCGGGCCGAACTCGGTCTGGCTACTCCAGAATGTGGCCGATAGGTTCTGGTTGCCCGACACAGAGTTCTGGCCGAACTCTGTGTCGTCGGGGCTGAGCAGAAATTTGGGGTAATTTTTCACCGTTGGATCATATCTGATGGTCCAGATTTTGCTGCGGATTAGGGGAGTTAATATTAGGTTATTCCTAACCCTATTCATCGTAGAACACACTCGGGAGAGAGAGAAGAAGGAGGCAAGAGTGCCATTACAACTTTGGAAGAGAAGACGGAGGATCGAAGGTGTTTTTCGAAGAAGAATCGGATTCGGGTAATCTCTACTCGTTGTTCGCGTTCTTCGTAGCCTTGTAATTATTGTTCTTGCTTCTAAGTGTTGTGGGGATCCGATTTGGATCGGGAGGAGTTTGTAGAGGGTGTAATTCTTCTATTCCATTAGTGGAGGCTTCTCAGGGTTGGACTCCGATCGTCCCGTGGTTTTTTTCCCGCAAGGGTTTTCCACGTCAAAAATTCTCTGTGTCTGCGTGGATTGTTTTGTGTGATTGTTTTTGGGTTCGTGCGTTGTATTGCTCGGTCCTCTCGCAGGTACTCTCCGGTTTGGGAAAAGGTTTCCGCATTTCTTTTCCAACAGAGTGGTATCAGAGCCAGGTTCTGGAATTCAGAAGGGTGTCAGTAGTTGACAGAGAAACCAGAGAGGAGAGATGGACGCGAAGCCGGTGCGCATGGTGAATCTTAATGGCACAAACTATCACTATTGGCAGAGCAAGATGAAAGATTTGCTGTTTGTCAAGAAGCTGCATCTACCCGTGTTTGCATCCGAGAAGCCCAGTGATAAATCCGAGGAGGACTGGACATTCGAGCATATACAAGTGTGTGGCACTACAACAAATATGGCCTACAATAGCATACGCAGAATGCTATAGAAAGCCTTCTATAGCATATTCTGTCTGCTATGATCGCCCACGCTATAGTATGTCCAGACATGTGAACGCTATAACATTATAGCGTTCCTGAATGCTGTAGAAGGTTTATAGCGTTCGTGTACGCTGTTGATGGTTTATAGCGTTTATGAATGCTGTAAATACTTTATAGCATTCTAGAACGCTGTAGATTGTTTATAGCGTTCGTGAGTGCTGTGGATTACTTATAGCGTTTATGAATGCTGTGGATTATTTATAGCGTTTGTGAATGCTGTGGATGATTTATAGCGTTTGATGAATGGTTTGATTTATTATAGCGTTCATCATATGCTGTCGTGGTAGCAGCAATTTAGACGTTTTGAGTGCTATAAACCTGCTACAGAATTTCATATCCTTTCATATCTGCTACAGAATTTCATATCCTTTCATATCTGCTACAGATTTTCATATTTCATAACCTGTTTTGTATTTCGATCAATTTCAATCGCAGACAATTTCAATCGCAACTTGCATTTCGATCAATCAAGATATAGTAAAGATTTGTCAAAATATAAAATATTTTATTAGAACATTCAAGATGTACAAAAAGTAGTCATTAAAACATTCAAAATATAGAAAAAGTAGTTGTACGCCAAAATAAACCATTCCATTTACAAAGTATCTGTATTCCAAAATAAACCATTCCATTTACAAATATCTGTAGGCCAAAAAACAGCTCGCCTCCTTCCCTCTAGCAGCTATCCACAACCATAAAAAACATATACGCCAACCTACACAAAATTGAGAAGAAAACACATTATGATATAAAAATAAGATAGAAATATTTCTGATACTCAAGTAGTGTTATGTAATAGCTAATACAATATGTTCAGTGGCTAAGGAGGCATGCAGTGTGTTAAATGTGAAGTTGCAGGACAATAGTGTTATGTAAAGCAGTGTAATACATGAAGTAAAGTGCAAGAAGGTTTTTACTGGACAGAGAAATTTCTGATACTCAAGTTGGACACATGTATACCTGATTAAGAGTGGACAAGAATTGAACAAAGAAACAATAAGCATCAAACATATGAATGAAAGAACATACATCTGAAATAATGGACTTAAATATAATAGCTTACCATCACAGAGCCAGGAGGTTGTGACTGTATTGTAAGATATGTTGGTCCGCCACCACGAGCTATAATACCTCCACAACCATGGAACAATGTAACTTTGATATCATACTCTTTGCAAGCAACAACATCTTCTTAGGCCTTGTACACAGTTCCCATACAGCAGTGGAGCGGCCAGCATCTTTACCAGAATCATAACCAACCATGACCTGCAAGTGTTGTGAAGAAATTTTAGTTAACTTGGAACTGTTAACATGGTTTGGTACACTTTGAAAGCACTAGCACCTCTTGTTTTCCATTATGGTTCTTTATAATATGCTTCCTATACCAATCAATTAACAGTAACTTCCTTATAACCAATCATGCTGCTCTCAAATCCTTCATAGTTTCGAATAAAGGAACCACCCTCAAACTGCTTCAAAAAAGAATTATTATATATTATTACCAATTAAGAGATTCGCTCCCTAGTTCAGCAGCCACCCTAAAGGTGTCCAAGACCTCCTTCACATCCGAAGGCACCTAAAATGCTCCATGAAGTTTAGTACTGGATAACATAAATGTAAAATGTAGTTTCACTTGAGCTATTACCAACAACATTAGTGATCCTAGTGAATTTTTTATCAATTATGGCAAAAGTTGATTTTGGAAAGGGAAATTGAGCATTGTACCCAGAACAATCATTTCATTTCTCTTTCCGATCGGATTTACTTGTCTAAAATAAAAGAGTCTACATAGGAGACCCAATTGGTAAATCTGAAAGGTGGGAAAATATGTAAAAGGACATACACACTATCAATCAGTGTGGAGAAATATGGTAAAAGGACATACACAAGCAGACTGTACAGAGTAACTTGGGAAACATGACTGAGTTTTCAAGAAAAGATTGAAGTCTACCTCTATAGTTGGGGAAACATGACTGAGTTTTCAAGAAAAGATTGAAGTCTACCTGGAAAATTTCATAGTAGTGTAATTTCAGACAGATTCTCCCAGTTACACCTATAATCCATGACCCTAATTTCTACATTATCTGTAACTTCAATTCCTACACTTTCCGTTCATTGTTTTCATGTCTGGACCTTGTTTCAGTTTATTAGGATTTTAAGACCAACATCAGCAGTGCATTTTGATTGTTCAACATCACTAATTCAGCTCTAATATTTATTTGGCTAGAGATGAAGCTCAATAGGCTAGAGAGAGAGAAGGGGGGGAGTACCTCGAATATTCTTACAGAAGTAGCAGCAGGGGATCTGGATCTTGATCGAGATCTGCAAAAAGTTCCAGAACAGAATTTAATACATGTATGTTACTTTAACGCACCTGGAACCAAAATCCTTGATGCCTCTTCCACAATAGGGATGATACCATAATGGGAAGAAGGAAAGATCATGAATGTTTTAGCAGCATCCGATTCTTAATCAAAAAATAGATCCACACACAGTAATTCATTCAAAATGCAAGAGGATGACGCCCAATAAAACTTCGAGGTTGGCAAGTTTAAAATCAGGCAAATATGTAAACACTCGATGACCAAACTAGATGCCCTGATTGTAAAGAGCAAAAGTGTAACAAAACCAAATTATAGTTATCAGAAGAGCAGAATTAGTTATCCAATACCACACCAAAATCTCCATCCAGAGTCCAGAGTCCAGAGTGCCTCCAATTAGAGTGATGACATTTGAGAAGACATACTGAGTCCAATTTCCAAAAAAGATTCATGGTAATCCAGCTCTAATTTGCACCAATTCTCTCTGCCCACTTGGATCCAATTGGTACCAGACATTAGAATCAAATTGCTGTGGATTCCAATAGCAGCCCACATATGACAGTGTCCAACCAAGTTCCTAATATGCAATCCCCAGATCGCCGCATAAGCCCATATCTAGAAAACAAAGAGGGCAACTTTCAAAAAATGCGTGATATGGATTTGAGTGCCTTCAAACACGCCAGTCACTTGGAAATATCACAATGGAAGCCAGGAAGCAACCAAATGAAAGAGATAACATCAGGAGCTGCAGGTAAGTTACCTGTTTACAGTAATATAAAAGATGCATGGACGCAAAACACTCAAAATATTCAGGGAAGTAAAATTGGAACAGAATTGCGAGCTTTTAAAAGGCTTATCGGTGTCCAACACAAGATTTTGAAGCATGAATTGTTAATGTCTGAGTTTGAGTTAACCGACAGCTTTCCAGTAAAAAAAAACAATGTAAATGAAAAAATTGAAGCATGCATGAGGACAAATGTAATGTATCATAAAAGTTATTCATGTTAATAATCTTTCATTTTTGTAGCCGTTCTTGGCAAATAAATGAAACATGTGAAATTTTTACTAGTAGGATATCTACTACTATGAAACACAGAGCACATGGCAATCCTTATTGACTGGTGTGACATTAACTTCCAATGACTTCACCGGATACTACTATTCTGTCCCAACCCTAGAGTGCTCCAAGTAGTCTGGATTATCACTATCAGCATCTGCATCGTTCTAACATCAACAATATCAGTTGCATGGACATGGAGTGACATGGTACAAGATAGAAAAGGTGCTGGTTGGCATGTCCTTAGCTGATTCATGTAATGCTGAATGCATGTCTAGACTGATTTCCAAAATCATGTGAGTCCTGTTCCTTGCATTCTCTGCATCAGCGGAGTCACAACAATGACTTGGAAGGCCTCTATGTTCAAATGTTTGAAGTACATATACATACCACTGACTAGATATGTATGCATGTCTTGGAAATCTCCAGTTATATAAAACATGTATTTTACCAATGTAATGCATGATTGTTCTAGAAGTTGGAAAATTTTACCAAGCGAAGACAAAGTAAAGCAATTATGCAGGCACTAGGACCCCAAATGAGAACCCATCACAAGAAAAAGACAAGAAACAAGTGCATGTTAGTCATGTGTATGTACTATGTACCTTATCATTCATAGAAAAGGAAACTATTTGTAGTATTATGTTAATTAACTGTAGGCCATTATGAACGTAGTCAAAATGCCGGTGGGATGAACTTGATAACAGCTTTCAAATATCCGTACACTTTAGGCTGTAAAAAATGGAACTGAAAGATTACAGTTCCCACAAACTAGTATACTCTATAGGAAGTTCCTGTCAACTATATATAACTTCAAGTCTGCTTACAAAATTATTTTCTACCTCACTAATAGTACTTGAACTTGCTAAGAAAAATAAGAAGTCTTGCTAAATCAAGGATATTACATTTGGTTATAGCAATCATTCTCCACTATTCAATTGTAAGAATAGCCCCCTACCAACACAAGTCTGCTTACAAAATTATTTTCTGCCTCACTAATAGTACTTGAACTTGCTAAGAAAAATAAGAACTCTTGCTAAATCAAGGATATTGCATTTGGTTATAGATGTAAACAACACATAACCCACCAAATTATTGAAGACTCCACCAAGTTATCCACTAATTAGTCAAAAAACACATCCACCAAGAAAATTTGATCAAGCATGATATCTTTCTTTATAAGGATAGTATGATATGGTTGACCAAAATAGAAAAATATGAACCAAGTTGCCAATCCTAGAATCTGAAGCAGCATAATTGGCATGAAGAAAATGTGGGCTAATGTATAGTGCTTGCTTACCTTACCTTGACAAAAATCCCTCAACATCCTCTGCCCAACAATTGACATCTCCACATGCTCAAAATACATTTTCCTTCTGCCTAACAACGACAATCAGTAAACAAACAGGTAAAGAAATTTTTATCAATAATTGTTCAGTATGAATATTATAAGAAGAAGAAGAAGAAATATATGAAGATTGGGAAAATATTAACATCCATATTGTTGACAAGCATCAAGTTTTTGCAATCAGACCCAGCAAAGAAAGACACAAGAGCACACAACATGCTTCAGGGATCAAACACATCGAAAGACAAACATAAATGATGCAAACTAATGTAGTTTTCTTCAAATGGCATTGTCGTGTGCCACCGTTATTTTTGTTGTTATAACAAGTAGCTGAATAGAGGCCAAGTGCACATCTAAATATGGTTGTAGAAGAACATAATGTATGAAGCAAAGCAAAAGAGGTATTGGGAGCCTTCTCTGCAGAAACCTCTCAGATTAATAAGACTTCCTTTAACGATAACATATCTAAAATATCAGAAGGATTATTAAGTATATTGTAAACTAACACAAATCATAGTATTTCACCTACTTCTATCGGATAAAAGCCTTAACCATGTCTAAAATAATCAGAGAAATTTAGAAAAATAGGAATTGTGAAGGAATACTCACATTGAGATCGATTCGCTCGAGCACAAGATCTGGAGATGTAGTAGAAAAAATTAATGTCACAAAAAACTTAAGATCTAACCCTAAAAAATTTGGCGGGTCGACGAAGAGGATAATGCTTGGATCGAGAAGGAGGAGGAGGAGGAGCCTAAGAGTGTCGGCGCATGGACACTCTTAGGCTCAAAGTGGCTGCATACAAGGGCCTTATCCCCCTCCTTCTCCTCATGAAGAGGATTCAAGCCTCGAAGAAGACCGCCCTCGACACATCGAACCCCATTTGAAAAAGGCTACCTCCGCTTCTAGCTCTTCTCCATCGGGTTTGATGTCGACGACGAGCTCGTGGTGCTTCATCCCCACCGTCTCTATATCGACGACGACCTCGTCCACTGACAGGTCATGAAGGTCGACGACGATGGGTCTCGACATGGTCGAGGAGCTCGGCAATGATGATGCGACAGATTTTGGTGCAGAGGACATCCTTCCAGAGGAGGAGCACTGGCAACTCTCCAATTTTGGGGCGGTGGCTCTCCAAATTTTGGGGCGGTGGCTCTCCAAATTTTGGGCAGAAAAAAATGAGTTTGGAAAAGAAACCTAGGTTATACTATTTATTTATGTTTGGACTTGGCGTACCGATGATAAGTCTGTTCACAATAAAATATAGCTGAATAGCCAGCCTGTTTGGTCACTGGATCGGTCCATATTTTGAAAAAAAAATTGTAGTGATTCTACAGCATTCAGGAAATGCTACAGATAGATATTTTTATAGCACTACAGAAAGAACGTTATTGTTGATAACATTCTATAGCGGGGACACTTGAACGCTATAGAAAAACTGCTATTATAGGTCCTATTTGTTGTAGTGTGGGTACATACGGCAGTTTATGGACGAGAACGTGTACAACCACGTTGCCAATATTGAGCACGCGAAGACGTTGTGGGATAAGCTGGAATCCTTGTATTCGAAGAAGACCAGGGTAAACAAGTTGTTCCTGATCCGAATGATGATGGGTCTGCGATACAAGGATGGGGCGTCTATTTCGGACCACTTGAGTGAGTTCCAGGGCGTGGTTGACCAGCTATCTTCTATGGGAGTCAAGTTCGACGACGAGGTTCAGGGACTATGGCTGCTGTGTACATTGCCAGACTCGTGGGAGACCGTACGAGTATCTATGATCGCTTCTGCTCCAGAGGGCGTGGTCAGTCTGGAGTTTGCCAAAAGCGGGGTGTTGAATGAAGAGATGCGGAGACATTCTCAGGGTACTTCATCCACATCCCACCACTCAGAGGCACTTGTTTCATAGAGCCGCGAAAGGGGCAAAAGCAGGGGTCCAGGTGGTGGCAGAGACAAGAGCAGGGGGAAGTCCAAGAGCCGTTACGAGGACTCAGAGTGTTACCATTGTGGTAAGAAGGGCCATATCAAGCGGAACTGTTTCGCTTGGAAGAGAGAGAAGAATGGCGACAAGGGGAAGCAAGAAGAGAACATTACAGCGGCGGCCTCGATGCATGGAGGCGATGTGATCGTCGTAGGTGATGAGGTCATTACAAACCTCGCCTGCGATGACAATTCTTGGCTGGTGGACTCAGGGGCTTCAGCACATGTATCTCACAACAGGGTACAGTTTGTCACTTACACGATAGACGACTGTGGTGTGTTGAAGATGGGCAACGGAGATGTGTCGAAGGCGGTTGCCGTTGGAGATGTACATTTGAGAACGAAGACGGGTGTGGTTCTTGTTCTCAAGGATGTTCGTCATGTCCCTGATATCCGTTTCAACATGGTGTCAGTTGGAAGATTGGATAACGAGGGATTCTTCAGTCTCTTCGGGAACAGTCAGTGGAAGCTTTCCAGAGGTTCGATGGTGATTGCCAGAGGAAGCAAGAAGTTCGGTCTCTACTATATGGAGGGAAGCGCACAGGGGGCACAGGAGGTGAACGCAGTCAGTGATGCGTCTACCGAGTTGTGGCACAGGCGGCTCGGCCATATCAGCGAGAAGGGGATGAGCTACTTGGTGAACAGGAAGGTGATTCCAGGGTTCAAGTCTACAAAGTTGGAGAAGTGCACGCACTGTTTAGCTGGGAAGCAAAATAGGGTTTCTTTCCAAAGTCATCCAAGTTCGAGGAAGCCGGCGTTGCTCGAGTTGATTCACTCGGATGTCTGCGGTCCTATGAAGGTAAAATCTCTTGGTGGTGCTTCTTACTTTGTAACTTTTATTGATGATTGTTCCAGGAAGGTTTGGGTCTATGCCTTAAAGACCAAGGATCAGGTGTTGCCTACTTTCAAGGAGTTTCCGGCCTCTGTTGAAAGGGAGACGGGCAAGAAGTTATTGTGTGTTCGGTCCGACAATGGCGGCGAATACATCGGTCCCTTTGATGCGTATTGCAAAGAGCAAGGGATACGACACCAGAAGACTCCGCCTAAGATACCTCAGCTCAATGGTGTATCGGAGCGCATGAACAGGACACTGATGGAGAGGGTGCGGTGTTTGCTGTCAGAAGCAAACTTGCCGGGCAGTTATTAGGGTGAGGCTCTTCTTATAGCTGCTTATGTTATTAATTTGTCTCCTAGTGCTCCTTTGCAGGGTGATGTGCCTGACAAAGTATGGTACGGCAAAGAGCCGTCATACAATCACCTGCGGGCGTTTGGTTGTAAGCCATTCGTACATGTACCGAAGGACGAGAGGACCAAACTTGAGCCGAAGACGAGGCGATACGTCTTTGTCGGCTACGGTCGGAATGAGTTTGGCTATAGACTCTACGACCCAGTGGAAGGAAAGTTCTACAGAAGCAGGGACGTGGTGTTCGTCGAGGATCAGACCATGACCAACACTCAGGATTCCGAGACGCCTTCTGAGGCTGAGGAATTGCCTGAGTTAGAGTCATTTCGCTTCGAGCAGTTTCCAGAGGACATCGCAGAGGATCCAGTTATGGAGGAGCCACTACATGGAGTTGCTCCCAACCTTGATCATCAGCCTGCTTATGGTGGTCAGGATGTCCCTCAGGAGGATGAGCATGTCGGAGAGGCAGTTCCTAAAGGGGAGGAGGCTGTTGGTATACAGCCAGCACCAGTGGCTCCACTGAGAAGGAGCGACAGAGATCGTCGACCATCTACGAGATACTCACCAGATGAGTATATGCTATTGACTGACGGGGAAGAGCCCGAAAGTTTTGCAGAGGCTATGGAAGACGAACACAGGCAGGAGTGGATGGAGGCCATGCAGGAGGAGATGAGTTCCTTGCACACTAATTCTACTTATGAGCTGGTGCGGTTGCCAAAGGGCAAGAAGGCTTTGAAGAATCGATGGGTATTTAGAGTGAAGCAGACGGATGATGCTACTCGCCCTCGATACAAAGCGAGGCTGGTAGTTAAAGGCTACGGTCAGCGGAAAGGCGTGGATTATGATGAGATCTTTTCGCCTGTCGTCAAGCATTCGTCTATTCGGGTGGTGCTAGCATTAGCAGCCAGTCTCGACTTGGAGGTCGAGCAGATGGATGTGAAGACGGCATTCCTCCACGGTGATCTTGAGGAGGAGTTGTACAAGGAGCAGCCAGAGGAATTCTGTGAGAAGGGCAAGTCACATTTGGTCTGCCGGTTGAGAAAGAGCTTGTATGTTCTGAAGCAGGCTCCGAGGCAGTGGTACAGGAAGTTCGAGTCGTTTATGGGGGAGCATGGTTATGCACGGACGACGTCGGATCACTATGTATTTGTGAGATATTTTGCCGATGATGATTTCATCATTTTATTGCTCTATGTTGATGATATGCTATTAGTGGGTCAGAATGCCACTAGGATAGCGGAGCTGAAGCGCCAACTGGTCGCGGCCTTCTCTATGAAAGATTTGGGCGCAGCGAAGACTATTCTTGGGATGGAGATCAGCCGAGAGAGGGAGTCCAAGCTGCTACACTTGTCCCAAAAGAAGTACATTCACCTGGTACTTCAGCGTTTCGGTATGGACGGGTCGAAGAAAGTGAGTTGCCCCCTTGCGGCTCACTTTAAGCTCACTGAGGAGCAGTGTCCATCTACCGAGGACGAAAAGGAAGATATGGAGCGGGTTCCATATGCTTCAGCTGTGGGGAGCCTTATGTATGCCATGGTGTGTACGAGGCCAGATATTGCTCATGCAGTTGGTACGGTTAGCAGGTATCTTTCAAATCCTGGAAGGGTACATTGGAGTGCGGTCAAGTGGATTCTATGATATCTTCAGGGCACTGCTGGTTGGAGACTTTCCTTTGGTGGTGACGAACCGAAGCTGGTTGGGTATACCGACGCTGATATGGCTGGAGATGTAGACACGAGGCGATCGACTTCGGGCTACATGATGATGTTTGCGGGAGGAGCGGTGTCGTGGCAGTCGCGGTTGCAGAAGTGTATTGCCTTGTCGACGACAGAGGCAGAGTACATTACGACGACGGAGGCTTGCAAGGAGCTATTGTGGATAAAGAAGCTGCTGCAGGAAATAGGACTAAAGCAAGAGCAGTATACTTTGCTTTGCGACAGTCAGAGTGCTATTCACCTTGTGAAGAATCAGACGTTTCATAGCCGGTCCAAACACATCGAGACTCGGTATCATTGGATACGGGATGTGGTTGAGAAGAAGGACGCGGAGCTTGAGAAAGTTCATACAGATAACAACGGAGCTGATATGTTCACGAAGATTCTACCAAGGGGGAAGTTTGAGTACTGCAGGCAGATCGTCGGGATGACGATATCCTCCCCATAGTTGTGAAGGGGGAGATTTGTTGGAGTGGGTGGGGTTCCCAACCTATGTGGAGAAGATCCCGGAGTGCGACGAGCGCCGTCCGATGTCGGAGAAGCTCGGGAAGTAGGCGACGCGGAGTTGCTGCTGCTGTTGCCAACCCAAAGGGGGGTTCTGGACTGGGGCTGCCGAGTTCGGGCCGAACTCGGTCTGGCTACTCCAAAATGTGGCCGATAGGTTCTGGTTGCCCGATACAGAGTTCTGGCCGAACTCTGTGTCGTCGGGGCTGAGCGGAAATTTGGGGTGATTTTTCACCGTTGGATCATATCTGATGGTCCAGATTTTGCTGCGGATTAGGGGAGTTAATATTAGGTTATTCCTAACCCTATTCATCGTAGAACACACTCGGAAGAGAGAGGAGAAGGAGGCAAGAGTGCTATTACAACTTTGGAAGAGAAGACGAAGGATCGAAGGTGTTTTTCGAAGGAGAATCGGATTCGGGTAATCTCTACTCGTTGTTCTCGTTCTTCGTAGCCTTGTAATCATTGTTCTTGCTTCTAAGTGTTGTGGAGATCCGATTTGGATCGGGAAGAGTTTGTAGAGGGTGTAATTCTTCTATTCCATTAGTGGAGGCTTCTCAGGGTTGGACTCCGATCGTCCCGTGGTTTTTTTCCCGCAAGGGTTTTCCACGTCAAAAATTCTCTGTGTCTGCGTGGATTGTTTTGTGTGATTGTTTTTGGGTTCGTGCGTTGTATTGCTCGGTCCTCTCGCAGGTACTCTCCGATTTGGAGAAAGGTTTCCGCGTTTCTTTCCCAATAAGTTCTTGCTATTGTTTTAGACTAGAATTACATATTTTTATGACTGTAGTCGTATTCTTAGAGCGATATATGGGAGGAGAAATACTTTAGTAGATATGTGGTCAACTCAGATTATACCTTTTGTGTATAATCGTAAATGATAATTGTCATGCACTAAACACATCGACATACAGTATTTACCACTAGCAGTCTACGTGCTGAAAGTAATTTTCTAAATACATAAGGTACCCATTGATTCTTTTTACACATGATGTTAATTTCTCCTTTTATGATTAGTATCATCTAGTTTATATTTCATTATCTCAGCTTTTGTTATTTACAGTTTCATTACATATTCTTTACAATCATATTTCTCTTCATATGTTATCATGATAGATTTCTATTGTATTGTGTAACTTTATAGCCGCATTGTACTTTGTTCAAATCATGATTGGATGATAATCGTTGATAGTCATAACGAGGACTTACACGCTACTTTCTATGATACTTATGAGGATCGAGGTAGATGTTCCTACAGCTAATTTAGACTTACATGGTGACGAGATTCCATGGAATATCTAGTATCAGTTATTTTTAGAAACTTTTAGTCATAGTACTAATTTTCATTTTAGTTTTATATTTTAGCGGGTTTTGTTCCCGAGGACTCCTTATGTGTAGTTGTTTCAATAGATTTTCTGGATTGACTTGCTATTGTTATTTGCTTCAGAAATTTTCATCCAACGGGATTAATTTAATAGTATTTGTGGGAGAGGGGAGAAGTTTCGCAAAATTCCAGAAAATGAGACATCGCGCCAACGTAGATGGCGGTGGTGGCGACGTGGCGGTTGAAGAGGGAGGATGGAGGGGGACCGCCAAGTAGGATGGCGGTGTGGGGGGCCGCTGTTTGCCATTAAAATCGTTTGATTGCAAATCTTAATACAAACAGAACAGTGTTACAATATAGGACTTAGATGTAGTCCTAGGAGTACACTTTTGTTTAATCTGGGTCCTAAGTGCCAATGGAGCGAGTGGTAATGCGTTGACTCCGTTGACGGGCTGACAACGGTTATCGGTTCTCTGAAGGTGTAGATTGCTCTGGGTGCTGGAGCTTGCTGAGAGGAGGAAGACGTTGAGTGTCTGTATCTGCCTCTCTGGTGATATCTGCCTGTATTGTCCGTATGTGTAGGTCTGTGTGCGGAAGAAGGAAATGATTCCTCTATTTATATCTGGGCAGATTGGCTGCTCATGCGCGCATATGTAGGATGCGCCGGTACGTGGGGACGCCACGTGGAGACTGCTGATGGAGGCGTATGGATGATGCGCCCTACTCAAGGGGTTGAATTCTTCATGCTGCTGTTGTGAGCCGGCACGTAGCAGAGGAGAAGATCTTTCTGTTGCTGAAATCTTGGATGGGTTGAGTCAAAGGACACGTGTCGTCGACTCATGGCTCGGAGATCTCGGATCTGATGGGGGGATGATTTGGTGGGATGCGCCTTGGATTGGGCGCATGATGAGACTTTGGCTCGTGACCTTTAGGAGTCACGAGCGGTTCTGGGCGCATGGCTTTTGAGGCGCATGCAAGCGACTTTCCTTCTGTCTTTCGGGATCAGAGATCAGTCTAGGGCGCATGGCTTTTGAGGCGCATGCAAAGCTTCAACTGGAGACTCTTCTTCTGTCTTTAGGGATCAGTGAAGGATCTGAGGCGCATGGCTTTTGAGGCGCATGCGGATGGTTGGGTGGCCACGTGGCAGTAGCCGTCGGGGCAAAGTCATGATGATGCTGACGTTGTGGACGCTTCATTTTCTGCAAAAGCTGTCCATTTTCTAGACTTGGGAAGACGTGCTGCCAACTCTGTCAGTCCAGCATTTAATATTTGGTGACATTCGATGGACAGCTGAGTGGGCGCGTCGGTTGACGTTCCACTAAGCGTATGGGGACGTATGGGGGCGCATCCCCTGTAATGCGCTCGGTTCAGGGCGCATCTGTTGGAGGCGCTTGATGTTTGAAGGGGTGTGACGCGTTGTCCAGCCGGCGCATCCGACACGTCTTTAATGATGTGGCTGTTTCGTTTCTCGAGTGCCTTTAAATAGCCGTTTGGCTGAAGTCGAGGCGTCCGGTTCATCCATTTAATGTGAGTTCATTGTTCGGAACTCGGAGAGCCATCCACTTGGCGTGTGGGTTTGATCTGCTCGGCCTATAAATAGTGGCATGGAGAGAAGGTTTGCTTCTCATTCCCTCACGTACTTCCGACATGAACTTGACTATTCGGGTGCACTCTGTTGACGAAGTGCTCCCGAGGGTGAAGATGAGACGCCTTGTCGTCATTGACGCTCTTGAAGGTGACTGTTACATCCAAAAGACGGAGTCAAGGGCTTCTGAGGCAGGCGGAAGGTGCCTGTTGCATCCAAAGATAGGGATGCTCGGGCCTCGTCTCCGTTGTTCCGGAAGAGCCGTAGATCGGAATGGCGGTGCTAGGCTCTCTCTTCCTTCAAAGTGGGTGCTGCCCACTATGATTGCGTTGAAAGCTGCTCCTTTCGCCGTAATTTTGATCACGGTCTTCCTTGGTCTTTGGAGGCTCTTTCGAAGCCTCCCCTGGCCACAGATTTGCGGTGCTCTTCTCTTCCTTGGTTCCAGCCAGAGGGTTAAATGCTTTGTGTAAGAAGCATTTATCAGGTGACCGTGGCTGGAAGAGCGGCACATAACTGGGCTTCTGCTCGGCCAGGCGAGCCTGGTTGGAAGAGTGGCACATAACTGGGCTGCTGAAGGGATGCACATAACTGAGCTGCTGAAGAGATGGCGGGATGCGCCTGGTTGGAGGCGCATGACATCTGCTGTGCCTAACTGGCAGCGCATGGTGACTGGCAGCACATGATGACTGCTGCGCCTATCTGGAGGCGCATGGTGGCCGCTGGCTGTAGACTTAGGATCTTTTCTTTGTAGAAATTCTCCTTTGTACAACCTTTTCTAGACATGTAATGGACTTTTATATATAAATAAAAAGTCCTTCAAATGTCTACGGTTATTGACTTTGCTGTGAAGTGTTCTGTTCGAGTTCTGGTGTATGTAGTGTCTGGCGCATGGGCTTTCTGGTTGTGAAATTCCATGCTTCTACAAGACCCCCTTCAAAGTTTTCAAAACTTTTGAATAAGTTTTGGAATACTTTGAATAAGAAGCATGGCGATCAGGGCGCATGACTGTTGGGGCGCATGCCTGTTCAGCCGCATGCTCTTTTAATGCCTCGGTAACCGAAAAGGTTAATGATGATCTTTTGGTTTTATCTGCTGTTATCTTCACAAGACCCGAGGCGACGGCTGAGATCACTCGTCATCGGTTCACGCGTGCGACCATGGCCTACAAATAGGTGAGAGATGGAGAGAGAGAGAGAGTTCTTCTGCTCTGTGCCTTTGCCTCCTTTAGAGTTCTTCTAAAAACCCTAATTTCTTCTTCTCTGATAGAATGGCTCCCAAGACTCCTCGCGGCGGTGCCGGCAAAGGAAAGGGGAAGGAGAAGGAGCCCGTAGAGGCTGTCGTGAGTGACATTCTTCGCCCGTCTGTCGAAGTTCGGCCGGCGGTAGTCGGTGAGCTTTATTGTCTCCTATCGATGTTGAGAACTTTTCCGCCGACGTGCATAGGCCCAGGCCTTTATCATGCACCGTGGCTTTAATTGCTGACGCACATGGGTTTTACACCCTGATGATGCGCCGAAGCCTTCGCTGACGCGCATGGGCTCACGCCTTGATGATGCGCCGAGGCTCTATCGCTGACGCGCATGGGTTTACACCCTGATGATGCGCTGAGGCTCATTTTTCAGATGTGCTTGATACGCGCATCTGACGAGCATGAAGCTCTGCGAGTCATCACTACTATATGCAGAAGAAGGACAGGGGCGGGACGCAGCCTCATGTGACTGCTTGGAGAGATCACATCTTTAGACAGGACAAAGAGGAACCTTCTCACTTTTCTACCCCGCTGGCACTTTCTCGTAACGAGGTGCTTTCTGAAATGAGCAGGTTAGGCGAGAAGAATCCCTTGGAGAACGAGGACCAGCAGTCGGATGAACGCTCCTATAGCTGTTTTTGGCATCTCAGCTATCGGATGTCACCAAAAGCAGTGTTAGTCGCGTATCTTATGATTTGGCTCCGGGACCACGTCTTTTCAGGCGGGTCCGGCTCTGTAGAGAGGGTGACTCGGAACTTAATTCTGCCGGCCGTAAAGTTGGCCTTCGACCGTCCTTTAGCTTTACTCCCCGCAATGGTGTGTAACCTGTTGCGGGGTCTTCGAGAGTTTGCAGGAGATGTTCATGCTTCTCTCTTTTTGTGTAGGAGCCGCTGAAAAGAAAGCCCCGCACCCCAAAATTTGGTGGGAGCAGGCCAAAGGAGATGGCGGGCTCGTCTGAAGTGCGTATTCCGCCCACTATGATATCTCCCATGGAGGAGAACACCGAGGATGTTGCTGTAGAGACTCCAGCATCTCCGGATTGTGTCAGACGGGAAGCTGAGGATGCAGCAGCTTCCGAGAAGATGAAGGCCACAGTGTCGGCCTTGGATGACGTTGCCGCAGATCCGCAAGAGTCTGTTGCGGGGGCAACAGATATAGTTGGGACAGAGGAGAGGGTTGATTCCCCTCCTTGTCATGATGAGGGGAGGTCGGCTGTATCATTGCCGAGTCTTACCCCAGCTTCAACCGTGGAAGTTGAGGCGGCTACCGACCAGGAGGTAGCGATAGATTCTGTCCCTGTTGAGGGACTTGATGACGAGACCCGTCTGCCGGTCACGACCGCTGAGGCGGGTCAAGAGACAAGTGATAATCTCCCTATTCTGCCAAGGGAGGTACCAGCTGTTGATAGGATGTTGGGGGAAGAGGTGGCCGTTGACGTCGGTGGTTCCTCCGGGCTTGAGAAGGGCGAGGGCGTGAAACCCTTTGTTGCCCCTCCTACTTGGGGTACTATTTCGACGCCTGTACGGGCTTCCTCTGTTCCTTCGGCTCCTCGGGCTAGCAGTCCAGCCCCTGTTGATGAAGAGCCCATTGATGCCGAGGTTCAAGCCTCGCAAGTCGAGGTTGGCGGATCTTCTTCCGGTCCGCAAACTATAGTAGGTCCTCCAACTCCTGCTATGACGCCGCAGGTCCTGGCGGATGCAGACGAATATGTGAAATTCCTCGTCGAGGGGGTGTACAAAATGCTGCAGAAGGGTGTATCTGCTGTGATGGATGCCAACGGGAGCTTTGCGACGGCAAGAGCTCTGGCAATGCCCTGTATCGAGCTGATCCGCATTCACCAAGGCCACGACCATATGGCCGAAATTCTGGAGGCTTCGGTGATCGAGCTGGACGAGCGGCTCGCAGAACTTCAGCGCATCCAGCGAAACGACCTCTCCGTCCTGATAAATGTGGAGAAGGGGAAGCTGATTGCCGAGATCGAGTCTTCATACCAGGCTACTGTGGGCAGTTGGAAGCGCGAGGTGGCTGAGACTGAGGCTGCGGTAGAGCAGTTGTCTCAGTCCATGAAGACGACGGTGGAAACTCGAGCTGCATTGGATGCTAACATCGCGGAGATCGACACCCAGATGCGTCGCCTTGAGGACCAACGGGCCCAACTCTAGTTAGATGCCGAGCGTGTCCGGGCTGAACACGCAGCATTCAAGAAGGAAGAAGCGACTTTTACTCAGCGAACTCTTGCCTTGGCGCAGCAGCGACAACAGCTTGATGAGAAGCATGAGAGCGATACTTCCGCTGGGGCTGTTGAACTGATGCGTCAAGAAGCTGAGCGACGAGTCCTGACGACTATGGAGGCCCGTACAGCCGACTTAAGACTTCGAGTCAGGGAGCTCTCAGCCCACCCTGGGAGGTTCAGGGACTGTAGCTTTTCCCTTTTTTTTATGTTCTTTTGCAATCCTTTGCTGGGGGATAGTGTAGTTTTTGTACTCTCTCTTTTTAGAAAATAAAGAAGTACGCAACCTTTTATGATGTGTTCATTTTTGTTATTATGAACTTGATGATTTGTGTGGACCTATTATCTTTTGTGCACCTTGGTTTTTAGGCACAGATAATAAGTTTGAAGGAACCGACATATTTGCTCAGAGGTAATGTGGACGTGGCAATCATTAGGGTTCAAATGATAGAATCATCCTACTCAGAGGTGTGATGGACGTGGTAGGAATGATCCCGAGGGATACGCTGAACAACTCAGAGGTGATGTGGACATGGAAGTTCTGCGATCAATGTACGGCAACTCAGAGGTGATGTGGACGTGGAAGTTCTGAATGTTTTAACAACTGGATTAAGAGATTACGAGATAAACCAATAACAACACTCCTTGATGGTATCAGAGCAAAGATTATAACACTTCATGACAAGAATAGGAATATTGCTGAAAATCTAGACACATATTATTGTCCGAAGATGTTAAATACTGTGGCCCGTATCAACAGAGAAAGGAATCATCTAGAAATATTAGGTATTGATAGCAATACATACGAAGTAGTAGATCGTTCAACAAGTAGAACATATATTGTACGATTAGAAGACGAGACTTGTACATGTTGTAGGTGGTACCATACTTATATACCATGTGTACATGTATTTTTTGTGTGTAGATATTCTAATATAAATATTCAAAGTTTTTATCATGCACTATTTTCTACGGAGAACCTGCGAAGTGTATATGAACCAAAAATGGAACCAATTCCAATTCCCTACAAGATTCAAGCACCTTTGGTAAGAGGAGAAATTGGAGTGCCAGACGTACGACGCAAAGCCGGAAGACCGAAGAAGAACCGCATCCAATCCCGGGAAGACAGGACTAGAGAACTTCGTTGCGGTAATTGTGGTGTGATGGGGCACAACCGAAGGAGATGTACAAGTCAGCCAAGAGAGTAAAGTATAATTGCAAATGTACTGAAAAATATTGTACTGGCCTAACATTGTTACAAATTATACTTGCAAATAATAAAAGTTGACGAACTTGGTTTCATTCCAAACTTACAAATATTGTCTTAGCCAAACATTGTTACAATTCAGACTTGCAAATAGGAATAAAAACATTCTATCTAGACCCCCGGCCCCTTACGGCAAGTCGTTTATAATTTACTCGTTCTCCAGGTCTAAGGCCTAGTCGGCTTCTCCGCCCTGCTGTATCTTCTAGCTCCTGCTCGTCTTCCTCCTCTTCTTCCTCTTCCTCATCTCCATCCTCATCCTCCTCCATCTCTTGAGTTTGGGTAGGTATCGGGGCTGATGGGGTGGAATAAATTTGTGTAAAGAAATCCATGTCTGGGTAGACATATGCTGGTGCTGGTGAGTATTGCTGACTACTGCTCCCTCCAGCGTACTAATGAGTACTGCTATCTCCAGCGTACTGGTGAGTACTGCTCCCTCCAGCGTACTGGTGAGTACTGCTATCTCCAGGCCACCATCGCTCAACAAGACTTAAAATTAGATGCACATCATGTGTTAAAAATTTAATCTCATCTAAATAATGGAACCCAAATGAGCGCACCAAAGCCTTCTGTGCGCTGTTTAACTCCCATGTGCTATAGTTTCTCTCAGTCCGCCAATTTCCATGTTCCCGCGTTCGTAATTTAAGACTATGATCATATAACTAAAAATAAAATATTTAAATTATGTTACAACTACGTTTATGTGAAATATTACTTACTAGCAAGTCAAACATTTTCAAATATATCTTTTAATTAAATATTTACCTTTCCATCAAATATCTGTGTAGATATGTGATTTATCCGGTCCTGTCTGATTTTGTCAGTCGTTGGTCCACCCGGGATGCATTCGTCGTTTTGATTAGCCATCTAAAAAAATAATAAAGAATCTACAAATATATCAAACATATTTGTTACAAAATATTAACAAGAACTAAGAGGAGAAGCTGTTTGCTTACACAAAAAAATGAGGTTCTGCTTGCAAAGAGAAGGTTGGTTACACAGAGGAGGAGGAGAAATATTTGGGAGGGAAGAAACTCTCGGATGTGCTTGCTGGAGTGAAGTGAGGAGAAGGAAGGAGAAGAAACTTGCATTTTATTATGGAGATGGAACAGTCTCCAAAAATGTGCACAGTTTACGAGCAACACGGTCTCCCAACACATTTTCAAAGTATCATGCAAAACACGGTCTCCCACCTCTCCCTATTTCACTCTCTTCCTCGGTATCCACCACAAGCTATTAACTCTCCTCCTACTAGCCTATCTGACAAATCCCTATGGGTCTAGCCTCTCTCATCTCTCTCTCTCTCCCTCCCACCCTAGCCTCTCTCCATCCCCCCTCCCCCCTCTCTCCCTCTCTCTCCCGAAATCCAAACACCCCCCTCTCTCTCTCCTCCTTCTCACTCTGCGTGGCAGCCCCCCCTCCAGCGCGCCAAGTGGGGTGGCGGGCCCCCCCCACTGCCACCCTACTTGGCGGCCTCCTTTTCTCTCTCTTCTCTCTCTCACAGCGCCTTCTCTCTCTCTTCTCTCTCTCACAGCGTGGCAGCCCCCCCAGTGCGCCAAGTGGGGTGGCGGGCCCCCCCACCGCCACCCTACTTGGCGGCCTCCATTTTCTCTCTCTTCTCTCTCTCCTACTCTCCCTTCTCTCTCTCTTCTCTCTCTCTCTCTCCTACTCTCCCTTCTCTCTCCTGCTCTCCCTTCCGAGAGGCCACACCCCCACCCATCGCGCCAAGTAGGGTGGTGCCCCCCCACACCGCCATCCTACTTGGCGGTCCCCCTCCATCCTCCCTCTCCAACCGCCACGTCGCCACCACCGCCATCTACGTTGGCGCGACGTCCCATTTTTTGGAATTTTGCGAAACTTCTCCCCTCTCCCGCAAATACTATTAAATTAATCCCGTAGGATGAAAATTTCTGTATTTGCTTTGAGACATCAGTCTATGAATTATTACTGTTTTAGATTGGGTAGTCGTTCTTTTCTGCTTTCTATATCTTCTTGAGATAGTATTTTTTTTGAATTAGTTAAATTAGCATAATCTATGATTATACTCATGTTGGATTTCTGTGGATACTTGATTCTGATTCGTATTGAAGTACAGACAGTGTACCACTACTGATAGCGAGGTGTAGGTTGAACGTACTCACATACTCGTACCCAATTATTTGGAAACGAATCGTAGTAGTTTCACGATTTTCGGCAAAGTCTATGTCGTAAGCAATTTCTTGGTTCTAGATAAAAGACTGTGACAATAGTCGTATTTAGGTCTGGGCAAAACTATGTTACCGAGTAGTTTCATGGTTCTAGCTAAAGACCTTATCGATGGAAGGAAACCAAAAGAGAGCTAAAATTAAAGGAGCACGGAACATCGACAGCTTTCTCATTATGTGGCTACTTGAAGAACGAATCAACATAAAAACTGTTGTATATCTGAGTAGGGGAGAGCATCGGTTCGGTTCGGTCCAGACCGAACCGAAGACCCCAAAACCGATCAACCCGAAAATCAAAAATGGGCAAACCGAGAACCGAACCGAATGCTTGGAAACCGTTCAAAACCGAACCGAATTTGAAGTTCGGTTTTTCGGTTCGGTTCGGTTTTGTGGGCCAATTGGGCCGGGCCTAAAAAAACACATCCAAAAAATGCAGTGCAGTAAAAATTCATCTTATTGGTGCCAAAAAAAACATACATATGGCTGGAACTGGAAGATACAATAAAAATTCATCTTATTGGTCCACAACAATATGGCTGAGCTATACAATAATAAGCTCTCCCCTAAGTGCTCTCCCCTACTGAGTTATACAAAAAAAAGAAGAAAAAATGCTGAGTTCTACAATAAAAATGCTGAGTTATACAATAATAAGCTATACAAGACTACAAGTCAGTGACTGATTTATACAATAAAAAGAAATAATATTGGTCCACACTCCACAGCATATTGGTAGTCCACATCATATTGGTCCCAACCCCTTTTCCTGCACAAGACAATAAAAAGAAGGAAAAAAAAAACTAAAATGTGGCTCAGATAAAGCTTATTTATGCATCATAGTTGGATGCATGTAGTATCAGTTCTCGTATTCTCAAGCCAAAATATTAAAATCATCACTCTCATCATCATCATCTATGGTGCTCTCATCTAGATATTGATCAAACTCGGATTTAGCATCACCACCACCCAATTCCATCTTATGTTTCTTGAATTGGGCTTTCATGAACTTCTTCAACTGCAAAGTGCAATGTTCCAAGTGCAATGTTCCAACTTCCAACTCCAAGTGCAATGTACCAACAGTCAACAGACATTAAACATGCTGCATTAAACATTAAACATGGCACATTAAACATGCTGCATTAAACATTAAACATGCTGCTATCAGAAACAAACATGCTGCCTAGTGAGTGAGAACATTACCAAAGAACATTAAACGAAAATTAAACATGCTGCTATCAGAAAATTAACATACATGCTGCTATCAGAAAATTAACAAACATGCTGCAACAGTCAACAGACATGCTGCTATCAGAAACAAACATGCTGCAACAGTCAACACTAAACGAAAATTAACATGCTGCAACAGTCAACAGTCAACACTAAACTCAACAGACATTAAACATGCTGCCCGAAAATTAATAAACATGCTGCTCGAAAATTAATAAACATGCTGCTAATATCAACAGACATGAACCAAAATTTTAAACCACCAATTATTCAGAAAATTACGAAAGAAAGGGGTCCAGGAAGAACAATGGATAGATGATACTTACAGTGAGTGAGAACGAACTTCTGTTCAATGTCAACAAGATTCCTAATATCGAGAGATGAAGACAACAGCACAACAATAGCAAGGGACCAGATCTAGGTTAGATTCCTTTAGATCTAGGCTAGATTTCTAGCACATGCACGAAAGTAACCAAATAATTAGAAAATACAAAATAAAAAACACAAATCTTTGTACAAACAAAATAAAATACAAAGATCTAGTCTAGATTTTCAGAGAGAACGTTATTTCTTACCAGATTAGGGCTAGATCTCGTTAGATCTAGCTTAGCTCGAGAGTTAGGGTTCTCGACAGAGATCTAGGGTTTCTCGATAGCCCAGATCTCGAGAGAGAGAGAGAGATAGTACGAGAGAGGGAGAGATTTGCCTCTTAGAGTTAGGGTTATGGTTCTCTAGAGAGTTAGGGCTGTGCGAGAGACGGAGAGCAACAGCCGGCGGCGAGAGAAGGAGAGACGAGAGAAAGTGAGACTGAGAGAGAGAGAAATTTAGGGCTGAGCTGCTGAGCCTGAGTGTATTATATAACCCAGGGTTAATTTAGTAATTTCATAAAAAAAAATATATATTCGGTTTTCGGGTCGGTCGGGTAACCGAACCCAATAACCGGTTGCCGACCCGAAAACCGAATTATTTAAATTCCAGACCCGATTGTCGACCCGTTAGATTTCAACCCGAACCGAATGGCCAGTTCGGTTCGGTTCGGCCCGGTTTACGGTTTTGGAACCGTATATTGCTCACCCCTATATCTGAGTGTTCAGCTAGTGTTATGTGCATCGTTATGTTTGGAGAAGCCAATTAGATCGGGTCTATTGGGTCGGCTCCGGGTCCACACGGGTCGGGTTCAAGTATAGTCAGTCGAGGTCGGGTCCAAGTGTATCTGATTTCTGTAAATATAAAAAATAAAATGCATCTAATGAGCCTTGGAAGTTGGTCTCTATGTAATATTATCATATCTTAACCAACTAAAATATAGCTTAATTTGATTATAAATACAGGATTAATAAATTTAATTTACAATATATCAAGAATGTCAAAAAAAAGAAAAAAAGGCAATCGTTTATATATTCCTGAAAATATTATATGTTATATTAAACATGAAAATATAAAATTTTCATATATTTAATTCCTACGAACATACATTCCGCGTAACCACAGCCCCGTGTACTTTGACACTTAGGACTTGTTTGGTAATTGGATTTCACTATTTGGATTTGGATTTGGAAATCCTCCAAATCCAAATCATGGATTTCAAGATTCAAATCCAACTCCAACCAAACATAGGATTTGGATTTATGATTAATAATTAAATTATAGTCATGATCAATAATTAAACTATTAATTAATTATGATTAATTATAGTTATTATTATTTATAAAATTAATAATTAACGATTAGTAATTAATAATTGACGATTAGTTATTATTAATTATAAAATTAATAATTAGTTAATTTTTAAATAAATAACGATTAATAATTAATAATTAATAATTAATAATTAACGATTAATAATTAATAATTAATAACTATAAATTATAATTAACGATTAATAATTAATAATTAACAATTGATATTTTTTTTATTAACGATTAATAATTATAAATTATAAATTATAAATATTGATTAATAATTAATAATTAACGATCAATTAACTATAAATTAAATATTTTTAAAATAGTAATTATAAATTAATATTATTATGATTAGTAAATTATTAATTAAATTATTATAAAATATGATTCTAATTGTGATTAAAATATTATTAATTAAGATTATAATAAAATAGTTATTAACAAATTATTAATTAATATTATAATAATACTAATAAATTATTAATATGATTATAACAAAATTAACTAATTAACTAATTTTTTAATTAATAATACTGAACATAGGATATGATTATTAATTAATATTATAATAATACTAATAAATTATTAATATTATAATAATAATATAATAATACTAGTAAATTATGATTATTAATAATTAACAAATTATTAATTAATATTATAATAATACTAATAAATTATTAATTATGATTATAACAAAATTAACTAATTAACTAATTTTTTAATTAATAATACTATTTTTTTATTAATTAATAATTTTAATACATTAGTTAGTTTTTTTAATTAATTAACTAATTTTTAACGAAATTATTAAAGAATAAATATTTTTAATGAAATTATTAAAGATTAACTAATTTTTAATTTACTAATTTTTAACAAAATGATTAAATAATAAATATTTTAACAAAATTATTAAAGAATAATTATTTTTTTCCTCCAAAATCCAACCAAATTCAAGTTTTGGATTTTGTCATACTTTCCATATCCAAATCCACCTCCAACCAAACATAGGATTCCATGGATTTGTCTCCAAATCCATAAAAATCCAAATCCCACCTCCAAATACGGTTTACCAAACACACCCTTAACTGTTTTTTGTTACATTTTCACTTTGACACTTGTTTTTTGTTTCATTTTCGGAAATTTTCATTCAGAGCATCTAAACTTAGATAAATTCCATCCAAAGCATCAAAATTTAACAAATTCCCAAATAAACATCAAAATGTCCATCCAATAGGTGTTTTCTATTTTTTAATATTATTTTATCATTGTCCGTTTTCTCTCCGTTAACGACGTTTAACAAAAAAAAGGCCACTAGAAAGGACGTTTTCCTAAGAAAAAACGTCCTTCCCAAGGATGTTTTCTATTTTTTTTTCCACTAAATAAAGAAAAATTAAAGGATGCTAAAAAAAGGAAACAGAAAAAAAATACACAGAGATGCTACAAAGAAGGAAACAGAACAAAAAAGGAAGCAAAATTAAAGGATGCTACAAAAAAAATGCTAAAAAAAAGGAAGAAAAAAAAAGGAAAGAAAAAAAAGGGAAGAAAATTTAACAAATTCCGTCAACATTAATCTTTTTTAATCTAAGTTTAACAAATTTGTTAAATTTTCTTCTTTTTTAATCTAAGTTTAACAAATTTGTTAAATTTTCTTCCTTTTTTTTCTACATAAATCAAAGAAAAATATACATCTATGTGGAATTTGTTAAATTTTGGATGACATAAATGTTGACGGAATTTGTTGACATAAATTTTGGATGACATAAATGTTGACGGAATTTGTTAAATTTTTTTCCTTTTTCTTTTCCTTCCTTTTTTGTAGCATCCTTTAATTTTGTTTCTTTTTTTTTTTTTTTTTTTTTCTGTTTCCTTCTTTGTAATATCGGTGTATTTTCATGTTTTGTTGTTTGTGTTACATTCTGTTTCCGATGTTGCCCAAAAAAACATTTCAGCGAAAAAATAAAAAAAAATAGAAAACGCTATTGGAGGGCGTTTTCCCTTTCTTTTTTTTTTTGAGGAAAAACGGACAATAAAAAAGTAATATTAAAAAATAAAAAATGTCCACTGGATGGACGTTTTGATGCTTATTTTAAAATTTGTTAAATTTTGATGCTTTGGATGAAATTTATCTAAGTTTGGATGCTCTGAATGAAAATTTCCGTTTCATTTTCTTTGTACTTTTTCCTTAGCTTCGGTTAGAGCATCATTAGTAAGGCTCATACTAGATTCCAAATTGTAGAATTAGAAATTTGAAGCTCATTTGGTTGAATAGTAAGTTTTATTCCTAATTCCAGTTTCTATATTTTCGGTTTCATCCCACCGATAGGATCCAAGACTTGAAGCTTCCAATGGCTAGATTTTAGATTGTAGAAACTCATTTTGTATAATAGTAAGCTCCATCCCCATCCCACTTTATAGATTCTATATTTTACAATATTTTTTTCTACATCAATTTTTGACCACACAATTTTTGAAGCCGGACACAATCTTTGGAGGCGGAGCTCACGTTACCATTTTCTACTATTTTTTTACAAGTCCAACTCATTTTACATTTTTTTTTAATGAACCTCAAGAGAAAATTTTGAGCACCATCTCCTATTGATGCTCTTAAAGGTTTAATCTTCTCCAAAGCTGACATACCTGTCAATAGTTGATTTATAAGTTTATAAATTGTAAACCCGAGTACTGAACAAATCAAAAACATATTACGTTGGGCACTCCAAAATAAGTTAGAACACAAAATCGATCTTTTGTGTCCTTTCTTGTGTCATGTCCTACTTGTTCTTTTGTGCAACATAGGTTGAGAAGCAAAACATTTCTTTCCATGGCATATCCAAACTTATAAGCAGTTCTCGAAATCAGAACAATGTTCCTGTCAATAAGTTCATAGAGTTGATCTTCATCGGAGATATGGGAATTAACATCAGCAATAGTCATATTAGCGGGATGTACATTGTGGTTTAGAAAGAAGCCACTTGATTGAGAATGAAAGGACCCATACTCACTCGCTCCTCACTCGCCTGCAACAACCTTCAACAGCTTCACCACATTCAGCATGGTAGGCCGCTCCGCCGGGTTCTCGGCCAGGCACATTGCCGCAATCTGCACCACGCGCAGCATCTCCTCCGTAGACTCCGCACTCGGAGCCCCGACCGACGGATCGATCACGTCGGCGCCCTCGCCCTTGCCGACCTTCCCCAGCACCCACCCCATCAGATTCCCCCCTTCCACCTCTTTGAACTCCGGCCCCGTCGGCTCCTTCCCCGTAACCAGCTCCAGCAATATGACCCCGAAACTATAGACGTCCCCCCTCGTCGTCGACCTCCAGCTCTGCCCGTACTCCGGAGCGATGTAGCCGAACGTCCCCGCGATGTCCGTGCTGACGTGCGTCTCGCAGGCGCTGATCAGCCTCGCGAGCCCGAAATCCGCCACCTTGGGCTCGAACTCCCCGTCCAGCAGGATGTTGCTCGCCTTGATGTCCCTGTGGATGATGTGGGGGATGAAGCCGTGGTGCAGGAAGGCGATCCCACGGGCGGCGCCGATCGCGATCTGGACCCGCTTCGGCCAGTCGAGCGCCTCGAGCATCCCGGTCCTGTTGCGGAGCCACAAGTCGAGGCTTCCGTTCACCATGTAGTCGTAGACGAGCAGCTTCTCCTCTCCGTAGCTGCAGTACCCGAGCAGGTGGATCAGGTTCCGGTGCTTGACCTTCCCCAGCGTCTCCATCTCCGCAAGGAACTCGCGGTGTCCTTGAGCCTTGGCACGGTTCAGCTTCTTGACGGCGACGACCCTGCCGTCGGGGAGGGTGGCGCGGTAGACCGTCCCGAACCCTCCGTCGCCGATGATGTTGGCCCTGGAAAAGTCGCTGGTGGCGTCAAGGATGTCGGCGAGGGTCAGCCTGAGGAGGGGCCTCTCGAACATCGCCACATTGATGCTGAGAGGCTCTTTCGATCTGCTGCTCGTGTTGAGGAAGCAGAGATCAGAGGGGCCGATCGAACTGTTGAGCTTGCCTTCGTCCGATGCATCGATGTCGGAATTCTTGCAGCTCCGTCTGGTTCTCAACTTCACCAGCAAATATACTGCACCAAGAACAACAATTAGGCAGCCCAAGATCACACAGAGAAGCCCCCACGAGTTCAGAATTGGGAGCCGTCTTTGCGAGAGATCGTAGGCAGCGCAATCCGAACCCAAGATCTTTCCACACAGGCCTTTGTTCCCCGACAGCGAAGCTTTCGTGAAGCTGTGGCAGGTCCTGATACCAGGAACCGCGCCTTCGAGTCGGTTGTTCGACACGTTGAAGTAGACCATGTCGTCGAGGTCGCAAATCCTTTCGGGTATTTCTCCGACTAGTCCGTTGTCCGAAACGTCGAAGTAGACCACCTGCGTCAAATTGCCGAGCTCGGAAGGTATCTCTCCGGTGAACGCGTTGCCGTGGAGGTCCAAGTAGGCCAAGTAGGACAGATTGCCTAACGACCTCGGTAGCTCTCCGATGAAAAGGTTTCTGCTGAGATTGAGAGTCTGAACCTTCCACTGCACGGAGTTTGCGAAGAGCTCGACTAGTCCACCGGAAAGCTTGTTCTCCTGAACGTAGAGACCGACCAGATTGACCAAGCCGGAGAGCGTCATCGGAAGCTCCTCGGTCAGCCCATTGCCGCTCAAATCTAGATGCGTCAGCTCGTTCAGGCCCCGGAGATTCGAAGGGATCGGACCGGAAAGCTTATTCCTGGACAAATTGAGCTTCACCAGACTGTTGATCTTGCAAAGGGACTTAGGGATGGCACCGTCAAGCCGATTGCCTGCCAAAGAAAGTCCTTGGAGTTTCCTACATTCTCCCAACTCTTCCGGAATTTCGCCGAACAATAGATTATCGGAAAGATCGAGCGTAGTTAGGTTCCGGAGGCCCGAGAGAGACTTGGGAATCTTGCCGGAGAGCCTGTTGTGAGCTAGGAGAAGATCCACAACCACAATGCAACTGCCAAGAACATCTGGGATCGGCCCGGTGAGCCTATTGTAGGAGAGATCGTAGACTCCGTGGTGCTGAATAAAGCTCGAGTCGGGAATGGTAGCCTGGCCGAAGTAAGTCGACGGCACTGACGGTATCGACCCGGTCAGCCGATTGTGCGAGAGCACTAGGCACTGCAGCTGAGCGAGGCTGGTGAGAGCGTCCGGAACCGGACCGCTCAACCAGTTGTTCCCGAGGTCCAGAGTACTCAACCGGGTGCAGTTTCCCAGCTCCGAAGGGATGCCCCCGTTGAAGAAGTTCGAGTTCAGAGTGAGAACAGACATCGAACTGAGATTGCCAATCCCCTCCGGTATCGCACCGCGAAGCCGGTTGCCATTGAGGACCAACCTCTCCAGTTGCGCCGCATTGCCAATTCTACTAGAGAGAACCCCCTCGAGAAGATTGCCGGAGGCCGAGAACTCCATTAGGCCGGTCAGGTTCCACAGGGACTCCGGTATCGTGCCGGTGAAATTGTTCGAATCCAGCTCGAGAGCCATCAGCGGCAGCTCGGACAAGTAGTCCGGGATCGCGCCGACGAGCCGGTTGTCGACCAGGGTCAGCTGGGTCAGGTTCAAGCAGTTCCTGAACGCGGCCTCGATGGTTCCCGAGAGGAAGTTCCGGTCCAAATCGACGTCGGCAAGGAAAGGGGCGTTGCAGATTTCCAGAGGGATCGAGCCGGCGAGGAAGTTGTTGCTGATGCTGATGTGCGTCAGGGAGGAACAGTTGCCGATCTCCGGAGGGATCCTCCCGGTGAACCGGTTGTTAGCGAGCAGCAGAGAGTCCACCATGTCCCACTTCCCGAGCCACGCCGGCAGCGGGCCCGAGAGCTGGTTCCCCTCGGCGGAGAACGACAGCATTCTGAGCCCGCCCAGCGATTCCGGGAGCGGCCCGGCGAGCGAGTTGAAGGAGAGCATGAGGGTCTTGAGCGAGGTGCAGCTGCCGAGCTCCGCGGGGATCGAGCCGTTGAGATGGGCGCCGACGAGGTTTAGAATCGAGAGGCTTCTGAGCCTTCCGATGGAGCTCGGCAGCGGGGAGTTGAGCGGGTTGTTGGAGAGGTCGAGCTTGGTCAACATTGCGAGCTCCGATATCGACTCCGGCAGCGGGCCTTGGATGAGACAGTCCGGGGAGAAGAAGTCCTGTAGGTTGGTCAGGTTGCCGATGTCCGGAGGGAGCGGGCCGGAGAAGCGGTTGATGCCGATGTAGAGGTCGGTGAGGTTTCTTAGGTTGCCGATGGAGGGAGGGATGGTGCCGGAGAGGGAGTTGTTGGAGAGGTCGAGGGAGGTCAGCGCGGGAAGGGAGAGGAACAGCTGGGGCGGGAGAGGTCCGGAGAGGAAGTTGTTGGAGAGGTCGAGCTGGCGGAGGTGGACGAGGGCGGAGAGGGAGGGCGGGATGGGGCCCGCGAGAGAGGAGGAGGAGAGGGAGAGGGAGGCGACGGTGCCATTGCTGCTGCATTGGACTCCTTGAAAGTGGCAGTGGGGAGTGGTGGAGTTCCAGGAGGAGAGGGAGTGGGGGTTTTTGAATGCGGATTTGAAGGAGAGGAGGGAGTTCCTTTCTGGGTTTTGAAAGTTGAGGTGTTGGGAAGTGGCGAGGGAGAGGAGGAGGAGGAGGAGGAGGAGTGAGCTCAGGTTTGCCAGTGTTGCACTTGCAGCCATGGCTGGCGGTGGTGGTGGCGGTGGTGGTGGTGGCGGTGCTAGAGGAGGAGGAGAGATGGAGGAGGAGACATGGGAAGTGAGAAAGAAATATATGATCACGAGATGTTGGTAACTGAGTAATGAGCTTATATATTTGAAGGGAGGGGGGGGGGTGGTGAAGTGTCAGGCCTCAGAATATCATGCAAGGGCGAGACTCTCGAGTCTTGATCAATGCAAATGGAGCAGATTGGGCTATTAGGATTTGTTGTCAATGTTGTGTGTGGGTTACGAGATATGGTCAAGGTTGAGGTTGATAGAGTGATACGTAAGGTGCAACTTTGGCCGGGCGGCCCGGTCCTGGCTCAGCCCGGTCTGGACCAGTCTGAGTCCGGTCAACGATCCGGTCCAATCCGATCGAGTGAGCAACCGGTCCAGACTGGGTTGCGCTTCCGGACCCGAAAGCTTGGACCGGCCCGACCCGATTTGACCGCGGGTCCTGGTCGGTCAAACCCGTTAAATCCGACCGGACTGGCCCGGTTTGGCCGATTTTATATTTATTTTTTTTAACATTTGGAGGCCAAAATGACCATTTTATTTGTTGTTTTTAGACCGTTGGAATGATATTTTGGTTATTTTGCTAAAAATGACCAAAAATATCCTTATAACAACTTTTTTTTGGTAAAATATATCATTTTGCAAAAATTGTGGCAGTTTTGATATGGTACATTAAGTCCATTTCAAGACTGTTACAATTCATGGCAGTCATCAATACTTCTAGGACTGCCAGAAATTGTGGCAGTTCTGATATGGACTTGCTGTTCAACAAGTCTATTTCTTCTACAACTAGAATTTTATCCATAATTTCTTCTACAACTATGATTTCATCCAATATTTTTTTTCATACTTGTTGATCAATGCAAATGGAGCAGATTGGCTATAAGGATTTGTTGTCAATGTTGTGTGTGGGTTGAGACATGGTCAAGGTTGAGGTTGATAGAGTGATACGTAGATGCTCATAGTCAATTTCCTTTTTTAGCTAACTAAAATTTGTGTAGATGTTTATCATTCCTTTGGGTCAAATTTCGTTCACGAATCAGAACATTCAAAACAAAAAAATTTTTTTTTTTTTTTTTGGATTTCGAAAAGAAAGAAAATATTTCGTTCGAAAATATTTTTTTGGATTTCACAAAGATGACGAACCATTGTCCAACAAGAACGCCAAGCCAGATCAAAACAAAGTATTTGTTCGGTAACTGTGTCACCTAAACAAATTTTAATATTTATAATTTTATGTGTAGATACAAGATTGAATAAAACTATAGTAAATCCTATGTCCAAATATTCAACCTCTCACCAAACTCAATAAGAAAGCAGAAGATTACAACTTAAAACCACTCATCCTACCCGTAGCAATCTCATTGTACGAAAACGACGACTCTCGGAACAGATTTTCTCTTCTATCTGGCTTAGATGACTAAACCTAAGAGCAAAGTGAATTTTTTTTTAGATTTTTGGAAAGTTTTTTTTTTGTTTGGTTACATCTCTTCGTGGAGAAAGCGTGGATGCGCTGATGGACTGTAGGACTAGCGCCTAGCGTTCTTGCAATGGCTTGGACTCCTAGAGAGGAAGACTCTCTTCTCTTCTGTTTGTGGTCTCCTTTCTCTCATGTTTCTCTCTCTTGCAAGTGCAGAAGCACAATTACATAGGGGAGCAATTCCGTGAGTGGGCAGATTACTAGTTGGTAATATTCTTCTCTATTAAGAGGGAAATATGCTAGTAGTAACCTCTTACAACCATTTTTTTAGTTGTAAGAGTAGTATTGCCCATTTAATAAACCCAACTCACTAAGACGGCCCAAATAGAGAGAAAACCAGTTTGAATTCGTATTCAAACCATTTTTAGTTGTAAGAGTAACCTCTTACAACCATTTTTAGTTGTAACCTCTTACAACCATTTTTATTTGTAACTTCTTGGACCATCTCCAATGGTGATTTCTAAAATTGAGTTCTTATCCTACTTGGCATTGTACTTTAAGGAGATTTCTATCCTAGTTGGAAGAGTTTCTACATAAAAATTGTAGACATACAAAAATACTTTCCATTGGTTCTCCATTTCTATCCTATGTGTCACATAGTAAAATGACCAATTTAATGGTGTGGGGCTCAATAATAATTGTCATGAGAGTTTCTACATGTAGAAACCCTCCTAGAAAGCTTTCATCCTATATCATTTCCACCTAGGATAGAAATGGTGATAGAAATCATCATTGAAAAAACTTTTTTCTAAAATGAATTTCTTCCATATAAATAGAGAAGATAGAAACCTCCATTGGAGATGGTCTTACAACCATTTTTAGTTGTAAGAGTAGTTTTGCCCATTTAATAAACCCACAGCCCAAATAGAGAAAAAACCAGTTTGAATTCGTATTCCCACCCCAACTTCACCTCCACCAAGAATCTCTCATCAGCACAGCGCCACAATTAGAAACCCCACTGACTTCCCCTTCTCATGACTTCTCATGCAGCAAGCTGCTGCATGCAGCTACAGAAGTGCAGAGTCATGTGAGTCTGAAAATACCACAAATGGGGGAGAAAAGGAGCAACAGAGTTCCAGTCCCACAGGCACCGGCCCAGGGTCACATTTACAGCAGCATACGTACACATATACTCAATTCATTGATCAGCAGTTCAGCACTCCAAAACAAACTCCCCAACAATAAATGACCTTCCCAGAAAGCCTTCCATCGCTCTGGGTCTCCTCCATTGCTCACAACCAACGTATTCTATTGCGATGGATTGCTGATGGGACCCGATACTGACTGAGGCAAGCAAGAGAGGAAAAAAAGTGTTGGTGAGTTGTCATCTCATATCAGCAGAATCCCTGCAAAAGAAGAGACTTTTAAATAACATTACATGATGGGAGTACTACTGCAGTACGCTGTAGCAGTCTCTGTGGAGAGTTTTCAAAAAGCAAAGCTTTCTGGTACGCTTTGGTATGGCATGCGTTATGGCAAAGCAGTGAGCGAAGGGACTTCTCGTTTTTCTTTTGAACTCTAGGGCTCAGTGTACTCGAGTTTGGTTCACCTGAAAAGTAAAAAAGAAAAGAGAGGAAAATTAAAAAAAAGTTCACTTTCAAATTATTATTAATATTTTTTTTTGGCGTACAGGGAGATGTGATATTTAAATGTAGTCTCTGTGCACGGCTGCAGACTGCAGGTTACGTGCCTGGTTGGTGCAAAAGAGTGAAAAAGGGTTCATCTGCAGATAAGGCGTTAGATTCTCCTCGCCTCCCCTCTCTATTGCACTTTCGTAGTCTTTCTCCCAAGTGGGCTTCATTTGGGCTTTCATTGAAATATATATATATAATATATATATATATATATATATATATATATATATATATATATATATATATATATATATATATATATGTGAAGATGCAACTTGGGCCGGGAGGCCCGGTCCCCGGCTCGAGTCTGTCCTAGTCAAATTCGATCTAGGCCGGCCCGAGCCTGATTAACGATCCGGACTGGTCCGACCCAGTGAGCGAGCGGTCCGGGCTGGCTTGTGCCTCCGGATACGAAAGCTCGGCCCGGCCTGGTTTGACTGCTGGTCCGAGCCGGTCAAACTCGTTGAGCTCGACTAGGCCGGGCTGGACCGGCCCGGTCCAGGTCCTGTTCGGTCGGTTTTGTAATTTTTTTAACGTTTGGAGGCTAACATCAAGATTGAGTATGTACGGAAGAACGAACCCAAAACTTAAGAGATGAAAGTGCCGACATCAATGAGTTGGACTTTCAGTGTCTTACCTTGGAGGACACTACTGAAGAAGGGGCTGAGCAATAGAGATGGACGAAGGACGGCGGACGACAAAAAAAATTTGTACATTTTTTCAATTCATTTAGAAATAAAATATCAATTTATAACTTTTATATTTTATTACATATTTAATGGAAGAAAATACTTAAACTGTTGTACATTAAATTATCTTGAGATTAATTTTTTTTTTTTTTACTTTTTCATCTTTTAAGGAAAAAAAAAACTTGTAATGTTGTACATTAACTTTTACTTTATAATTTCTAATTTTCTAAAACATAAATGGTATAAAGTAAAAGATTTTTTTTTTCAAAAAATCGGGCAGGCCAGGTCCAACTCAGAACCGATCCGGCCCAGCCCGGCCCGACCAAGCCGGGCCATGGTCCGGGCTGGGTTTGGCTTTCCTTCCTCCGGGCCAACCCGGCCAAGCCCGCTACTCCGACCAAGCTAATCCCCGCCCGGGCCAGGCCCGGTCAAAACCATTAAACACTGGCTCGGGCTTGCCCAGCCCGGTCTAGGTAACACCATGATATATATGGGGACATTTTTTGACTTTCACCTCAATTATTATTATTATAAATTTATACTTACATTCCACTTTTTAATTTTACTATACTTACATTCTTTTTTTTTACTAAAAATGTTTTTGGTGACAGAATAAATGTTTTTAGTGACAAAATGAATGTTTTTGCGACAAAAGTGAAATGTTAGTACAAATTCATATTAATATTTTTTTACAAATTCATATTAATATGAAAATATAAAATTTCATACAGTGTTGCCATTTTCTTTTAGATGATGTTTATTTTGGATATTATATGGAGTATGATCCCGGGTATTATATGGAGTATGATCCCGGAATATTGATTTGGTAGACTCACCTGGATTCTTGGATAGTGTTGCCATTTTCTTTTAGATGATGTTTATTTTGATCAGATATGACTATGTGGATTCCTGGATTTTGATGATTGTGCGAGTGTTTCGCGGAACGAAGAGAATATCAAGGGTATCATTACATGATTTTTACTCGACTTTTCAAGCATCCAAAACCTGGTACGATTGCTATATCTAGGGGTGAGCATTATTATGTTACAAACCGAAAATCGAACCGAACCGAATAAGCAATTAGGTTTGGTTTAAAAAAATTTCGGGTCGGGTTCGGTTTTGAAAACCCGCTAATTCGGTTTTGGGTTTCGGGTTCGGTTTACGGGTTCGGGTTCGGTTTAAAATCGAAAACCGAATAGGATCTATGAATTTACATATATACCCTCAACTGAACCCTAAGTATATAAACAATTTTTCTCTCTCTCTCCACTCACAATCTCTGAGTCTCTCGGCTCCTAATTCTAAATTTTTAAGAGCAGCCGCAACAGCTCCACTACCAAAATAAGTCATATCAGCGACGAAATTAGCGACGCCGACCTGAAACGTCGCTAATTTTTTTGGATTTAGCGACTCCAAAAGCATGCGTCACAATACGTCGCTGATAGCGACAAACAACGACATATTGCGACTACCTTTAGTGTAATAAAAACGAACGTCGTTGATTTGTCGAAAAACGTCGCCAGTTTTATTAGTTCAACGACGTTTAGCGCCGCAAACATTTTTACGACGCCGAATATTAAACGAATACCGACGCTTTGCGACGTATTTACGGACGTCGCTAATTTCTAATAAATAGGGTTTCCTCGGTTCGACTTTTCATTTCTTCCTCTCCCCAAATTTTTTGTTCCCGTCCCTCTTTCCCGACCTCGACGACAGCCCGACCCCCTTCTTCCGGCGCCGCTTATCCTCCACTACCAAAATTTATCGTTTTAGCGACGGCCACATCCGTCGCTAAGACGACGGTAATTACTATTAGCGACCGATTGCCGACGGATATTGGCCAAAAATATCCGTCGGCAATCAGCTCGTTGCTAATAACCTTCCGTCGCTAAGTTGTCGTCACATGACGGAATAGCGACGGATATTCGACGTCACAATACGAAGCATTAGCGACGCATTTCCGACGGACTATCGTCCACTTCAGCTTTTAAGTACTGAACTGTGTAGGCTATAGCGACGTAAATTTTCGTCGGTAACCCGTCGTAACAGCGTATCAGATCGTATCGTTCCGTCGCTAATCCGTCGACAGCTTCGGTATCAAGTGACGGATTAGCGACGGTTTTCTGACGGAAAAGCCGTCGACCAGCTTCTGGAAATTCATGTCATTTCCAGCAACTTGGCGACGGATAAGTCGTCGCTATGCCGTCGAAATGTATCGACCGAATAGCGACGGATTAACCGTCGACCTTGTTGTGGAAATTCTTGTTATTTCCAGAACACGGGCGACGGATAGATCGCCGCTATTCCGTCGAACAATATATCATGCCGACGGATAGTCCGTCGACTATCCGTCGCTACCTGGGAAATTTTTTCAAATATCCAGTTAGCGACGGAATAACCGTCGAAAAGTAGTCGGCAACTTTTGATGACCGTCGCAAAACGGTCACAAGTCTGTCGCTAACTGAGAATATTTTGAAAAAAAAATTACAGCTTTTTAGCTGTTCGCAAAAATTTGCATAAACCAAACCAATATATAATGCACACCAATTATCCAACAATCACATAGACCAAATATATTATGCACACCAATTATCCAAGAATCACATAGACTAAATATGCACATACGAATTTAATGCACACCAATTATCCAAGAATCATATACACCAAACCAAATTAATATAAAATAGACATCAATTATCCGGAAGAGTAACCTAATATCCATCGTTATAATCCGATCATTGCACAAATATTCCAAATTTTTCACAAATATTCCAAAGCACATAGGAAAGAGTTGGCCAGTTACAGTAACCTAATATCCAATCCTGACGACCGATCATAGCACAAATATTCCAAAATTTTCACAAATATTCCAAAACACATAGGAAAATCGACTTTGGCCTCAACAAAGATCACAAGTCAGACGATGAATCCTTACAGCCAGGGATGATAGTTGCGTTGAGGCATGTACCATTCTATCAGCCACTTTGCATACGAAGGCTCAATCTGGTTGAGGTCTTCTGTAGGGATAGGAGGGTCGGTCCCGATGCTACTACTCTCTGACGGTGGCTCCTCCTTAGCTTCAAGCTTGGGAGCAATCTCTTCCCTGATGGTCATCGATTCTTCCTTGACCTCGACCTTTGGTAACACCTTCTCCTTAACAGTCACCGGCTCTTGTTTGACGACGGAGACTTCCTCCGTGTCGACCTCCAAGGGTTTCTTGCCTCGACCCCTTCCTCGACTAGCAGCACCATCACGGTGAGTCTTGGTGTAGCACTCAAATGTGGGGCACCCGTAAATTCGCCGAGGTTTTAAATCATCGACATTGAGTTTTAAACCCTCACGTAGCCTGTCTGCTTCACTTCTAGGGTCGAGCAGCATCTTCTTGCAAGCTTCGGTCTCCAGATACTTAGTGTCAAGATTCTGGACGCTTTCGTAGAGCATGTCAACGCATCCTAGCGTCAATTTCCTCGGCAGGAAATTGACGCTAGGATGCGTTGACATGCTCTACGAAAGCGTCCAGAATCTTGACACTAAGTATCTGGAGACCGAAGCTTGCAAGAAGATGCTGCTCGAGCCTAGAAGTGAAGCAGAAAGGCTACGTGAGGGTTTAAAACTCAATGTCGATGATTTAAAATCTCGGCGAATTTACGGGTGCCCCACATTTGAGTGCTACACCAAGACTCACCGTCTGTATAGTTCGGTTATTGGCGCTCGATGTCCCTGTGGTAAGGCAATGGATGAGGATATTACGTGGGAGGGGGTTGCAGATGGAGGCAACAAGGATGGCGTGTTTGTGAAAGGAGGGAAAAGATACATAATCACAGACGATTTGCATGTAAGGCCATTCTATTCCATGGAGTCTGCGTTGTCTATTTTCCGAAAGCATGGGATCATAGCATCGAAGACAGTTGAGACCAAGACTGTAAACATTGGCCGCGATGAGGTTAGTGATTTATGTAACCTAATGTAGTAATCTTGTAATTTAAAGTTGGAAGAACATGCAAGTAGCCTTATAGTTGCTGCCTCACCAGTCGAATGACTTAATTCCCAAGTATCGGAACGAGTGGCTCAGAACACAACCCAAGACTCATTCTAGCATACATTAGTGAGTTCATCTTGATTCTGTTACGTCCTTTAGATACTATATACGATAAGAACATAGATGATTCACACTAATGTATGCTAGAATGAATCTTGGCTTGTGTTCTGAGCCATCCGTTCTGATCAAACATCTTCCTTCTCCTCTCCTCCACCATGGCTCTGAACCAATATGCTCCTCCCTACTTTCCTTCTTTTTATTTGACTCTCTCAGCCACATATGACATCCAGCTCAAGTGTAGAGTCGGGAGAGAAAAAGTGGACAGGAAGAGGAGGGGGAAGCAGCACAGCCGGAGGCATGACCCGGAGGAAGTACATAGGTTTTTTTCATAGTTCTCCTATGCACACCCTCCGGGTCATGCCGCCGACTGTGCTGCTTCCCCCTCCTCTTCCTGCCCACTTCTTCTCCCCCGACTCTACACTTGAGCTGGATGTCATATGTGGTTGAGAGAGTCAAATAAAAAGAAGGGAAGTAGGGAGGAGCAGATTGGTTCAGAGCCATGGTGGAGGAGAGGAGAAGTAAGATGCTTGATCAGAATGGATGGCTCAGAACACAAGCCAAGATTCATTCTAGCATACATTAGTGTGAATCATCTATGTTCTGTACATATGGTGTAGTATATGTTCTTATCGTATCTAGTATCTGAAGAACGTAACAGAATCAAGATGAACTCACTAATGTAATACTAAGACATCATCTACTACTATATAAGATATAGTGATAGGTTGTCGTATCATCATTGCCGAGGAATGAGGGTCGGAGGACAGGCAACTTTATCTACGGCTACATAGTTTCTGCCTCGCCAGTCGAATGGCTGCAGGGACTATGTCCTGATCACCATGTCGTACCGTAGATTAATGCAAATGGAGCTGGAAATATCCATCGCTAACCGGTAAATGAGAATTTTTTTGAAAAAAAATTGCAGCACTTTTCCTGTTCACAAAAATATGCATAAACCAAACCAATATATAATGCACACCAATTATCCAAGAATCACATAGACCAAATATGCACATACGAATTTAATGTACGCCAATTATCCAAGAATCATATAGACCAAACCAAATTAATATAAAATAGACATCAATTATCCTGAAGAGTAACCTAATATCCGTCGTTATAATTCGATTTATCTTCAAGTGTGAGAACGGATGGCTCAGAACACAAGCCAAGATTCATTCTAGCATACATTAGTGTGAATCATCTATGTTCTGTACATATGGTGTAGTATATGTTCTTATCGTATCTAGTATCTGAAGAACGTAACAGAATCAAGATGAACTCACATAATGTAATACTAAGACATCATCTACTACTATATAAGATATAGTGATAGGTTGTCGTATCAACATTGCCGAGGGATAAGGGTCGGAAGACAGTCAACTTTATCTACGGCTACATAGTTTCTGCCTCGCCGGTCGAATGGCTGCAGGGACTATGTCCTGATCACCATGTCGTACCGTAGATTAATACAAATGGAGCTGGAGCCAAAATACAGAAACCAAAACACAGAATCAAATCCCTGGGACGGATGACTCAGAACACAACCAACCGGAGAGGACACTCTGAGAGATCCATCTGAGTAGGACGTATACTCTGAGAGATCACCTTTACAAGAATGATATCAGTAGTGGGATTGAGTGCTGGAGGGGATATTATCAGAGTATACGTCCTACTCAGATGGGTCTCTCACCGTTACTATTTTTTTCTGACAGCATGGTGGATGTGCTCCGTCAACAGAATCTGGCTCCGAGCCAAAACTTTGCCCCGGAGCTCAAGTGGACATCCTTCGTGTAGAGCTCGAGTGAGAGGTTCCTGACAGCATGGTGGTCTCCTTTGTCAAAGTATCCGTGCTCGTCCCACAACCAATATGGGATGAGCACGGATACTTTGACAAATGAGACCACCATGCTGTCAGGAACCTCTCACTCGAGCTCTACACGAAGGATGTCTACTTGAGCTCCGGGACAAAGTTTTGGCTCGGAGCAAGAATCTGTTGACGGAGCACATCTACTATGCTGTCAGAAAAAATTAGTAACAGTGGGAGACCCATCTGAGTAGGACGTATAATCTGATAATATCTCCTCCAACACTCAATCCCACTACTGATATCATTCTTGTAATTGTGATCTATCAGAGTATACGTCATATTGAGATGGATCTAGTATTCTCTCTTGTTGGTTGTCGTATCATCATTGCCGAGGGATGAGGGTCGGAGGAAAGTACAAATAGTCTAATACAAAAACAACTCAATATGTAGTCCAATACAAATAGTCTAATACAAAAACAATCCAATACAAATAGTCCAATACAAATAAGTACTAATAGCTAATGAGAACCACGCTGCTCACGCAAACGCTCAGTGATACGTTCACGCAACCACCTCGAAAAAGCGAGATTTTTGGCGCGAGGAGAGCTGTCGTCCATTGCAAGGATTACATGAAGAGTCCTCTCGGTCTCACTAGCTACCGGTGCTGGATGAATAGAACTCCCAGTCTCACTAGCAACCGGTGCCACTTCCTCCTTAACTGTAGGAGGAGCCACCTCAGCATTCACTATTTTTCTCAAACGACGTGCCGCTCCTCGGGTCATGGGTGCCATCTGGTAAGATCGATAGTCACAAATAATATAATTGTAACAAAAGCAAGCTAACTAAAGGAACCATCATGTAATTTGAGTACATTTTCGAAAGCCGATAAAGTATAAAAAATTCAATTTTTTGCCAAGTGTGAGAACGGATGGCTCAGAAGACAACCCAAGATTCATTCAAGCATACATTAGTGTGAATCATCTATGTTCTGTACATATGGTGTAGTATATGTTCTTATCGTATCTAGTATCTGAAGGACGTACGTAACAGAATCAAGATGAACTAACATAATGTAATACTAAGACATCATCTACTACTATATAAGAAATAGTGATAGGTTGTCGTATCATCATTGCCGAGGGATGAGGGTCGGAAGACAGTCAACTTTATCTACGGCTACATAGTTTCTGCCTCGCCAGTCGAATGACGGCAGGTACTATGTCCTGATCACCATGTCGTACCGTAGATCAAATGGAGCTGGAACTGGAGCCAAAATACAGTACTACTTCACCATGTCGTACTATTTTACTCTCTCTCTCTCCTCCCCCCCTCCGGCGCTCTCACTCTCTCCGGCGCTCTCACACTACTAATTCCTATGTGTTTTAAGTGTGAGAACGGATGGCTCAGAACACAACCTAAGATTCATTCTAGCATACATTAGTGTGAATCATCTATATTCTGTATACATATCGTGTAGTATATGTTAACCTTATCGTATCTAGTATCTGAAGGACGTACGTAACAGAATCAAGATGAACTCACTAATGTAATACTAAGACATCATCTACTACTATATAAGATATAGTGATAGGTTGTCGTATCATCATTGCCGAGGGATGAGGGTCGGAGGACAGGTAACTTTATCTACGGCAACATAGTTTTCTGCCTCGCCAGTCGAATGGCTGCAGGGAATATCCGTCACCATGTCGTACCGTAGATTAATGCAATTAATGGAGCTGGAAATAATCATCGCTAACCGGTAACTAGTCCGTCGCTAACTGAGATTGTCACATACACATATGTATATCACAGCTAGATGTATAGATATATACATCTATACAGAAGCACACAACTGATAGAACTCGCACTGTCCTTGAGACAGTGAACATATACACCATGAATCCAAACCCCATATATATTCACATTTACTAATCCAAACACCACCAAACTAATGGAACACCCAATATAGATAACACATTATTTAGCCAACATATAAACTCAGATGAATTTGAGAAGCAAGGCCACCCGCAGCCCCCGACCAAAGCCCGCCGCCCCAAGCCCGCCGCCCAGTAGTTCGGTTGTATATATATATGAAGAGTGCTTATGGGTGTGCGGCGGTTGCAAATAGCCCCGACGTACCCGCCCCAAGCCAGCCGCCCAGCCCCCGATGCCGCCGCCCCAAGCCCACCGCCCAGCCCCCAACCCAAGCCAGCCACCCAGCCCCCGACGCCCCCGCCCCAAGCCAGCCGCCCAGCCCCCGACACCGCCGCCCCAAGCCCACCGTCCAGCCCCCGACCCAAGCCAGCCGCCCAGCCCCTGACGCCCCAACCCCAAGCCCGCCTCCCAGACCCCGACGCCCCCGTCCCAAGCCCACCGCCCAGACCCCGACCCAAGCAAGCCACCCAGCCCCCGACGCCCCAACCCCAAGCCCGCCTCCCAGACCCCGACGCCCCCGCCTCAAGCCTACCGCCCAGACACCGACCCAAGCCAGCCGTCCAGCCCCCGACGCCCCAACCCCAAGCCCGCCTCCCAGACCCCGACGTCCCCGCCCAGCCCCCGACGCCCCAACCCCAAGCCAGCCTCCCAGACCCCGACGCCCCCGTCCCAAGCCCACCGCCCAGATCCCGACCCAAGCCAGCCGCCCAGCCCCCGACGCCCCAGCCCCAAGCCCGCCGCCCAGCCCCCGACGCCCCCGCCCCAAGCCCACCGCCCAGCCCCCGACCCAAGCCAGCCGCCAAGCCACGGACGGCCCAGCCCCAAGCGCGCCGCCCAGCCCCTATACGACACCGAAAGAGAGAGAGAGAGAGAGAGAGAGGGAGAGAGAGAGAGAGAGGGGGGGTTACCTTCGGGAGAGAGAGAGGAGAGGACGCCGACGCCGACGACGACACCGACGCCGATCACCGAAGCCGACACCGACGAGAGAGAGAGAGAGAGAGAGGAGAGAGAGAGAGAGAGAGAGAGAGAAGAGAGAGTGAATTTGGGGGAAATGCAAAAGTTCCCTCCGCTGTTCCATTTAAAGTCTGGAACGTTTATATAGCGACGGACGAACGACTGGTAAAGACCGTCGCCCAGCCGTCGCCTATTTTGGTAAATGCCGACTGAATATCCGACGCTAAGTCGTCGCAAATATGTCCCGCCAGTTTCCTACACAATTCCCGTCAAATAATCGACTGTGTAGCGACGACGATAAATCCGTCGCTATAACACCGACAGTCTAGCAACGGATGTGCGACCTTTCCTCCCCCTAAAATTAAAATAAAAATGGCAAATGCTTGTAGTCGGAAATCAGTCGCTGAGCGGCCACGAAATCGTCGCTAATACCGACGAAAAAGTCCGTCGCTACAAAACCGTCGCTAAATGAGTGTATTTTGGTAGTGCTCCTCCTCCACCGCGAGCCCCTTCTCCCCCCTCCGGCAAGCCCCTTCTCCTCCTCCTCCTCCTCCACCGCGAGCCCCTTCTCCTCCTCCACCGCGAGATCCTCCTCCTCCTTCTCTTCTACCACCGCGAGGAGACTGAAGGTAAACCCTAACCCTAATTGAGGTATTTTTTGTGTCCAAAATGGACACGGAGACACATTACGACCATGTGTTCACTGATACAGTGTGTTCGTGAGGTTTTGGATACTTTGTGTCCATTTGTTGGACACGTGGACACCCCAAGCTTGTATATATATGTATTTCACCTCTGTACACTTAATCCCCTCCTCCTCCACCATCGCGAGGAGACTGAAGGTAAACCCTAACCCTAATTGAGATATTTTTCGTGTCCAAAATGGACACGGAGACACATTACGACCATGTGTTCACTGATACAGTGTGTTCGTGAGGTTTTGGACACTTTGTGTCCATTTGTTGGACACGTGGACACCCCCAAGCATGCATATATATGTATTTCACCTCTGTACACTTAATCCCCTACATACACTTGTGTATTTTCGTATTAATTTGGATTTGCATATTGGGTTTGGGTTTCGATATAGTGTTTGATACATTGTTTTACCTTGCAACATTCTTACACTTATTTTAGACAACAAGTACAAGATCCAACACTCAAAAATCCCAAGAAGAAGAAGAAAAAAAGAATAAAATGACATCGCTCAATACCCTATGACAACTCTTTGTAGAATTGTGTTAAAGTGTGAGTTCTACAGTATGAGTTCTACAGTATGGTTCTCTTTGTAGAATAAAATGACATCGCTCAACCCTATCGATCCTCCATACAAGTCTTCCTTCATCTATTTTCTTAAAGTGTGAGTTCTACAGTATGGTTCTCTTTGGTGAATTGTGTCTTATTATAGACAACAAGGGTTTCCTATTTTTACAGGTAATATGGCAACATGTGTAAGGGAACATATAGGTGTGTGTTTGTGTTTGAAAGGGAGTGTCACAAGAGTAAGGCGTGAGCATGTGTTAGTATTTTGAGCTGTGAGAGTGTTTGTTCTATTGAGGTTAGTACCAACTGTATTTTGGCTCCAGCTCCAGCTCCATTTGCATTAATCTACGGTACGACATGGTGATCAGGACATAGTCCCTGCAGCCATTCGACTGGCGAGGCAGAAACTATATAGTCGTAGATAAAGTTGATTGTCATCCGACCCTCATCCCTCTGCTTTCGAAAATGTACTCAAATTACATGATGGTTCCTTTAGCTTGTTTATGTTACAATTATATTATTTGTGACTATCGATCTTATCAGATGGCATCCATGACCCGAGGAGCGACACGTCATTTGAGGAAAATAGTGAATGCTGAGGTGGCTCCTCCTACAGTTAAGAAGGAAGTGGCACCGATTGCTAGTGAGACCGGGAGTTCTATTCATCCAGCACCGGTAGCTAGTGAGACCGGAAGTTCTATTCGTGCAATACTTGCAAGGGACGACATCTCACCTCACGCCAAAGATCTCATTTTTTCGAGGTGGTTGTGTGATCGTATCACTGAGCGTTTGCGTGAGCAGCGTGGTTCTCATTAGCTTTTAGTACTTATTTGTATTGGACTATTTGTATTGGGTTGTTTTTGTATTAGACTATTTGTATTGGACTACATATATGAATTAGTACTGTGTCAATCTCTGGATTGTATTAGACTACGACATGGTGATCAGGACATAGTCCCTGCAGCCATTCGACTGGCGAGGCAGAAAATATGTATTCGTAGATAAAGTCGACTATCCTCCGACCCTCATCCCTCGGCAATGATGATACGACAACCAACCGGAGAGAATACTCTGAGAGATCCATCTGAGTAGGACGTATACTCTGAGAGATCACCTTTACAAGAATGATATCAGTAGTGGGATTGAGTGTTGGAGGAGATATTATCAGAGTATACGTCCTACTCAGATGGGTCTCTCACCGTTAATATTTTTTTCTGACGGCATGATGGATGTGCTCCCTCAACAGATTCTTACTCCGAGCCAAAACTTTGCCCCAGAGCTCAAGTGGACATCTTTGGTGTAGAGCTCGAGTGAGAGGTTCCTGACAGCATGGTGGTCTCCTTTGTCAAAGTATCCGTGCTCATTCCACATTGGTTGTGGGACGAGCACGGATACTTTAACAAAGGAGACCACCATGCTGTCAGGAACCTCTCACTCGAGCTCTACACCAAGGATGTCCACTTGAGCTCCGGGACAAAGTTTTGGCTCGGAGCAAGAATTTGTTGACGGAGCACATCCACCATGCTGTTAGAAAAAAATAGTAACGGTGAGAGACCCATCTGAGTAGGATGTATACTCTGATAATATCTCCTCCAGCACTCAATCCCACTACTGATATCATTCTTGTAAAGGTGATCTCTCAGAGTATACGTCCTACTCAGATGGATCTCTCAGAGTATCCTCTCCGGTTGGGTTGTGTTCTGAGCCATCCGTTCTCACAGTGTTTTGTATTTTAGATTCTGTATTTTGTATTTTGGTTTCTGTATTTTGTATTTTGGTTTCTGTATTTTGTATTTTGTATTTTGGATTCTGTATTTTGTATTTTGGTTTCTGTATTTTAGCTCCAGCTCCAGCTCCATTTGCATTAATCTACGGTACGACATGGTGATCAGGACATAGTCCCTGCAGCCATTCGACTGGCGAGACAGAAACTATGTAGCCGTAGATAAAGTTGACTGTCCTCCGACCCTCATCCCTCGGCAATGATGATACGAAAACCTATCAGAATCCTTGACTCTCTTTCACTTCTTGGATATTGGCCCAACTTCCAATCTCTCATTTTCCTCCGGGTCCACTCTACTCCCAATCTCTTCCTCTTTTATACACGGATCTACAGAATCAATACCTTCCAAGGAAGGCAAAACTGAATCAGCATTGTCTTCGAAATCGTCCTCATCAAGGCATAACGGGCTGCTCAACGTGCCCAGCTTCTTCAACTTTTCGCTGGCTGCAGAGTCGAAATGGGAACGGGTCCTCTTTGCCTGCCCAGAGCTCTGACTCGTACTCGTCGCCGCGCTACTGGTTTCCTCTCCTCCTCTGACGCGGGTCATAAGAAAAGAAATTTCGTACCTCTTTTTCACATAAACATCATTGCCGTCTTGTACTCGAGCCTCCTCATCTGTGACGCTATCCAACTTCTCGGTACCTATATTATCACTCGAATCTCCCATTCGACTCGTATCGTCCTCTTCTTCACCTGTCTTTTCGCTTCCTGTCTTGCAATCATCTGCTATCACCGCCGACTCATTCGACTCCTTCTCCGATGACTCCGAGAAGTTTGATAGCGTCACAGACGAGGAGGCTCGAGTACAAGGCGGCAATGATGTTTATGTGAAGAAGAGGTACGAAATTTCTTTTCTTATGACCCGCGTCAGAGGAGGAGAGGAAACCAGTAGCGCGGCGACGAGTGCGAGTCAGAGCTCTAGGACGACAAAGAGGACCCGTTCCCATTTCGACTCTACAGCCAGCGAGAAGTTAAAGAAGCTGGGCACGCTGAGCAGCCCGTTATGCCTTGATGAGGACGATCCGGAAGACAATGCTGATCAAGCATCTTCCTTCTCCCCTCTTCCACCATGGCTCTGGATCCATCTGCTCCTCCCTACTTCCCTTCTTCTCATTTGAATCTCTCAACCACATATGATATCCACCTCAAGTATAGAGTCGGAGGAGAAGAAGTGGACAGAAAAAGGAGAGGGAAACAGCACAGCCGGCGGCATGACCCGGAGGAAGTACATATATTTTCTTCAAATCCGTAGGAGAACTATAAGGATATATCTTTTCACAACATGTCACCTTGTCAAAGACCCTTAATGTGAATATCATGTTACCGCGGTGTCAGAAGACTAACATGTCATAATTTTCTAAGCCATGTGTTTTGACATAATCCTTCCAACTCTTTCCTCCTATGTAGTAATCTTGCATTATTACATAGAACTGAAATCCGGTTGGAGGATTATGTCAAAACAACGGCTTAAAAAATTATGACATGTTAGTCTTCCGACACCGCGGTAACATGGTTGTCATATTAAGGGTCTTTGACAAGGTGATATGTTGTGATTACATATATCCTTATAGTTCTCCTACGTATGTTGAAAAAAACCTCTGTACTTCCTCCGGGTCATGCCGCCGGCTGTGCTGCTTACCCCTCATCTTTCTGCCCACTTCTTCTCCCCCGATACTATACTTGAGCTGGATATCATATGTGGCTGAGAGAGTCAAATAAGAAGAAAGGGAATTATGGAGGAGCAGATGGGTTCAGAGCCATGGTGGAGGAGAGGAGAAGGAAAATGCTTGATCAAAACTTGAGGTGGAAAAGTTGTGACGTTGATAGCGTGAGAGAGGGAGAGGGTGGAAAAGTTCTTCTCCCCTGACTCTACACTTGAGGTGGATATCATATTTTAGTTTCTGTATTTTGGCTCCAGCTCCATTTGCATTAATCTACGGTACGACATGGTGATCATGACATAGTTCCTGCAGCCATTCGACTGGCGAGGCAGAAACTATGTAGCCGTAGATAAAGTTGACTGTCCTCCGACCCTCATTCCTCGGCAATAATGATACGACAACCTATCACTATATCTTATATAGTAGTAGATGATGTCTTAGTATTACATTATGTGAGTTCATCTTGATTTTGTTACATTCTTCAGATACTAGATACGATAAGAACATATACTACACCATATGTACAGAACATAGATGATTCACACTAATGTATGCTAGAATGAATTTTGGGTTGTGTTCTGAGCCATTCGTTCCCATATTTTGTCTGATTGTTGTAGACTTGGTTATAGGGACTGAAACCTGTGTACAGCGAGAAATGGACATTCTGTGATTGTTTGGATCCTATTCTACAGTGAGAAATGGTTATCTTTTTAAACTGCAGGGAAAAATGGATATTCTGTATTTTTTTTTTCAGATTTAGCGACGTTTATCGACGTCCTCCGACCCTCATCCCTCGGCAATGATGATACGATAACCTATCACTATATCTTATATAGTAGTAGATGATGTCTTAGTATTACATTATGTGAGTTCATCTTGATTCTGTTACATTCTTCAGATACTAGATACGATAAGAACATATACTACACCATATGTACAGAACATAGATGATTCACACTAATGTATGCTAGAATGAATTTTGGGTTGTGTTCTGAGCCATTCGTTCCCATACTTGGCAATTAAGCCATTCGACTGGCGAGGCAGAAACTATGTATCCGTAGATAAAGTTGACTGTCCTCCGACCCTCATCCCTCGGCAATGATGATACGACAACCTATCACTATATCTTATATAGTAGTAGATGATGTCTTAGTATTACATTATGTGAGTTCATCTTGATTCTGTTACATTCTTCAGATACTAGATACGATAAGAACATATACTACACCATATGTACAGAACATAGATGATTCACACTAATGTATGCTAAAATGAATTTTGGGTTGTATTCTGAGCCATTCGTTCCCATACTTGACAATTAAGCCATTCGACTAGCGAGGCAGAAACTATGTAGCCGTAGATAAAGTTGACTGTCCTCCGACCCTCATCCCTCGGCAATGATGATACGTTAACCTATCACTATATCTTATATAGTAGTAGATGATGTCTTAGTATTACATTATGTGAGTTCATCTTGATTCTGTTATATCCTTCAGATACTAGATACGATAAGAACATATACTACACCATATGTACAGAACATAGATGATTCACACTAATGTATGCTAGAATGAATTTTGGGTTGTGTTCTGAGCCATTCGTTCCCATACTTGGCAATTAAGCATGTGGTAGAACTGATTATGTTTAGTTTGTCTTACGATACAGATTTTCACATCCAAATTGAAATGGATCGTTACTTCATTGATCGTACATGGATGTACTAGCGGATCAACCTCCTGGACCGTAGGTACTTATAAGTATTGACCGTATCGGATTAGTATCGATCTATCATTTTGGTATGGGCCGTATCGGTTGGTATTGGTCTTAGCGAATTGGTATCGTCCTATCCGATATGTATCGGCCGTATAGCTAGGATTCATATTGGCCTTATCGATTTGGTAGCGGTCATATCCAATAGGTATCGGCCGTGTTGGATTATTATATACCATTTCGGATTAGTATTGTCGAAAAGTTGTCGACCAAGCTTCGTATTGTGAAGTGATATTGTTGTAGACTTGCTTATAGGGACTGAAATCTGTGTACAGTGAGAAATGGACATTCTGAGAACTGGACATTATGTGATTGTTGTAGACTTGGTTATAGGGACTGAAACCTGTGTACATCGAGAAATGGACATTCTGTGATTGTTTGGATCCTATTCTACAGTAAGAAATGGTTAGCTTTTTAAACTGCAGGAAGAAATGGACAT
>JANAVB010040820.1:938191-1028307 GCA_029216955.1 Iris pallida
TGTTGGCTTGTAGTAAACCCTCATATCTAGACAGTCGTGACCGTATAACGAGATGGACTTCATTTCAATATACGTAGCTGGCTATGTTCGCCCCCGATCTCCAGTATTCTGGTTCTGGGACGTGACAGAATCAATCCCACACCAAATCGACTAAGGCGATTGAACTCCGAGTCATACTTATTAACTGTCATATTCTATTGTTTCAGATGAAGGAACTGGTCATAGAGACCGTCTTGAACATGAACAGGGAAGAATCTCTCATAAAATTTGTCACCCCCAGTTTTCAAAAACAGGGGTATTTTTGTCATTTTGCATTTTTGAATATTTTTAAATTTATTTTATTATTATGATATTATTTTGGGGTTGAAATTTATTTTATTATTTATGATATTGTTTTGGGGTTATTTGAGTCGGGTTCGAATTTCAACTCAATCCGACTTGAAACGGGGACCTGGGGGTAGTTTGACTCTAGTGGGACCCACACATTAGTTAGACATGGCCCACATGATATTAATTTTAGTCCACATGATATTAATTTTAGTTAGTAGTTAGACTAATTATTTATGGATAGGTTTAGTTTAATTAGAGACTTAAAACTAGACTAATTTGACCTCAACCTTTAACCCATTCTTAATTTAAATCAAATAGATTAGTGGAGGGCATTTTGGACATTCAAAATGGGGACACCTCACCCTTTTTGGGCAGCCACCTATGGGGGGGGATAAGGAGTGGGTCACCATCACTTCCATTTCATTTTATCCATCCATTTTTCTCTCTTATTCTTCCCCAAATTTCTAGAGAACAACTCCATTGATTTCATCTCCAAATCCACCATTTCTTCCACCAAATCTTCTTTATTTCTCTTCTACTCCATGGTTAGAGGGTGCTAGCCAAGTGTGGGAGGATTCGGAGCTCGTTCGTGTCCTTTTGGAATCTCTACGTGTCAGTGTCGTGTCAGAAGGATTTTCCTTTGAATCTCTCTCCCGGAAGGTATAATCTCTCCTCTAATCCATCCCTACATGCATATAGGAATATTTTGAACCCATAGGAATGACCTCCATGGTTGTATCCTCATTTGTGTCCATTTCGTGTCCATTTGGAGGTCATAGGAGTGTCCTTTGTGTTGTGGTTGTGTCCTAGTGGGAAAAACTCCTATTTTGGACACTTGTATGCATATATATATTGTAGGAATGATTAATTAGTATTTTAATCTCAGATTTATATTTTTGGAGAGTGGATTGATCTTATTTAGGATGGTTAGAATAAGTAGATAGCTATGTTGGTATCCAAGTATTTTGGCCTACATGTGTTTTTTGTCCAAACAACCCAAATTCGTCATAATTTTTATCCACGTTTTTAGTAGCTAGAGCAACTTAGAAATGTCATAACTTTTAGTTCATAACTCCAATTAACCTTCCGTTTTAAAAAAAAAGCGTATCGAAGTTAGCTTTCCAAATATATATTTTAATAAGCCAAATTAGTTCTATAACTTTCTGTAGAATTGTTTGAGTGTCAGCTGTACGAAAGATGAACGCGTTTCGGTATTTTCGCGATTCCGGGAGCTTCCGGACACGAAAATGCGATACGTTTGAAGTTTCGGAAAGCTAACACGAAGAGCTATAACATACTTTAATCCTAGAATTTAGTGAAGGCCCAATTGGTACAGTATTGGTTTTAAGTAGAAGAGTGACTATGCGACGTAGGTATTTTGTGTAACCTATGAGCCTAGTATGGATATCATGTGAATGTAGGTATCATAGATTGTCAAGAATATGTATACTATAGTACATATATGTATATATATATATATATATATATATATATATATATATATATATATATATATATATATATAATTTTTATGTAATATATGTTAGTATAGTGTGTGTGTTTGAATGAAATAAGGATGTGTGTGGTTAGTGGAGAGAAGTAAGATTGATAGAGGATATGTGTTAGTGTGTGTTTTATATTGTATAGATGGTAGTGTAGTGTGTGTGGGTTATGAAGGTGAGAGAGTTGGAAGGATCATGCCATCCTATTTGACTTGAGGCTAGTGTAGTTTGTTGAGTGATTTGTGTTTTGGTTGAGTGGTAGTGTGTTTGTATATAGATGTGTGTAGGTGTGTTAGAAGAGAAGGGTGGTGGATTTGGTATATGTGTTTGTGTGTGTGGTAAGTTGGTTAGAGAGTGAGAGAATGAGCAGGAAAGCAGCAGGAAAAAGCAGTAAGCAGAAGCAAGGCAGGATAGTTTTTTGGGGTTTTTGTGGTCTCGAAACATCCCCTTTTGACCCACCTTAGCTCCAAATCCCTACCCACACTTATCAACCACATTTAGTACTACGAAACCCCTAAGTTATAGAGTATTTTTTAGTGTGTTAGGCGGTTAGTAGGGTAGCGTTTATAGTGGTAGAAAATAAGGTTTGTCAATGTTAGAAAGTATGCCATGTTATGTTATCTTGAGGGTAGTGGTAGATGTTTGAGTTAGTTTTTGAGAAGTTATTTTAGAAGTAGCATTCTAAGTTGGATGGGGGTTAGATAGATGATGTTTGTGAGGGAGAGTGAGTGTGGTTTAGAAGAATGAGTTATGTTAGATGTGGTATCTTGATATCTCAATATTACCTTAAGGTAATGTGTAGGAGAGTAACATATTAGAAAAAATAGTTTTGATGCCCAAGAACCCTAGATTTCTTGGTTGGTAAACCCTAGATAGGATAGTATCTAGCTACCCTAAGGAGCCTAGGCTAGTATGTTGAGTATTAGCGGGGTTTCCTTTGTAATGGACAAGGTATCGGGATTACCTTGGTAAGGGTAAATATAGGTAATATGGTATAGTTAAGATATTGAGTTTAACTTCTAAGATATAGTTAGAATTAGGTTCTCTTGGTTGATAATGGTTAGAATTATTGTCCTCAGACTAGTGTTGACCTCGGTTGACTATTTTGACCAAAAGTCAACAAAAGTCAACCGAAAGTCAAACTTAGCATATAAGTGACTAGAATTGACCGAAACCAAACCAGAGTTGACCAGTTGACTAAAAGTCAACAGTTAGTCAATATTTGACTAGTTTGACCTAGGATTGACTAGAGTTGACCAGAGTTGACCAGGGTTGACCAGTTGACCAAAAGTCAACTGTAAGTCAGCCTTTGACCCCGTTTGACCTAGTTTGACTTGGATTGACTCCCCGTGACCTGGTATGACCTAGTATGAACCAGTATGATCCAGTATGACCTAGTTTGACCTAGTACGACTCAGTTTGACCTAGATTGACCTAGTTTTGACTTAGACTTGCATTCATGACTTAAATTAGTTTCCTTTTTCAGTATAAAACCCTGTTTAACTCATAGTATCTTATTTTAGGTCTGTGATTTACTCTGAGCGTCTGTTCACCTTATCATGTCAGGACCACAGGCGAGTACATTTACTGATAGTTTTCATTGTCTTGATATCTACTATATCCGATTTAGTTGTAGTGTCTTACTTGATTCTCAACACGATAGTTCACGGACTAGTATACGCCGGATCCTGTCACGAGATGTTATTTCTAGATTTTCCTTGGTATATTGGTGTGTGATATCCATGTTTCATGTAATTATATAGACATTGATTTGGGAGTGGGCTGATCACCTGCTTTTGAATCCGTGTCATGATGTGCCATGTCCGGATCTATGATACTATTCGGGAATGGGGGAATTATTACGGGTTATGTGATCAAAGCCTCCCTGTCACTATTTTGCTAGCGCCACCCTCACTTCACGTAGGGTGTAGTAGATACCCCATGTCTATGTTATCCAGGTTGGCCGGCATGACCCTTTCAGATTTTCATGTGGTTGTCGGGCCAAGTGGATAACCCTACCATGATTCCCTAGCCGATCACATAGCACTCTAATAATTCAAGTCACATTTTTATATTTATTTATCCTAGGAGGCTAAGTTCTGTTCGGGAGAAGGGTTACAACCCCGGTCCTTATTTGGTTTAAGGGTTGTAACTCGGCTTCCGAATAGTTCCTAAGCAATCCTACAAATATATTGGCGTCCTATTCAGTACTCATATCTATTATACATTTTCTGCTGATTTTACCCTGTATTTCACATATCTTTGACTTGTATTTCATTACACTGTCTCTTATAGAATTTGTCAATTCATATGGAACTGCTGTTGGTGTTTGTACTTGCTCATTTTCCTGACAGAATACCGTTGACATATTACAGATGATTCTGAGGCAGATTGCCTGACCTATTATGGAGTCGAGTCTGATGGAGTAGAACCGGACTGTGGCTTATTAGTAGAGCCACTAGACTTTGCTCACCCTGAGTAGTATAGCTAGTTAGGTTTGCCTGGCCTGCGAGCCAGCTAGCACTTTCAGTTTGTAGTAGTTATATATATTTTCTGTGACTTTGGGTCGTTCATGTATAGCTCAGGACTTGTGTGGATCTTGGACTCATTTTCTGCTTTTATCTATCATATTTTCTTTCCATGCTATCTACCTTAGTTTCGTATTTGTGATTGAGACTGTATTGCTCTGTCACCTCCATTCGGAGAGTATATAATGTACAGGTACCTTTATCTATTTTAGTCGTAGTATTTATAGACCCTATATACAGCGTTCTATCGCCGATTCTGCGGCGTAGACTGGACGTAACCACGTACTCGTGCCCCTAATCAGGGTGCGGGTCATGACATATTTTTGTGGTGGCCTATGCAGGTCTGAGTCGTAATTAGTGCGATCTCGTAATGGTGCTCGACTTAGAGTGCTAATTACGAGCATGTGACTAGGACGTAGGATCTAGGGTATGATAGGAGTTACTCAATCACATTTTAGGAAATTTCTGATCTTTGATTACCATGACAACTCTTCTTGCATTTGAATTCAATTGTCCTCCTTTGATAATATCCTATCATGTGCCATATTGATCTCTTGGGTTCAATTCATCTTCAGGATGACGGTGACTCGTTCTCAGGCAGCAGGGCCCAGTACAGTTCTAGGGAGGTCAGATCCGGGAGGTCTTCCACCTCCGGCTACGGGAAGTAGCAGTCGAGAAAGCAGTAGCCTCAGTTCCTGTCCTTCAGGCAGGAGTAGCAGCGGCAGTTCCCGGAGGTCTTCCACCTTCAGTAGAGGGAGCTGCAGTTCAGGAAGCTTCCACTTCAGTCTCTTCCCTTCAGGCAGGAGTAGCAGGGACGGTTTCAGGAGGTCTTCCACCTCCAGCAGCGAGACCGTCCATGGTCATCCCTGACATTCTTCCACCGCCGCCTCAGCTACCGACAGATACTCAGGGGATGATGGCCCTTCTGCAGCAGATGCTGTAGACACAGAGAGCACAGACAGAGGCACAACACCGTCAGGCAGAGGTTCTGCGACAGACCATGGAGAACTCGCATCAGCTAGCTATGGCAGCAGCGGAGAGAGGTGCACCGGCTATAGTTCAGGGAGCACCAGTACAGCAGTAGGGTCAGGGGAGGTCTGGTACACACCTCGACTTCAGAAAGATGAAGCCACGGGAGTTCAAGGGTACTGAGGGTATCCTATACGCGGACGACTGGCTAGAGGATGTCCAGCGGAGTCTGGAGTTGGCAGAGGTCCCGAGAGGTCTGTGGGTGACTTCTGCAGCGAGCCAGTTTTTTGACATAGCGCTGACTTGGTACCGCACGGATCCGCGTACGTCAGTGAGGGGATTGTCTTAGAAGGACTTCGGGAAACTCTTTAAGGAGAAGTTCTATCCAGATGTAGCCTTGACAGCTTTGGAGGGGCAGTTTGCCAGTCTGGTGCAGGGGAACTCGTCGGTAGACGAGTATGCAGCGGAGTTGTTCCGCCTGAGCAGGTTTGCACCTAGTTTCGTCCAGGATGAGGGGTGCAAGGCCCGGAAGTTCCGGAGGGGCCTTATACATGCAGTGCGCACACGTACCTCTGGGAGACGTGACGCGACCTTCGAGCAGATCTTTATGGAGGCGCAGATTGCAGAGGAGGACTTCGGCCTCAAGCCTAAGAGGGGCAGTGACGCTCTTGGAGCTAGTTCGAGTGCAGGGCCAGCGAAGCGCCCACATTTCCAGCAGAGGCAGTTTCAGCAGCAGCAGCCTCAGTTGCAGTTTCAGCAAGTACCGACGCGTGCCCACCAGCACCAGGGTCAGGGTCAGAGGCCGGCCATACAGTGCACCTTCTGCGGGAAGTCGGGGCACACCAGAGAGGCTTGTAGGAAGAGGTTGGGCGTCTGTCTATACTGTGGGGCGCCTGACCACCAGCTGAGGGATTGCCACGCTAGTGGAATCCGAAGAGGCCAGGACGGCATGCAGCAGGCTAGAGGAGGCCAGCAGGGGCGTGCATTCGTCATGACAGCTGAGCCCACTCAGGCAGTAGCAGATAGCAGGTTCCAATCTTTCGATCTTATTTCCGTATTTGCTTCCTTATAAACTGTCTTGAACTTCGATTCTATCTGTTCTTGATCGTTGAATGAAATTTTATTCTTGTGATGTGATTTTTTTCTGAGATAAGTCGTATGGGCTAGGTCGCCTCGATTATGAGATTTTAGAATCTTCTAGGGTCATGCTGGCAGACAGAGTGAGGACATATAGTCGGACTATGGACATATTTCTCGGGTGTAGGAATTTAAGGTTTTCGCTGCCAAGCTAGCGGCAATGCGAAAATTTTAAATACCATAATTCTAGAGGTATTTACCGTAGTTGAGGACTCTGTGATTATCGTAGCCTTGCTCACTGGCATGACGGAGATTCTGAGTATCATGATTATTGGACAGAAGTATACGATTATCGAATTGTATGAATTTTCTGTGTTTACTTTGTTTTAAGTTTTTGGATGATTCTTTTAAGGTGGATAGACTTATATTTGAGAGTAATTTCAAATTTTATAATTTTAGTCATTTAATTCATGCTTTGATTTTTAAAATTTTTATCATTTTAAATTTTTAGCCATGACTTGTGATCTTGACATTTTACTATTGTTTGGTTTTAATTTCGAGGACGAAATTTTTTTAAGGTGGATAGATTTGTCACCTCCAGTTTTCAGAAACAGGGGTATTTTTATTATTTTGCATTTTTGAATATTTTTAAAATTTATTTTATTATTTATGATATTATTTTGGGGTTGAAATTTATTTTATTATTTATGATATTATTTTGGGGTTATTTGAGTCGGGTTCGAATTTCAACTCAATCCGACTTGAAACGGGGACCTGGGGGGTAGTTTGACTCTAGTGGGACCCACACACTAGTTAGACATGGCCTACATGATATTAATTTTAGTCCACATGATATTAATTTTAGTTAGTAGCTAGACTAATTATTTATGGATAGGTTTAGTTTAATTAGAGAATTAAAACTAGACTAATTTGACCTCAACCTTTAACCAATTCTTAATTTAAATCAAATAGATTAGTGGTGGACATTTTGGACATTCAAAATGGGGACACCTCACCCTTTTTGGCAGCCACCTATGGGGGGGATTAGGAGTGAGTCACCCTTCTTTATTTCTCTTCTACTCCATGGTTAGAGGGTGCTAGCCAAGTTTGGGAGGATTCGGAGCTCGTTCGTGTCCTTTTGGAATCTCTACGTGTCGGCGTCGTGTCGGAAGGATTTTCCTTTAAATCTCTCTCCCGGAAGGTATAATCTCTCCTCTAATCCATCCCTACATGCATATAGAAATATTTTGAACCCATAGGAATGACCTCCATGGTTGTATCCTCATTTGTGTCCATTTTGTGTCCATTTGGAGGTCATAGGAGTGTCCTTTGTGTTGAGGTTGTGTCCTAGTGGGAAAAAACTCTTATTTTGGACACTTGTATGCATATATATATTGTAGGAATGATTAATTAGTGTTTTAATCTCAGATTTATATTTTTAGAGAGTGGATTGATCTTATTTAGGATGGTTAGAATAAGTTTTATTTAGATAGCTATGTTGGTATCTAAGTATTTTGGCCTACATGTGTTTTTTGTCCAAACAACCGAAATTCATCATAATTTTTATCCACGTTTTTAGTAGTTAGAGCAACTTAGAAATGTCATAACTTTTAACTCATAACTCCAATTAACCTTCCATTTTTTAAAAGAAGCGTATCGAAGTTATCTTTCCAAATATATATTTTAATAAGTCCAATTAGTTCTATAACTTTCTATAGAATTGTTTGAGTGTCAGCTGTACGAAAGATGAACGCGTTTCGTTGTTTTCACGATTTCGGGAGCTTTCGGACACGAAAATGCGATCCGTTTGAAGTTTCGTAAAGCTAACACGAAGAGCAATAACATACTTTAATCCTAGAATTTAGTGAAGGTGTAATGATCATTTTTTCGTATTACGTATTTTATATACGTGTACGTATTTAGACCCGTATTGCAAGCTTGATTCATCTTGGCATTTTCTTGATTGGTTTATCTTGACTTGGTTCGGCTTGGTTTGCATGGTTCGGTTTTATGTGAACCACTCCCACCTACCACCACTTTCATTAAATAATCCCACCTACCACCACCACTTTCAATAAATATCCCACTAGCATTTCTCTCTCTTCATTACTTCTTCTTCCCCACCATTATTTCTTCAACCACCAGGGAGAGAGAGAGAGAGAGAGAGAGTGGGAGAGCTTAGGCAAGTGCACCTTGCTTCATGGAGGAAGTCCATTTTTATTGTTCTATTGTCTTTCTCATGTGTTTCTACACCATTTTATTACTTGTCATTTTTCATTTCCATGGTTAAATTTTGTAGATCTAGCCTTGTGGTATTTTTGGTTTCCAGGACTTTTGATCCATCACACTTGCATATTTTGCTAAGTTGATGATACCATGATTGCAGAGAAGTTCGTTAGGTCCAATTTGACCTATGGAATGTTGCTGAGCCGCATGGACATTTTGGCACTCAGCCGCATGAAGCAAAGTTACATTTAATCAATGTAGCCGCATGCCTATGACCAACGTATTGTATTAATGCATGCATGCCAATATTTTAGCTTTAGCCACATTTCAAATCAATGCATTAGTGCATTGGCATTAAATGCATTAATAATAAAGCATTCACGTGCCCTGGGCAATTAATACCTTAGTACGAGAATGCACCAGCCTGTGCATTGCTTGGGATACCAAGCAGAGCCGCATATGGCCGTTCCAACAAAGTGAGTCGCATGCTTAGGCAGCCCTGGAATGTATTATAATAATGCATTAATTTTTTTTATGCAGCTGCATGCATTGCTCAATGCAGCCGTATGAAATCCTCAATGCAGCCGCATGCATTCCTCCCACTCACTGCATTTAATGCGTTAAGGAAGTGCATGGCAATGAATGCATCACAGCCGCATATGGCTCCTCTCAGCCGCATGTATATTAATACAATATTTTAATGCATGCTTGCATACATTTGTATATATTAAAATATTATTTAGCGTATATTAATATAATGTATATTAATATATTGTGTATATTAAAATACATTAATATAATATATTAATGTATTATGCATTGATAATGCATTACATTAATGCATTACATTAATGTATTAGATACATTTGCCTGTTAGCATGCATGTTTATAGATTTTGCTCAAGCCGTATTTGGCCAAGTGACAGTTGGCCGCATGAAAATTTTTTGAGCCGCATGAGTTCCCCCGCAGCCCTTGTCCCTTCTAATATTTAATTACTAAGTGTGTACTTGTGCTAATTAATTGTCCTCTGACACGATGGTGACCCGTTATGGTGTACCTTCGACATGACATGATAGTGGCCCGACGCGGCGCACTCCTAACAGTAAACATGACATGACGAAATTGAACGGCCTGGACACCGTGGATGATTGTGTTTGTACAGTTAAACCGATAGTGGTTGCATCATGTCTAGGACAGGGATCCCTGAGTACCACGGTCAGGGGTACCCACTGTAAATGGCTAAGACTAATAATTAGAATAATTCAGTAGTCATGAGAGATTTCCCCAGCTACAGGCGATCCCGTTATCCCGGCCACCATTGTGGGACTTGCAGACTGCCGACGAGTAGGGCACAAGTCCAAACTCTTTGATATATGGAAAGAACAATGTACTGCGTAATGAACCCAAGTCGCCTGGATAACCTGGATTAGCTGCAGGGCTTGTGGCTGGAGGAATATCTCACTGCATATTGTGGCAATCTAGTTAGCTAATATAGAAAGCCGTAGTCACTGATTGGCCGGGAACGATTGTATGGTGTGGTTTTCAGTGTTCGATTATTGCAAGCTTGATCGCATGATTGTCACTCTTAGCAATAAAGATCAGAAGCTGAGTTCTGTTCAGGTGAAGGGTTACAACCCCGGTCCTTGTTTAGTTTAAGGGTTGTAACCTGGCTTCCGGAGCAGTTCTAAGTTCTCTCTTCGTTTATTGTCTTATTGCACCCCACGTCGTGCTTATAATGTTTTACCTTACCAACAGGATTGGAGACGGAGTTCTATTCAGGTGAAGGGTTATAACCCCGGTCCTTGTTTGGTTTAAGGGTTATGACCTGGCTACTTGAATGGTTCCCTCGTACTTTATTATGACTGTTGTTATCTCTTTACTTTCAGTTCGTTTAACTGCTTAATATTTTTTTTTTCTGATGTGCTGGTTTTAGTTCTTAAGTGAAGCCTCCTTTGTGGCACTTGCTCTTTCTGGGATCTGACCAAGCTGGTTTTCTATGGCCAGATTTTGGAGCTACCTCAGAGGATCCACCGACTTTCCAGCCTGATAGTGACCATCAGTCGTGACCAGGGCAACGAGTGGGTTTATTTTTGCTCTCCCACTCTATTGTAAAAATTTTATTTTGAGGCGTTTAATCGGCGAGCACCTGTTAGCTCGTATTGCATACCTTATTATTGCCTGCCTACGGGCTGTAACATGATTGACAGATCCTAGGGTTGATCATGTACGACTAAACTCTTGCTAGTCCTCACATTTTGTAACGACTAGCTTCATGATCAACTGGATATGTAATATTTGGGACGCCTTATTATTGTATATTTGGTGATCGTACATCTTGTAACTTTAATTGCTTGCTTGAGATTGAGACAATTAGGCTTGTTATTGACCATAAGAGACTGATGGATTGTAGTTAAACCCTCATGTATCTAGACAGCAGTGACCGTATAGTGGGATGGATTTCATTTCATTATACGTAGCTGGCTATGTATGCCCCCGCTCTCCAGTATTCTGGTTCTGGGGCGTTACATGGTTTAAGTGGTGGCCCATGCAGGTCTTATAAATCAAGATATGTGAGGGTTTACCGAATAGATGTCTCAATCAGCACTCGCCTTTGATCTCTGCCCGTATCTTCTAATCCCTGAGATTCTCGAGCTGAACACATGCTTGTATCGTTGAATCTGTCTTGGTCCTTCCTTAATTGTTCCCTATGTCGTCTTCTTCAGCGGCATTGTTCCTGGACCTGCCGATCAGCTAGGCGAAGCGCATCCTGTGGACCAGCAGCAACAAAAAAACCAGGCCCAGCACTCAGGAGCAGCCTCCAGGGCCATGCCTTCCAGAGATCCAGAACCTTCGGTGCAGTCAGCCCAGCCCGCGAGGCAGGATGATGGAGCCTTAGTTGGACTTATCAGGGAGTTGCTTGTATCGCAGGATCGTCGAGGAGATACCTTGCATCAGGCCGTGGCAGATGCTCTGGGCAGAGGTGGACATCATGGGAACAGTGCAGCGAACAGTTTCAAGCACCTGAATCCTCCATTCTTCGATGGCAGCGAAGATGCTATCGCTGCTGATGCGTGGCTTCAGGACACTGAGGTGATATTGGAGGCAGCGAAGACCCCAGAAGATGAGAAGGTGGCCGTGGTGCGCTTGCAATTATTAGATCTAGCCCGCAGCTGGTGGACGGCGTAGGCCGTTGGATTGGTGGCGCCTATTGCTTGGACAGTATTCCGAGGGAGGTTCCGGACCAAGTACTTCGATGCGGTGGCTCGGTACGATCTTCAGACCAAGTTTACCAATTTGAAGCAGATGGGCAGGACGTTCGATAGGTATGCGGCCGAGTTTTCTAGGCTTAGTCGGTTTGCTCCCACCTTGGTGGCGACCGAGTTCGATAGAGCCCAGCGATTCCAACAGGGACTCCACTTAGAGATTTTGCTGGCGGTGGAGCAGTTTGAGCATCAGACTTTTGATGCGGTATTGAGGGCAGCTAGGAGGCATGAGTATACCTCCCAGAGGATTGTGGACAGGACCGGAGGTCGAAAGCGATCTCACAGCCAGATGAATCAGTCGTCAGCTCCAGCCCCGGCAGCTAGAGCTTTAACCATTGGAGCTCCGAGAAGGACAGCTTCAGTTACGTCGGTTCAGCATTCAACTCCGACGTATCCCCAGCAGCAGAAGCAGAAGCAGTCTTCCTCCATTGGCTGCTCTTATTGTGGGAAGCCTGGGCATGTTGTTTCAGAATGTCGCAAGGCTCGAGGATTGTGTTTGCTTTGTGGAGCGCCAGACCACAAGGTAGGGTCCTGCCCGTTCAGGACCGACTCATCACCAGCCAGGACCAGTTCATCAGTGAGGGGACCAGCCCCTGTACCAGTCCAGCAGCAGTTTCCTTCCCCGAGGCCGTTGCCGACGCAGACCCATGCTTTTCATCAGCAAAGGCCTCAGCAGTTTGCCCAGGCGCAAGTTCAGAATAGGCAGCGAGGATTCCAGTAGAGAGGGCCGACACCCAGAGGACATGGTCAAGTGTTGGCTTTGACCATGGAAGAAGAAGGAGTGGCACCCGGTGAGGTAGTGGCAGGTACTATTCTCGTCAACACATTTTTCGCTTCAGTGTTATTTGATTCTGGTGCATCGCATTCATTTATGTCTGCACAATTTGCGACACGGATAGGACTGGAGCCCGAGTCATTATCAGTAAGGCTCAATATACTTACTGGTAACGGTCTTGTGGGAGTAGATAGAGTGTTTTCCTCGTGTCGAATTGTGGTTAGCGGTAGAAAGTTTCCCGCTAGGCTGATAGAATTTCCGATAGCCGATTATGATGTAGTCTTAGGGATGGATTGGTTGAGAGACCAGTATGCTAGGATAGACTGCCATATTGGCAGAGTTATTTTTAGCATTCCAGGCGAGCCGAAGTTTTCTTTTTCTCGAGGCGAAGTGGAACCTTCTCCTTCAGCATTGCGGATGGCCGTAGCAGCAGTACAGTTACCCCGGATAGTAGAGGAATTTCCAGACGTTTTCTCGGAAGAGCTTCCAGGGATGCCGCTAGAACAGGAGATCGAGTTAACTATCGACTTGATTCCCGGGACAACACCAGTGTCAGAGAGAGTCTACAGGATGACGCCGTTAGAATTGGAGGTATTATATAAGATGATTGAAGAACACATAACCAAGGGATTCATTCGTGCTAGTGGATCGCCTTGGGGAGCCCCAATGCTTCTTGTGAAAAAGAAGGATGGTACGTCCAGATTATGTGTTGACTATCCTACCTTGAACTCAGTGACAATCAAGAACAGATATCCTCTTCCAAGGATAGATGACCTGTTTGATCAACTCAGGGGAGCGGCAGTATTCTCGAAGATTGATTTGCGATCAGGGTACCACCAGATCAGAGTCAGAGAGCAGGACATCTCGAAGACAGCTTTCAGATCCAGATATGGGCATTGGGAGTTCCTTGTTATGCCCTTTGGAGCAACCAATGCGCCGGCAGTATTCATGGACCTCATGAATCGTATCTTCATGCCTTATTTGGATCAGTTCGTGATCGTGTTCATAGACGATATCCTGGTCTACAGCAAGAGTGAAGCGGAGCATGAGCAGCATCTCAGAGTTATCCTCCAGATTCTTCGAGAGCACCAGTTGTATGCCAAGTTTAGTAAATGCGAGTTCTGGCTCGATCGTATTTCATACTTGGGTCATATCATCACCAAGGGTGGAGTGGAAGTGGATCCCCAGAAGATAGTGGCTATTGAAACATGGCCAGTGCCCCGCACAGTTGCCGAAGTTCGCAGTTTTCTTGGATTAGCCGGCTATTACCGGAGATTTGTTTCGGACTTTGCTCGGATTTCAGCGCCATTGACGCAGTTGACCCGCAAGGATGTGCAGTTTGCTTGGACCGCAGAATGTCAGGAATCTTTTGAGAAGCTAAAGCGAGGCTTAATGACGGCACCCGTTCTCACACTTCCAGATAGGACCGGAGAATTTTTAGTGTACTGTGACGCCTCAGGCAAGGGTTTAGGATGTGTTTTGATGCAACATGGGAAGGTAATAGCTTATGCGTCACGTCAACTTCGTGATCATGAGAGAAATTATCCAACCCATGACTTGGAGCTGGCCGCAGTAGTGTTTGTACTTAAATTGTGGAGACACTACCTGTATGGAGACGGGATGGAGATTTTCACTGACCATAAGAGTCTAAAGTATGTTTTCACCCAGAAGGACCTTGACATGCGTCAGAGAAGATGGCTAGAGCTACTTGTGGATTATGATGTCAACCTGCAGTATCACCCTGGGAAGGCCAACGTTATGGCAGATACATTAAGCAGAAGAGCCGGAGTTTACCTTCTGACAGCGCAACCAGAGTTGTTAGCAGATCTTCAGAAGATGGGTATAGAAGTTGTCCTTCCTACCAATGTGGCATTGATGGCCAGCATGCAAGTACAGTCCATTATAGTTGAGAGGATCATGATAGCTCAGTCCTCCGATTCTAAGCTTCAGCGGCTTAGAGCAGAATGTGAAGCAGGATGACGACCAGAATTATGCATTCATGAAGACGGTACACTTCGATATGGTAAGCGTCTTTGTGTACCCAGTGGAGATATCAGACGGAAGGTGATGGCGGAAGCTCACAGTTCTCAGTATTCGATTCATCCCGGTGGCACGAAGATGTACCGTGATATCCGTCAGCACTTTTGGTGGAATGGCATGAAGAGGGAGATAGCTCGGTTTGTCTCTCGGTGTTTGGTTTGCCAACAAGTCAAGGCTGAACACCAGAGGCCAGCTAGACTTCTTCAGCCCTTGCCGATTCCAGAATGGAAGTGGGAACATATAACCATGGATTTCGTGACTGGATTACCTAGATCCCCAGCCGGTAGAGATGCTATTTGGGTTATAGTTGACAGGCTCACGAAGGTGGCTCACTTTCTTCCGTTCAGAGTGGGACAATCGACGGCTCAGCTAGCAGAGATGTATCTTCGACAGATTGTCAGATTCCACGGTGTATCAGTCAGTATCACCTCGGACCGGGATTCAAGATTTACGTCACACTTTTGGCGTAGCTTGCAAGAGAGTTTGGGAACTCGTCTCCAGTTCAGCTCAGCATATAACCCGCAGACAGATGGTCAGTCGGAGCGCACGATCTAGACTCTTGAGGATATGTTGAGATCTTGTACACTCTACTTCGGTGGTTCGTGGAAAGATCACCTGCACCTGGTGGAGTTCTCTTACAACAATGGTTTCCAAGCCAGTATCCAGATGGCTCCGTTCGAGGCGCTATATGGAAGAAAGTGCAGATCCCCACTAGCATGGGATGATGTGGGAGAGAGGCAGATGCATGGTCCAGAGATGATCGCTGAGACAGTTAAAGTGGTCAGGAGAGGTAGAGATCATCTTCGCGTTGCACAAGATCGTCAGCGCCATTGGGCCGATTCTCATCGGCGTCCCCTTGAATTTTCAGTCGGCGACCATGTATTCCTGAGGATCTCGCCTAACCGTGGCGTCATTTATTTCGGCGTACGGGGAAAGCTCAGTCCTAGGTATATAGGGCCGTTTGACATTCTGAAGCGAGTAGGAGACGTGTCCTATCGTCTCGCTCTTCCGCCGTCTCTGAGTGAGGTACATGACGTGTTCCACGTATCTCAACTACGACGGTATATCCCGGACCCGAGTCACATCCTGGATCATTCAGAATTGGTTGTGGGTACCAACCTTTCGTATGAGGAGAGGCCCGTATCCATATTGGACCAAAGAGAGAAGATACTCAAGAACAAGACTATCAAGTTAGTCCGTGTTGCTTGGGGTCATCACTCTTTGGGAGAGTCAACGTGGGAGCGTGAGGATGATATCCGATCGCGATATCCCGACCTGTTTGACGCGTGTGGTATAACATCCTTCTTATGCCTCATGTCTTCGATTCTTTACTTGCATGAATGATTGTTTGATTTACTAGTATAGCTTGCCTGTGAGTTGTATAGCTTGTCCTTGCATCTTTAGCCACTTGATTAAATTCCGAGGACAGAATTCTTTTAAGGTGGGTAGAGTTGTAATGACCATTTTTTTGTATTACGTATTTTGTATACGTGTACGTATTTAGACCCGTATTGCAAGCTTGATTCATCTTGGCATTTTCTTGATTGGTTTATCTTGACTTGGTTCGGCTTGGTTTGCATGGTTCGGTTTTATGTGAACCACTCCCACCTACCACCACTTTCATTAAATAATCCCATCTACCACCACCACTTTCAATAAATATCCCACTAGCATTTCTCTCTCACTACCAAAATAAGTCATCAGCGACGTAATTAGCGACGCCAACTTAAAACGTCGCCAATATTTTTGGTTTTAGCGATGCCAGATTTAAACGTCACAATACGTCGCTGGTAGCGACATACAGCGACATAATGCGACTACCTATAGTCTAATAAAAATCAACGTCGTTGATTTGTCGGAAAACGTCGCTAGTTTTATCAGTTCAGCGACGTTTAGCGTCACAAAGTTTATAACGTCGCCGAATATTTAACTAATACCGACGCTTTGCGACGTATTTCGGGCGTCGCTAATTTCTGCTAAATAGGGTTTTCTCGGTTCCAATTTTTATTTCTCCCCTCCCCAAATTCTTTGTTCCCGCCCCTCTTCTCCCGACCTCGACGACAGCCCGACCCCCTTCCCTCCGGCGTTGCTCATCCTCCTCCTCCACCGCGAGCTCCTTCTCCTCCCTCCGGCGAGCCCCTTCTCCTCCTCCTCCTCCACCGCGAGCCCCTTCTCTTCCTCCACCGCGAGATCCTCCTCCTCCACCACCGCGAGGAGACTGAAGGTAAACCCTAACCCTAATTGAGGTGTTTTTCGTGTCCAAAATGGACACGGAGACACATTACGACCATGTGTTCACTGATACAGTGTGTTCGTGAGGTTTTGGACACTTTATGTCCATTTGTTGGACACGTGGACACCCCCAAGCTTGCATATATATGTATTTCACCTCTGTACACCTAATCCCCTCCTCCTCCACCACCGAACTTGTCCTCCTCCTCCTCTTCCACCACCGTGAGGAGACTGAAGGTAAACCCTAACCCTAATTGAGGTGTTTTTCGTGTCCAAAATGGACACGGAGACACGTTACGACCATGTGTTCACTGATACAGTGTGTTCGTGAGGTTTTGGATACTTTATGTCCATTTGTTGGACACGTGGACACCCCTAAGCATGTATATATATGTATTTTACCTCTGTACACTTAATCCCCTACATACACTTGTGTATTTTCGTATTAATTTGGATTTGCATATAGGGTTTGGGTTTCGATATAGTGTTTGATACATTGTTTCACCTTGCAACATTCCTACACTAATTTTAGACAACAAGTATATGAACCAATTAGTCAACATCTATTTGTTGAAGTATGGTACTCCATTCTTCGTAAGTTCTAGCTATATACGTCTCAAGATCCAATACTCGAAAATCCCAAGAAGAAGAAGAAGAAGAAAAGAATAAAATGACATCGCTTAACACCCTATGACAACTCTTTGTAGAATTGTGTTAAAGTGTGAGTTCTACAGTATGAGTTCTACAGTATGGTTCTCTTTGTAGGATAAAATGACATTGCTCAACCCTATCGATCCTCCATACAAGTCTTCCTTCATCTATTGCCTTAAAGTGTGAGTTCTAAGTATGGTTCTCTTTGTACAATTGTGTCTTATTTTAGACAACAAGGGTTTCCTATTTTTATAGGTAATATGGCAACATGTGTAAGGGAACATATAGGTGTGTGTTTGTGTTTGAAAGGGAGTGTCACAAGAGTAAGGCGTGAGCATGTGTTAGTATTTTGAGCCGTGAGAGTGTTTGTTCTATTGAGGTTAGTACCAACTGGCAAGTTAGGTTAAAAGAACCTGGGAACTATGGTGGGGTTGTATACATCATGTATATGTACGTGTGTGTCTAGTGGGAGAAAGGGGGAGGTTTAACTAGTACCAGGTATTTGGAGAGGAGGGAGAGTTTATACTAGTATATATAGACTAATATCCTAAAACTTGACTTATACAACTTAGAAATGGCTAGTTTGACCAAGTTGGACTAGTTTAGCTTAGAGTTGGCTCGGTTGGACTATACATAATATATAGACTAATATCCTAAAACTTTATTTCTACAACTCAGCCTATATGAAATATTGTTGACACGGGTGATATGCCGCCGCGATAATCTCTGACCACCGCACGCACAAACACGCGAAAGAAAAGTTAGCAATGCGAAAAGAAGATGACAGATAATCTCTGACCATTTAACGTAAAATGTCATGTGTACATATACTGCAGAAAGTGTAGACCGCATGAACTGACAATTGCATATCATTCACTACCTTGATGTATCTATCTTACAGAATTATGGAGCTGAATTACTATCTGCGGAATCGTACTTGGATGTACAACCGTCATCCTGATGACATGTGCGGTGTGCGGGATGAATTCATAGAGGGTGTACACCAGTTTCTGCAGTTTGCCAAGGCGTTCCCTCAGTACATGGACGGTACCAAAATTAAGTGTCCGTATGTGAGATGTCGTAACTTGAAATATCATCCAGAAGTGGATGTCACGTATCATTTATACTCGAAGGGTTTCATGCCGAATTACTATCAGTGGAGCGAGCACGGAGAACTTGTGTCTTTAGCATCGGAGTACGAGCCTTATGTGGATGTCCACAACAACGCTCCTTACGACGATGGGTTGGTGAACATGGTTTTCGACGCGGCCGGGCCTAGTTTCGATCCGGATGATCATGATGCACCTGAGGAGGCACCGAACCCCGATGCTGTACAGTTCATGGAGTTGCTGGAGAATGCAAGGACTCCATTATATCCTGGTTGTGAGGATCATTCACCGTTGGAGGTGGTTACAAGATTGTTGAGCATCAAGTCCGATTTTAACATGTCGCAAGATTGCTACAACCGTCTTATGGAGTTGCTTGTAGAAATATTGCCTGAGGGTGCGAAGTTGCCTAAAGACTTCTACCGGTCTAAGAGGATGGTTAGATCACTCTAGATGGGATACGAAAAAATCGATGCATGTTGCAACGGGTGCATGTTGTACTACAAAGACGACAAGGATGAAGACGCCTGCAGATTTTATGGTGTCGATCGCTACAAGGCATGTGGTAGAGGAAAGTCTGTCGGTGCCAGAAAGCCTACCTCTTCGATGCACTACTTGCCATTGACGCCGCGGTTGCAGCGGTTGTTTATGGTGAAGGAAACTGCAGAAAATATGAGTTGGCATAAGCGGGAACATACCGAAGGAGTGTTGGATCACCCATCTGATGGAGAAGCATGGAAGCACTTTGATCGAGAGTATCCAGATTTTGCTTCTGATCCGCGTAATGTCAGATTGGGTCTCTGCTCTGACAGTTTTACCCCATTCGGACTTTCGGGATCCCAGTATTCGTGTTGGCCTATGATCGTAACCCCGTACAATCTACCGCCTTGGATGTGCATGAAGACTCCGTATATGTTTCTCACCGTTATTATCCCAGGTCCGAACAATCCAAAAAAGAACATCGATGTGTATTTACAGCCGTTGATTGATGAGTTGAATCAGCTGTGGGAAGTAGGTTCCAACACGTACGATGTATCTAGAAAACAAAATTTTCAGATGCGGGCAGCACTTATGTGGACCATCAACGACTTTCCGGCCTATGGAATGTTATCTGGATGTAGCACGCATGGTCGTCTTTTATGTCCGTATTGCATGGACAGCACTAAGGCTTTCCGTTTGAAATACGGAGGCAAACCGTGCTTCTTCGATTGTCATCGACAATTCCTGTCGAAGGATCATCCGTACCGGAGGAACATGAATGCTTTTCGTGCTGGCGTTGTGGAGAAGGCTAATCCCCCGCCAAGGTGGACCGGATACACGATATGGGAAGAGGTAAAATATTTACCAAGAGCTATTAAGGAGCCTGCTACGGGCTACAAGTGTGACGGATTTGGTCGCACTCATAACTGGACGAAGAGGAGTATATTCTGGGATCTTCCATATTGGAGCACCAATCTGATTAGACATAACCTTGATGTCATGCATATCGAGAAGAATGTGTTTGACAACATAATTAATACTGTAATGGACGTAAAGGGGAAGACGAAAGACAATCCAAAGGCTAGATTGGACTTGGAAGAAATATGTAGACGTCCTGCACTGCATTTGATAGAGGACGGGAATGGGAAGTTGAAGCAGCCTAAGGCAATTTTCTCACTGGAGAAGGAGGATAAAGTGAGGCTTTGTAGGTAGATTCAAGGTCTGAAATTTCCAGATGGGTATGTTTCGAACTTGAGAAGATACGTCGACCTCAAGGAGAACAAACTGACAGGTATGAAGAGCCATGATTGTCACGTATTCATGGAGCGGTTAATTCCGATTGCATTTCAGGAATTCTTACCGCAGGCAGTTTGGGATCCATTGACGGAGCTTAGCATATTCTTCAGGGACCTTTGTTCTAAGAAATTGCTCGTTGAACGTTTAGAAAAGCAAGATAAGGACATTGCGGTAACACTGTGCAAGTTAGAGAGGGTGTTCCCTCCTGGATTCTTTGACTCTATGGAGCATTTGCCGATTCATCTTTCCTACGAGGCACGTGTTGGTGGGCCCGTCGAATATCGATGGATGTACCCATTCGAGCGATATTTGAATCACCTAAAAAGAAAGGTGAAAAATAAGGCTCGGGTCGAGGGTTCTATTTGTGAAGCCTATATTCTCGAGGAGATTACAAATTTTTGCTCCTCCTATTTCAAACCTCATATTGCTACGAATAGAACGAGGGCTCCGAGAAACGACGACGGATATCAAGAATTTAATGATGGAATACTGAAAGTATTCAATGCATCCGGAAAGCCTTCGGGGAAAATGAAGAAGAGATATTTGAATGACGAAGAGCTAAGGGCTGCTCAGTTGTATGTATTACTCAATTGCGACGAGGTTGAAGTGGAGAAGCTAGAGGGGTAAGTAACTCAGGATGATGAGTTTACGTCATCTCAATGTAATAGTATAAGCTAATATTATTGTACTAATCGGCGGTTGCTTCGTTGTTTTCTAGCACATATAATGATGAGTTGAGGCTGGTTAGACCCTACCTAACAGACGAAGCATTAGAACAAGAAATGAGACGTCATTTTCCTTTTTGGTTGAGCGAATATGTAAGTAGCTCGTTAATTACTGGCCTCTTCTAATTTAACTGCGCAATAAATAACTTATTATCGCTTATTTGATATTCAGGTCGATCGTCTAATTTCACTCGAGATTGAATTAATTAGAACTCTTGCCAAGGGACCAATTACTCTTGTTAAAATATGGCCAAATTACTGTGTCAATGGCTTTCGGTTCAAGTCGACAAATGCTCCGATCAGAGACAGCTTTCTGGATCTTGATTTCACGAAAAACAGTTGTTTGTGTATCAAGTCTTCGAACTACAAAGACGTCGATCCAGGAAATGATTTCTTTGGCATCTTGCGAGAGATTGTGGAGTTGTCATATAATAATGGCAGAGAACCTGCAAAGATCGTGTTGTTCAAGTGTGAATGGTTCGATCCGATTGAAAATCAAGGTTGGAAAATTGACAAGCATAGTCTTCTGAATATAAACTACAAGCGTAGATATCAAGGCTATGAACCGTTTGTCCTAGCAACTCAGGCTCAGTTCGTGTACTTTACAGCTTATCCGAGACGGGGAGCAACGAAGTCTGACTGGTGGGCAGTATGCAAGACTAAAGCCATAGATACTTTTGATGTTGACGAAAAAGCTTACCAGGAGGACGAGCTACCTCTTGTAACCAATATTGTCGATGTGGACTCCACGGAAGTTACGCATTACACGACACATAATGTAGAAGATATAGAATTATCCGAAGAGGAAGACGAAGCCGACGAAGACGAAGATGAAAGTAAAGATGAGGAGGAAGAGGAAGATGAGGTCGAGGAAGACGAACAAGATGATTATTCTGAAGATGATTGAGAGAGATATACTTATCTGAACTTAGATGTTTCTTCTAGAATATATTATCTGGGCTTAGATGTTTATTGTAGAATGTATCATCATATGTTGTCTTGGTTATTATCTTGTCTTTGTTGTACTTTCATATTTCTAGTCTCTATTATTTGTTGTAATTTCATATTTATAGTCTCTATTATTTGTTGTACTTTCATATTTCTAGTCTCTATTATTTGTTGTATTATCATATGCTGTTATCAGGTATGGCAGGTCGTCGCGGAGCGTACCGAAGGGGACAACGAGGTCACTCTCCTCCGGTACTTCCTACAGGTACTGCTAGAGGACGGAGTTTTCCTTCGGTACCTCATTCTGGTACCGGCTCTGGATCCTCGTCGTCGATTACTCCTCCATATCGGACAGTAGGTGGGCCTGGTGGGACGACATCATGTGGGATATATCCTGGGACGAGTAGTTCCAGGCCTGTTGAGAGTGATCTCCCGTCTAGCGTTCCTACTGCTGATACGATGATGGAGACAGATGAGCAGATAGCGGAGGCTGCGGCGATGGCCGAGGCGGCGGCGCCGACGGCCGACCAGCATCATGCAGATGATGCGTGCGCACCTCCGGAGGAGAGGAGGACGGAGATCTGGGCCGACGGTACAAAGTAGGTGTTTTGGTTTATAATTTTTTTCTTTCTGTTTTTATCATAATTTAACTTTTTTCATGAATATAATATGTTTGTATAGATATCGTCCCCCAGAGGTACAGAGACGTCTAGGCCACATGCTGAGGCATAATTATGGTGGTGCTTGGATTAACTACTCTGAGGCTCCGGACGAGAGGAAGTCCTTCTGGTTTGTGCGCTTCAAGGTTAAAATATATTTGCTTTTAACATGAATCATATAATTTTTATATATTATATATAACTGATAAATATTTGGTTTGCGCTCTTCTAGGATATGTTTTTCTATCCACCGCACCGGGCCGAGCTTATCGAGGGGATGTTTCCTGCCGTAGCTGCCAAGCTGATCCGCGACTCTATCAATGATCAGAAGGATCATGATCGTGCTGGAAAGCCGATCCAAGGTTGGATCACCCCTGATCAATGGAATACGATGAAGGCTCGATTCGAGGAGCCAAAGTACAAAAAGAAGTCGGAGAAGGCCAAGGCGGCTAGGCAACATGCCTCGAAGTGGTGCGGTGGGTCGATTCCGATGACAGAACATTTCCGTCGTCTGGTATGTCTTCCTCTTTTAGAAATATTATTTTAATGCAAAATCGATAAATTATTACTAATATAAAATATTTAATTACAGGTAAGGAAGGTCGGTAACGCCGACACGGTGACCGTCTTCCTCGCCACCCATCGTCGTGGCGCTGACCTTACGAGAGGGCCGAGCAGACTTATGTAAGTATTACAATACGTTATCTTAATTTAATACTTCGTGTCAATTTTAATATAACTTAGTAATTATGATGCAAATAAATATTCATGTAGTTAGTAATAATAAGTACATTAATTAGAAATTAGAAATAATAAGTACATTAATTAGAAATTAGTAATAATAAGTACATTAATTAGAAATTAGAAGTTAGTAATAATAAGTACTTTCTAGGCCGAGTATCAGAGGCCGCGGGAACGGGCGGCTGCTAGTGCACCAGATGCAGGAGAGGCCGATACTTTCTCGCAGCCCACTCAAGCTCTGTCGGAGGACAAGCTGTGGATTGCCGCTGCTGGTGGACTCCGTAGGGGTACGTACTATGGTACGGGATCCTATGGCGCCCTAGTTGCAACCCAGTCCTCTAGGACATCTCCTGCTAGTGTGCATGGTCCACAGCCGTCCCAGGAGTCTGCCCGAGTCCACCAGATGATAGAGTCTCTCCGTGACGACCTGCTACGACGGATCGAGGAGCAGTCTCAGCACCATACGGACGATCCTGCGCTGCTAGCACGATTGGATGCGCTCGACCGCAGCATTATGGACCTCATGGAGACGACTGAGAGGACAGAGCGCACCGTTGGAGGGTTAGAGCGCACGGTCACGGAGCTGCAGACAGGACAGACGACCATGGCCGAGAGGATGAGATTGGCGCAGGAGTCGATGGTCGAGAGCAGTGATAGAATGTTAACTATCATGGATTCATACCACCAGCGACTTGCAGCGTTGGAGCGTGCTAGTCTTCCGGGTGCGCCTTCATCGTCGTCGACTCTGCCGCCTCCACCGCCATCTTCTTCGACACCGACTCACTGCCTCCATCGGTATCGATTTCACGTGAGGAGTATGAGTTGTTCGTATCCCTTCGTCGCGGCGGTGCCCCTTCTGCACCAGATTTCTAGTAGTCCTAGTTAGGACTATTTCTGTGTTTGTTTCATTCTTTGTGACTTGGATATTTGTTGGTTGTGTAGATTTGGATACTTGGTTGTTTGGATACTTGGTTATTTGGATATTTGGTTATTTGGATACTTGGTTATTTGGATATTTGGTTATTTGGTTATTTGGATATTTGGTTATTTGGTTAGTTGTTGTGTGATTGTTGTAAACTTGGTTATTTGGATATTTGGTTATTCGCAATTATCGACGTCAAGTATACAAACTTGGTTAGTTGTGTACAGCGAGAAATGGACATTCTGTGATTGTTTGGATCCTATTCTACAGTGAGAAATGGTTATCTTTTTAAACTGCAGGGAGAAATGGACATTCTGTATTTTATTTTTTTATTTTTTTTGCAGTTTTAGTGACGTTTACCGACGTTTACCGACGGACACCGACGTAAGTTTGCGTCGGTAAACGTCGGTAAATATGCAATATTTTCAGTTTATCGATGTTTTAGCGACGTTATAAACGTCGGTAAACGTCGGTGTACGTCACAACTATTCCCAGGAATTCCCATGATTTACCGACGTTTAGCGACTTTGATCATGTCACTAAACCCCCGACTATTCGTCGGTAGTACGTCGGTAATTTACCGACGCATAGCGATACGCAGCAAAACGTCGGTAATCCACCGACGTCACGACGGTAGACGTCGGCAATATACCGACGTACATATACGTCGGTAAACGTCGATAATGGCGACGTTTTGCGACGTTTCGGAGATTAGCGACATATATTTCAGCGACGATCACAAAACGTCGATAATCTCGTCGCTAAATATATTTAGCGACGTAATTTGTCGTTTTAGCGACGTCTTTATGTGTCGCTAAAACGACTTATTCTGGTAGTGTCTCTTCATTACTTCTTCTTCCCCACCATTATTTCTTCAACCACCAGGGAGAGAGAGAGAGTGTGGGAGAGCTTAGGCAAGTGCACCTTGCTTCATGGAGAAAGTCCATTTTTATTGTTCCATTGTCTTTCTTATGTGTTTCTAAACCACTTTAGTACTTGTCATTTTTCATTTCCATGGTTAAATTTTGTAGATCTAGCCTTGTAGTATTTTTGGTTTCCAGGACTTTTGATCCATCACACTTGTATATTTTGCTAAGTTGATGATACCATGATTGCAGAGAAGTTCGTTAGATCCAATTTGACCTATGGAATGTTGCTGAGCCGCATGGACATTTTGGCACTCAGCCGCATGAAGCAAAGTTACATTTAATCAATGTAGCCGCATGCCTATGACCAATGTATTGTATTAATGCATGCATGCCAACATTTTAGCTTTAGCCACATGTCAAATCAATGCATTAGTGCATTGGCATTAAATGCATTAATAATAAAGCATTCACGTGCCCTAGGCAATTAATGCCTTAGCACGAGAATGCACCGGCCTGTGCATTGCTTGGGATACCAACCAGAGCCGCATATGGCCATCCCAACAAAGTGAACGGCATGCTTAGGCAACCCTGGAATGTATTATAATAATGCATTAATTTTTTTATGCAGCTGTATGCATTGCTCAATGCAGCCGCATGAAATCCTCAATGCAGCCGCATGCATATCTAAATGCATCCGCATGCATTCCTCCCACTCACTGCATTTAATGCGTTAAGGAAGTGCATGGCAATGAATGCATCACAGCCGCATATGGCTCCTCTCAGCCGCATGTATATTAATACAATGTTTTAATGCATGCTAGCATACATTTGTATATATTAAAATATTATTTAGCGTATATTAATATAATGTATATTAATATATTGTGTATATTAAAATATATTAATATAATATATTAATGTATTATGCATTGATAATGCATTAATTAATGCATTATATTAATGTATTAGATACATTTGCCTGTTAGCATGCATGTTTATAGATTTTGCTCAAGCCGCCTTTGGCCAAGTGACAGTTGGCCGCATGGAAATTTTTCGAGCCGCATGAGTTCCCCCGCAGCCCTTGTCCCTTCTAATATTTAATTACTAAGTGTGTACTTGTGCTAATTAATTGTCCTCTGACACGATGGTGACCCGTTATGGTGCACCTTCGACATGACATGATAGTGGCCCGACGCGGCGCACTCCTAACAGTAAACATGACATGACGAAATTAAACGGCCTGGACACCGTGGATGATTGTGTTTGTACAGTTAAATCGATAGTGGTTGCATCATGTCTAGGACAGGGATCCCTGAGTACCACGGTCAGGGGTACCCACTGTAAATGGCTAAGACTAATAACTAGAATAATTCAGTAGTCATGAGAGATTTCCCCAGCTACAGGCGATCCCGTTATCCCGGCCACCATTGTGGGACTTGCAGCCTGCCGATGAGTAGGGCACAAGTCCAAACTCTTTGATATATGGAAAGAACAATGTACTGCATAATGAACCCAAGTCGCCTGGATAACCTGGATTAGCTGCAGGGCTTGTGGCTGGAGGAATATCTCACTGCATGTTGTGGCAATCTAGTTAGCTAATGTAGAAAGCCGTAGTCACTGATTGGCCGAGAACGATTGTATGGTGTGGTTTTCAGTGTTCGATTATTGTAAGCTTGATCGCATGATTGTCACTCTTAGCAATAAAGATCAGAGGCTGAGTTCTGTTCAGGTGAAGGGTTACAATCCCGGTCCTTGTTTGGTTTAAGGGTTGTAACCTGGCTTCTGGAGCAGTTCTAAGTCCTCTCTTCGTTTATTGTCTTATTGTACCCCACGTCGTGCTTGTAATATTTTACCTTACCAACAGGATTGGAGACGGAGTTCTATTCAGGTGAAGGGTTACAACCCCGGTCCTTGTTTGGTTTAAGGGTTGTGACCTGGCTACTTGAATGGTTCCCTCGTACTTTATTATGATTGTTGTTATCTCTTTACTTTCAGTTAGTTTTACTGCTTAATATATTTTTTTCTTATGTGCTGGTTTTAGTTCTTAAGTGAAGCCTCCTTTGTGGCACTTGCTCTTTCTGGGATCTGACCCAGCTGGTTTTGTGTGGCCAGATTTCGGAGCTACCTCAGAGGATCCACCGACTTTCCAGCCTGATGGTGACCATCAGTCGTGACCAGGGCAACGAGTGGGTTTATTTTTGCTCTCCCACTCTATTGTACAAATTTTATTTTGAGGCGTTTAGCCGGCGAGCACCTGTTAGCTCGTATTTCATACCTTATTATTGCTTGCCTACAGGCTGTAACATGATTGACAGATCCTAGGGTTGATCATGTACGACTAAACTCTTGCTAGTCCTCATATTTTATAACGACTAGCTTCATGATCAACTGGATTTGTAATGTTTGGGACGCCTTATTATTGTATATTTGGTGATCGTACATCTTGTAACTTTACTCGCTTGCTTGAGATTGAGACAATTAGGCTTGTTATTGACCATAAGAGACTGATGGATTGTAGTTAAACCCTCATGTATCTAGACAACCGTGACCGTATAGTGGGATGGATTTCATTTCATTATACGTAGCTGGCTATGTATGCCCCCGCTCTCCAGTATTCCGATTCAGTTGTATTGTCTTACTTGATTCTCGACACGATAGTTCACGGACTAGTATACGCCGGATCCTGTCATGAGATGTTATTGCTAGATTTTCCTTGGTATATTGGTGTGTGATATCCATGTTTCATGTACTTATTTAGACATTGATTTGGGAGTGGGCTGATCACCTGCTTTTGAATCCGTGTCATGACGTGCCATGTCCGGATCCATGATACTATTCGGGAATGGGGGAATTATTAGGGGTTATGTGATCAAAGCCTCCCTGTCACTATTTTGCTAGCGCCACCCTCACTTCACGTAGGGTGTAGCAGATACCCCATGTCTATGTTATCCAGGTTGGCCGGCATAACCCTTTCAGATTTTCATGTGATTGTCGGGCCAAGTGGATAACCCTACCATGATTCCCTAGCCGATCACATAGCGCTCTAATAATTCAAGTCACATTTTTATATTTATTTATTTATCCTAGGAGGCTAAGTTCTGTTCGGGAGAAGGGTTACAACCCCGGTCATTGTTTGGTTTAAGGGTTGTAACTCGGCTTCCGAATAGTTTCTAAGCAATCCTACAAATATATTGTCGTCCTATACAGTACTCACATCTATTATACATTTTCTGCTGATTTTACCCTGTATTTCACATATCTTTGTCTTGTATTTCATTACACTGTCTCTTATGTCAATTCATATAGAACTGCTGTTGGTGTTTGTACTTGCTCAATTTCCTGACAGGATACCGTTGACATATTACAGATGATTCTGAGGCAGATTGTCTGACCTATTATGGGGTCGAGTCTGATGGAGTAGACCCGGACTGTGGCTTATTAGTAGAGCTACTACACTTTATTCACCCTGAGTAGTATAGCTTTTTAGGTTTGCCTGGCCTGCGAGCCAGCTAACACTTTCAGTTTGTAGTAGTTATATATATTTTTTGTGACTCTGGGTCGTTCATGTATAGCTCAGGACTTGTGTGGATCTTGGACTCATTTCCTGCTTTTATCTATCATATTTTCTTTCCTGGTGGAATTCTCGTACAACAATAGTTTCCAGGCCAGTATCCAGATGGCACCCTTCGAGGCTCTGTATGGCAGGAAGTGCAGATCCCCGTTAGCATGGGACGATGTCGGAGAGAGGCAGATGCTCGGTCCAGAACTAATTTCTCAGACGGTTGAAGTGGTCAGGAAAGTCAGAGATCACCTCCGAGTTGCTCAGGATCGCCAGCGCCATTGGGCCGATGCTCATCGGCATCCCTTAGAATTTGCCGTCGGCGACCATGTATTCCTTAGGATCTCGTCTACCCGCAGCGTCATTCGTTTTGGCGTGCGGGGAAAGCTTAGTCCTAGGTATATAGGGCCGTTCGATATTCTGGAGCGAGTAGGCGATGTGTCCTATCGTCTCGCTCTTTCGCCGTCGCTAAGTAAGGTACATGACGTATTCCATGTATCCCAATTAAGATGGTACATTCCGGACCCGAGCCATATCCTAGATCATTCGAAATTGGTTGTTGGTACCAACCTTTCGTATGAGGAGAGGCCCGTGTCTATATTGGACCGGAGAGAAAAGACGCTCAGAAACAAGACTATTAACTTAGTCCGTGTTGCTTGGGGTCATCACTCTCTAGGTGAGTCAACGTGGGAGCGTGAGGACGACATCCGATCGTGATATCCCTACCTGTTTGACTCGTAAGGTATAATGTCTTCCTTGTGCCTTACGCTTTCCCTTCCTTGCTTGCATTGTATGATTGTATGATTGAACTGCTTAGTGTAGCTTGCCTGTGCTTAGTATAGCTTGTCGTGGCAATCTCTAGCTCCTTGATTAAATTCCGAGGACGGAATTCCTTGAAGGTGGGTAGAGTTGTCACCCCCATTTCCTGTATTAAGTATTTGTACTCGTAATTTGATTTTGGCACGTATTTTATTTTCTCGACTTGTGGATTCGGGTTTTCGTAAATGGGTTTGGGCCATGGCTTGGTTTTATTTTGTGGAAGTTGGTTTGGTTTGGTTCATCATGAGTGGAACACTTTAACCTATACTCTACCCTCAACACAACACAACCCACCATCATAAATCTCCACCTACTTTTCTCTCTCCTTATTATTTTCATTTATTTTTTTCTTCTTCTTCCTTCCTCTACACAACTCCCCAACCCATAGGCAAGTGCACCTTGCCATCAAATAAGCACCACTTTTTATTTGTCCATTAACTAGATTAGGCCATGGAGAACAACTTTAGAACTTGACATTTTGTGATTTGGAGCTTTCATTCTTCTAGATCTAGGTTTTAACTATTTTCGAAAATCCTTGGTTTTGATCTATTAAACTTTGATTTTTGCTTGTTTTGATGCTTCCATGTGGAAGAGAATTCGATTTTACTCAAGTTAGAACTTTGAAAATCTAGATTTGGTTTTGATTTGGCAAAGTTATGAAGAATTGAAGTTCTTGGTGTTCTTGGACCTGCTCTCGGCCAGGAAGAACTTCCCTCTACCTTGCGCTCTTTAGCGCATGGCCGATTGTGTACCCCCGGCTTGTGCTCTTTAGCGCAGGGCCGATTGCGCATGACCTCAGCCAGTGCTTTGCGCTGCGCTGGATTGCGCTGGCGCAAGCCATCCATGCGCAAGCCATCCATGCGCAAAGTAACCCCTGCACAATCCACCCATGCGCAGTTGACTCCTGTGCAGTCTGTTCCTGCGCAATCCACCCATGCGCAGTTCACTTCTGTGCAGTCTGTTCATGCGCAATCTGCCCCTGTGCCCTGTGCCCCTGCGCATTTGGCACCCTGCGCAACTGACACCTGCGCAATCCAACTCCCTGACCCCTTGCGCAATCCATTGGCTTTTGGAGTTTTGGTTATTTCTTTAAGCTTGGAATGACTATTGTACTTGGCATAGTATGACAAGGAACTAGCATAACACGACAGTGACCCGTAGTGGTGTACTCCTGACATGACCAACCTGATATGACAGTGACCCGTAGTGGTGCACTCCTAACAAGTACCCTGACATGATTTATCTTGATAACTTGATAGTGGCCGTGGCGGCGCACTCCTGACTTGACTTGACTTGACTTGCCCTGACACCGTGGGTGTTCCTGCTTGCTTACTTGTACAATCCACTTGTCTTGTCTTGCATCATGTCTAGGACATGACTTTCTGGGTACCACGGCCAGGGACTCACGCTAAATTGGATTAGGCTAATGATTAGATCAAACTAGAACATGGAGGCAATCTCGTTATCTGGGCGCTTTAATGGACTTGTAGCTTGCCGACGAGTAGAGCACATTTCCAGCACACTGTCATGTGTTGCCCCCTCTAAGTCACCTAAGGGTACACTTGTCTCCCGGGCAATGTACCCACCTATAACTCTCAACCCGCGGAAGGATAACTGGATAGTCTGCAGGGCTTGGGACTAGAATTCTCACTTGCATCTTGTTAGTAATTAGGCTTGTGATAACCCTAGTTAGTTAAAGTGGTAAGCCGTAGTACTTGCTTGGCCGATTGCGAATGGATGGTGTCCAGCCTTGTCTAAGTCTTGTCTAGCTCCAGTACCTGCTATCTCCTGAGCATGTTTGTTTTACTTATCTTAACGATAAATGAGTAGAGACAGTGAGCTATTCAGGCGAAGGGTTACAACCCCGGTCCTTGTCTGGTTTAAGGATTGTAACCTGGCTCCCGAAATGGTTCCACGTCCCTAGTCGTTTATCGCCCTGTGTACCTTACTACTTGTACTTTCTTTTATTCTTTATGTTCTGATATGCTGGCTTTTGTTCTTATTTGTGGCCTCCTTTGTGGCACTTGCTCTTTCTGGAGTTTGACCCAGCTGGTTTTGTGTGGCCAGATTTCGGAGCAGCTCCCGAGGATCTACCGAGCTTCCAGCCCAATGGTGACAACTAGACGGAACCCGGGCCAAGAGTGGGTTTTCCTTTTTGTTTCATCCACTTATATGTAAATTTATTCTTTTGAGGCATTTAGCCGACGAGCACCTGTTAGCTCGATGCACATTTACTTACTGTCTGCCTACGGGCTGTAGACATGATTAACAAATCCTATGGTTGATCATGTATGACTGAACTCTTGCTAGTCCCATCATTTTGTACGACTAGCTTCATGATCATCCAATATGTAATATTTGGGATGCCTTATATATATATATTTGATGCTCTAATATCTTGCAACTCTGTTAATTGCTTGAGATTGAGACAATAGGCTTGACCTTAAGAGACTGCTGGCTTGTAGTAAACCCTCATATTTAGACAGCCGTGACCGTATAGTTGAGATGTATTCTATTTCAATATACGTAGCTGGCTATGTCTGCCCCAGCTCTCTAGTATTCTGGTTCTGGGGCGTGACACTCTTTAAGGAGAAGTTCTACCCAGATGTAGCCTTGACAGCTTTGGAGGGGCAGTTTGCCAGTCTGGTGCAGGAGAACTCGTCGGTAGACGAGTATACAGTGGAGTTCTTCCGCCTGAGCAGGTTTGTACCTAGTTTGGTCCAGGATGAGGGGTGCACGGCCCAGAAGTTCCGGAGGGGCCTTATACATGCAGTGCGTACTCGTACCTCTGGGAGACGTAACGCGACCTTCGAGCAGATCCTTATGGAGGCGCAGATTGCAGAGAAGGACTTCGGCCTCAAGCCTAAGAGGGGCAGTGACGCTCTTGGAGCTAGTTCGAGTGCAGGGCCATCGAAGCGCCCACATTTCCAACAGAGGCAGTTTCAGCAGCAGCCTCAGTTACAGTTTTAGCAGGCACCGGCGCGTGCCCACCAGCACCAGGGTCAGGGTCAGAGGCCGGCTACACAGTGCACCTTCTGCGGGAAGTCGGGGCACACCAGAGAGGCTTGTAGGAAGTGGTTGGACGTCTGCCTATACTGTGGGGCACCTGACCACCAGCTGAGGGATTGCCATGCTAGTGGAATCCGAAGAGGCCAGGACGACGTGCAGCAGGCTAGAGGAGGCCAGCAGGGGCGTGCATTCGCCATGACAATTGAGCCCACTCAGGAAGTAGCAGTGCAGATAGCAAGTTCCAATCCTTCGATCTTATTTCCGCATTTGCTTCCTTATAAACTGTCTTGAACTTCGATTCTATCTGTTCTTGATCGTTGGATGAAATTTTGTTCTTGTGATGTGATATTTTTCTGAGATAAGTCATATGGGCTAGGTCGTCTCGATTATGAGATTTTAGAATCCTCTAGGGTCATGCTGGCAGGCAGAGTGAGGATGTATAGTCGGACTATGGACGTATTTCTCGGGTGTAGGAATTTAAGGTTTTTGCTGCCAAGCTAGCGGCAATGCAAAAATTTTAAATACCATAATTCTAGAGGTATGTACCGTAGTTGAGGACTCTGTGATTATCGTAGCCTTGCTCACTGGCATGACGAAGATTCTGAGTATCATGATTATTGGACAGACGCATATGATTATCGAATTGCATGAATTTTCTGTGTTTACTTTGTTTTAAGTTTTTGGATGATTCTTTTAAGGTGGATAGACTTATATTTGAGAGTAATTTTAAATTTTATAATTTTAGTCATTTAATTCATGCTTTAATTTTTGAAATTTTTATCATTTTAAATTTTTAGCCATGACTTGTGATCTTGACATTTTACTATTGTTTGGTTTTAATTTCGAGGACGAAATTTTTTTAAGGTGGATAGATTTGTCACCCCCAGTTTTCAGAAACAGGAGTATTTTTGTCATTTTGTATTTTTGAATATTTTTAAAATTTACTTTATTATTTATGATATTATTTTGGGGTTGAAATTTATTTTATTATTTATGATATTATTTTGGGGTTATTTGAGTCGGGTTCGAATTTCAACTCAATCCGACTTGAAACGGGGACCTGGGGGGTAGTTTGACTTTAGTGGGACCCACACACTAGTTAGACATGGCCCACATGATATTAATTTTAGTCCACATGATATTAATTTTAGTTAGTAGTTAGGCTAATTATTTATAGATAGGTTTAGTTTAATTAGAGACTTAAAACTAGACTAATTTGACCTCAACCTTTAACCCATTCTTAATTTAAATCCAATAGATTAGTGGAGGGCTATTTGGACATTCAAAATGGGGACACCTCACCCTTTTTGGGCAGCCACCTATGGGGGGGATAAGGAGTGAGTCACCATCTCTTTCATTTCATTTTATCCATCCATTTTCTCTCTTATTCTTCTCCAAATTTCTAGAGAACAACTCCATTGATTTCATCTCCAAATCCACCATTTCTTCCACCAAATCTTCTTTATTTCTCTTCTACTCCATGGTTAGAGGGTGCTAGCCAAGTTTGGGAGGATTCGGAGCTCGTTCGTGTCCTTTTGGAATCTCTACGTGTCGGTGTCGTGTCGGAAGGATTTTCCTTTGAATCTCTCTCCCGGAAGGTATAATCTCTCCTCTAATCCTCCCTACATGCATATAGGAATATTTTAAACCCATAGGAATGACCTCCATGGTTGTATCCTCATTTGTGTCCATTTTGTGTCCATTTGGAGGTCATAGGAGTGTCCTTTGTGTTGTGGTTGTGTCCTAGTGGGAAAAATTCCTATTTTGGACACTTGTATGCATATATATATTGTCGGAATGATTAATTAGTGTTTTAATATCAGATTTATATTTTTAGAGAGTGGATTGATCTTATTTAGGATGGTTAGAATAAGTTTTATTTAGATAGCTATGTTGGTATCCGAGTATTTTAGCCTACATGTGTTTTTTGTCCAAACAACCCAAATTCGTCATAATTTTTATCCACGTTTTTAGAAGCTAGAGCAACTTAGAAATGTCATAACTTTTAGCTCATAACTCCAATTAAACTTCTGTTTTTTTAAAAGAAGTGTATCGAAGTTAGCTTTCCAAATATATATTTTAATAAGTCAAATTAGTTTTATAACTTTCTGTAGAATTGTTTGAGTGTCAGATGTACGAAAGATGAACGCGTTTCGATGTTTTTGCGATTTTGGGAGCTTTCGGACACGAAAATGCGATCTGTTTGAAGTTTCGGAAAGCTAACACGAAGTGCTATAACATACTTTAATCCTAGAATTTAGTGAAAGCCCAATTGGTACAGTATTGGTTTTAAGTAGAAGAGTGACTATGCGACGTAGGCATTTTGTGTAACCTATGAGCCTAGTATGGATATCATGTGAATGTAGGTATCATAGATTGTCAAGAATATGTATGATATAGTACATATATGTATATATATATATTTATATATTATTGTTATGTAATATATGTTAGTATAGTGTGTGTGTTTGAATGAGATCTGGATGTGTGTGGTTAGTGGAGAGAAGTGAGATTGATAGAGGATATGTGTTAGTGTGTGTTTGATGTTGTATAGATGGTAGTGTAGTGTGTGTGGGTTGTGAAGGTGAGAGAGTTGGAAGGATCATGCCATCCTATTTGACTTGAGGCTAGTGTAGTTTGTTGAGTGATTTGTGTTTTTGTTGAGTGGTAGTGTGTTTGTATATAGATGTGTGTAGGTGTGTTAGAAGAGAAGGGTGGTGGATTTGGTATTTGTGTTTGTGTGTGTGGTTAGATGGTTAGAGAGTGAGAGAATGAGCAGGAAAGCAGCAGGAAAAACCAGTAAGCAGAAGCAGTGCATGATGGTTTTTTGGGATTTTTGTGGTCTCGAAACATCCCCTTTTGACCCACCTTAGCCCCAAATACCTACTCACACTTATCAACCACATTTAGTACTACGAAACCCCTAAGTTAGAGAGTGTTTTTAGTGTGTTAGGCGGTTAGTAGGGTAGTGTTTATAGTGGTAGAAAATAAGGTTTGTCAATGTTAGAAAGTATGCCATGTTATGTTATCTTGAGGGTAGTGGTAGATGTTTGAGTTAGTTTTTGAGAAGTTATTTTAGAAGTAGCATTCTAAGTTAGATGGAAGTTAGATAGATGATGTTTGTGAGGGAGAGTGAGTGTGGTTTAGAAGAATGAGTTATGTTAGATGTGGTATCTTGATATCTCAATATTACCTTAAGGTAATGTGTAGGAGAGTAACATATTAGAAAAAATAGTTTTGATGCCCAAGAACCCTAGATTTCTTGGTTGGTAAACCCTAGATAGGATAGTATCTATCTACCCTAAGGAGCCTAGGCTAGTATCTTGAGTATTAGCGGGGTTTCCTTTGTAATAGGCAAGGTATCAGGATTACCTTGGTAAGGGTAAATGTAGGTAATAGGGTATAGTTAAGATATTGAGTTTAACTTCTAAGATATAGTTAGAATTAGGTTCTCTTGGTTGGTAATGGTTAGGATTAGTGTCCTCAGACTAGTTTTGACCTCGGTTGACCATTTTGACCAAAAGTCAACAAAAGTCAACCGAAAGTCAAACTTAGATTTCAAATAATAATATAAATTTGCAATTTTAAACAATTTGAAATACAATATTTTTCTACAATTATACACGGTAGAAAACAATGTGATTTGAGTAGATAATGACTATGACCAGCTTGGGTTGTACACTTGTATCCTAGAGATACGATATGGCTTATCCCTGTGTGTAAGAGGGGTAAGATAATACATTCATTAATTACTTGGGGTATTGGTCATAGACACTACACTACTTCCCCAATATCCCGCAGTCAATCAATCAATACTCTAGGAGAGAGTTCCGTGTAACAATGTGTTTTAAACATGCAAGATAACAATTACTAATTAAAATGCAGAATAATATAACCGTAACTTGCCTCGATTTGTAAGACTGGAGTAGGGGCAAGTTGGTACCGAGGAGGAAGTCAAGTTCGTCTTCGAGATCCTACAGTTGAGAACTTGACTTAGAACCATTGTTGTAGCCATTCTAGGTGTGCTAGTTACAATCTCTAGAATTGGTCCTAATTCAGTTCTAAGTTATTAATTATTCTACCAGAAAAACATCTAACGTCGCAATTCTACATTCGTTATTATTTATTTAAAATAAGCCGGTTATTGAATAATTGGAAAGATGGCAATTACCGGTTACTTTGGCAAAACCTGGTATTTTCATAATATATATACAAAATTAAATTTTTCTTTAAATGAGAAAACGTGAATTCATGTTAAGTTACAAACTTGCAATTTTACTAATTTATTTACTGTGAGAAAAATCTTATTAATTTTCTATACTAAAATAAATACTCATTTTAATAATCTACACGTTTAAAGCCCAAAATAATAACTCAGAAAATAAAGAAAAGCTACGCTACACAATACATGGTCGCAGCCAAGAAAATAGAAAACTGGGCTTATGCCCCTTACATTAATTTACATAAATGAATTTTAGTAATAATAATAAATCTTGGGTGAATCCTGAACGTCGGAAAGCGGTCCATTCAGCAGGCCGAAGTCCTGCACCAAAAATACAAACAGCAGTACCCGTACTAAAATAATAATTATAAATTAAAGATAATAATTATATGAGTCTCAGACTTGGTCCAAATTTCATATTATTGGTTAGCGCCTCAACGTACAGGAACCCTGTAGCGTTTGCGCTTTGCCAGGCTCATTCGACCTATAAGGTCGTCGCCTAAATGGTGGTACAGAAATCCATAAATCCGAAAGCCGATAAATCCAATATATAAATGTTTTACAAAAGTCTGATTTTCAAATCCCTAATTTTATATGAAAATCTGTTTTAAAAATATTTTCAAAAAATTTGGCAGCATCTCCTCTATATCTGGGACAACCCAAAACTGGAAAAAATGCGCTGACAACTCTAACAATTATCCCAAACCAGGGAAAACCTAAAATTTTAACTTCCAAAACCATTTTTTACATAAAAATTAAATTTACAGAATCATTTTCGAAGCTAAATCGGAAACCCGAAATAAAATCGGAAATCCCGAAATAAAATCGGAACACCACAGCACCCAAAATCCAGAATACCATATTTCGAAAAAATCCGAAATAACCACAGAACATCACAGAAACAATTTCGGAAACTCCGAAACCATTACGCCCACAAAACCGAATTCCCGGGAAGGAATCGGGGATCAATCTTATCATCGACTACGGAAACGGGAATGGGAATACGAAATTATACCTTGGGTTGCTCGGCTAGAGCTCTCGATGAAATAAAGAAAAAAAGTAACTCGCGGACAGTGGATCGGCTCGGGACAGCGCCTCGCCGGGGTACGGCTGTGCTGGATAGCGCTGTCGGAACAGCGTGGCGCGGGAGGCTCGCGGGAACCGGTCGGAGCGCGGGACAGCGCCGGCGAAGGCCGGCGGCGGGCGCTGGTGGCGGGCCGAGAGGGGGCGCACGGAGGAAATCACGCCGGAGTGACGCGAGGCCGGCAGGGGGTACCGGAGGGGAGCGGCCCAGAGGTGGGCTGCCGCGGGCGGAGCAGCGGGCTGGACGCCGGGGGTCGCGGGAGTCGGGTGCCGGCGAAGGGGTCGGTTAGCCTCTGGAGGGAGAGAGGTGAGGAAAGAGTGAGAGAGAGGGAAGTTATGGGGAGCTGGTGGTGGTGGTATGTGTCTTAATATGGGAGAGTGGAAGAGTAATATGTGGAGAGGAGGAGAAGTTGGTGTGGAAAAATAAGGGGCTGGCCAGGTCGTGGGGAGAGTTGTGGAGTTTATGTGGAGGAGAGAAGTAAGTGCTGGAGAGAAGGGTGGGGGAGTGGGTCATGGGAGAGAGTCTCAAGAAGGGGAAAAAACTGGGTCGGGTGCGGGTTCGGGTAGTTCTAGGATTAAGCCCACGATAAAATTATTATAAATAATTAACCAAAAACATTAATTTAAAAACCTAATTGAGTTCGGGTTCGAACTGGTCCAGGCTCGGGTCTCGCAAACAAAAATCCCAGTTTAATTATTTTAAAAATAATTTCGAACCGACAAGCATAATAATAATAAATATAATACTAATAAAATATATATAACCAAAATCCAATAATCATCCAAATTGTAATTAATCCAAAAATCCAATAATTTCGAAAGTGCGGGTTTCACAACCTTTCCTCCTTAGGAAATTTCGTCCTCGAAATTCAGAGGGTACTACTAGGAGAATGATCAAAATCTCTACATGTAGACCAAAGCTTCCTTTACTGTCTCTTAGTAATGTTGACAACCTCTAGATAGTCTAATTTGATCAATTCATGCACTTCCTTCGAATCAATAGTCTTCCCTCCTTAGAAACACAGTTATAGCCCATAATTAAAATTTTGCCTCTATTTCTGAATTGTCAGCCACCAGAATGGTTGTGCAAACTTACTCTTTGCATCCGTACCTATAATCTTCGGGTAGGATCTAAACTTCTTCATCTTGCTGGTCGATTCGATATCTACTAAGCGATGCAATTCCATATTGCTTGCAACGTACGCTCCATCAATTACTTGTACGTCATAATTACTAGCTCTTACCATCATCACCCTTGATCCTCTACGGCTCCTTCCATCCTGCCATAACTTATTTTCCCAAATCATAAAATTCAAAATCATCACCTTCTTTCATTCACCAAATCTAATACCCAAGGACTAATATGCCCCACTAATGATTCATTCCTAACACTAATGATTCATTCCTAAATGAACCACAATTTATAATTCTCTCTAGACTAACTTACTTTTGTGCCTCGCCAAGCTACCCTTTGGTACCCTTAGCTATCTAATCTCTTTAGAATAAAATCGATCCCCTAAGTGTGCTTTTATCAGATTAATGCAATAAGGTTGCTAGGTGACTATCTAGGTTTTTCCCATATATAACTATCAACCAACTTTATATAGCTGCAAAAATATATAACTACCCAAAAAAATATGCAACACCCTAAAAATGGAACCTTGAAAGACATTGAGCCAATAAAGATTGATATGGTCCTAATAAGTTCTAGGGAAAAATCAAGAAGAATTTTATAGGAAATCTTTTCTTTCTGGTTGTGACAAGAGATTTCTGGAAATGGAGACAACCGCTAGAAATATAAATCCTCTAATCAGGCAAAAGTCAGAATGATTTGATGGTGCAAAAGACAACCATGGTATGAATATAGTCTGACTAATATTCGGAAACCAAATATGTTTGAAGTCACTTTGTCTCAAATTCATGCCTCGCCAGAGTGCACCTGACTGCAGTGAATTTTTGACCCAATAACTTGAATAAATTTAGTTACCGAGTAATCTTTCAACTTTATCCATTTCATGGCTAAGCAACATAGAAGATCAACATGGTGCATTTAGGACAGTCACAATAATATCCGGAAACCTATGAACACCCGAAATCACTTCAACTTTAGAGTCTTTTGCCTCGCCAGTGCACAATTGGTTGCAGTAAACTCGCAGTTTTCATAATTCAGACAATTGACTATAACACAATGTGCGAAGTCATATTAGGTCACGAAATATTTTCCCAAACCTTGTCCATAAGAATTTCAAAGGAGTTTTCAAAAAATTCAAACGAGTTCTAAGGTTCTAGTCATGATAGAAAAAGATGTTGATGTATGTTCTTCTGGTTTCAAGAAAATTTATCAGGATAAATATGTGTTCTAGTAGCTCTTGAGATTTAAGAGATTTGATTTTGAAGAAATTGATCAAACTTGAGTAAGACTAATTGAGTTGGACACGGGATAAGGTAGAAGAATCAGAGCATTGAGTTGAGTTGAAGAAGCCAATGAGAATATTTCCGACAAATCACTTAAAGGATACAAGCGTTTACCAAAATTATTTGAAGAAAAAAAATTTTATCCAAGGAAAGTTTTGAGAATGTGATGGGTAAGTAGGGTTGACACAAAAGAAGTATGTCTTTATGGATTCAAGGAAGTCAGGTTAAGATGGTTTAGTAAAGCCAACAAGGGGATGGTTCAACAATTTAAAAGTTTTTCAATAATTTAAAGAAGATTTAATAATAGGATAGAATCAATTCTCTGACCGTTCGTACTCAAGCATTGAGTTTAAAAGCTGTCTAGACCTTGAATTGATCAAGAAGTTGTATAGAGAGAGAAGGGTTTCAGGTTGAGTGGAGGGGATCAAAATAAAATATTCGGAATAACCGGGGAGATAACAATCAGTATTAAAAGTATTTTTGAAAATATCTTTTAGGGAAATCATGAACTAACTAAGCTGAACCAATTCTTTTGGTAATAATTAACCTTGAGGCTTTATAGTTCCAGAAGAATTTGGTTCAGGATTAGTTCCGAGAAAGTCAATTAAAATGAGGTTAAGGCGAATGGTTGGATACGCTAGTCGTAGAAGTACTCGGATAGATAAGGGTTTATTAGAATTAGAAACTAGATAGCGAACGAGTCTGGATTCCAAATAAAGATAGAGAAATAAGATTTGATCGACTAGTGGAGAAGTTTGAAAAAATAGGTTTGCTGACGAAGAAGATTGAAGAGTTCAAATATTGGTCCATAAATAGCGAAGAAAAAAAAAATATAGATCCTAAGGGATGCTAAAAATATGTTAAAGATATGGGAAGGAAATAATTTCCGAAAATCATGGGACGCTAAAAGATACAAAAATCTAGGAAATAAAATATGTAGTAACATATACCATTATACAGTCGGCCTAAACTGATTAAGGTCAAAATTCACTCCTTATGTCATTATCACTCCCAATTGTTATAAGTACCAACTAATATCTGGGTATTCCAAAATTCTATTCTTCCAATTCTTAATCACCAATATATCCTTGATAAATACCGCCTTACATACCTTCTCATTAAGATTACAATTTTCAGAAATTGTATCGTAGGGAAAAGACTTTGGGAAAGATATCTACCATAAAGGTGTAACCAAGAATTTTATTCATATTTGAGAATTACAGCAAGACTCTCATGATTATTCTAAGGACATCATGTTACAACTTCTTATAACAATAGATAATATTACTCAGCAGTTCTAGGTACTAGTCTTCTTGGCTCTGGCTCTTGCACGAGCAGTCTCCAACTGCTTCATCTTCTTCTATGATCCTCGAGTATGCATCATATCTTTCTGTAGTGGGTGTAGGAGGCAAGGTCTGCTCGATAGAAAGAGAGTCCCTAGGTTGTGGCGTAGCAGGTGTTGATGGGATAGATGCTCTGGTACGATGGAAAGATAAGGGGCAGTCCTTTACCCATGTTCAGCGGATCCACATGCCAAACATTGTCCCAATCTCTTACGGCAACTATTGGCTAGATGACCAGGCCTCTTGCAGTAGGCACAAGCCAATAGCTTCTTACGACATGACTGCCGCGAAGTAGAGTACTTGATGGGACCCAAATATCTTCTAGATCCAGGGGTATCCCTCCTAGGGTGAGGTTCCGCACCAACTCGGTTTAAGATAGCTAAGGCTACGTCGTTGACATCCTTCATAACATCTCTCGTGATATCAATCTGTTTCTGCTGGACCTCGGCTTGGGCCTTCTGGGACTCCAGGATTCCTTGAAATAGGGCAACCATTTGGAAGGTGTCTGCTGGTACTGGTGGGACGACAGGAGTAACTATCGTAACAGGAGATGGTGAAATTGCCGTGGGCGGAATAGGTTCGACTGTAGTATGAGCTGTGCTGGGGACTTGTGCAGCAAATGGAGGATTGATGAGCTGCAAAGGAGAAGGGTTGGAACAGGCCTGAGAAAGAAGGGTGTGATCAGGAGATAACACCTTGTCATCAGTAGAACTAGAACGGGTTGTCTTTCCTCTAGTCATAGTCTGAAAGGTTTAGGAGGCAAACATAAGCAAGGTAGCCTACCAGTCTATAACAACCAAAAATATTTATTTATAATATAATTCGGTCCTATGTTATGACAAATTAATGTTCTAGTGTTCTAAATGTTCTAGAGGTGTTCTCCTAAGTTGTTGTTGAGAGAAGGACCTGCATGGATGTCACACCCCGCTCCCGTAGGAGCGATCGTTCTTGCTAAGGCGTGATGTCCCATGAGGCTAGATTGTGCTCGTGCAAGGCAGTTTTATAACGGTCGATTACATCGGCGACGACAGAGTCGTCGCACAGAAGTCCCAAGCAGAAATATTGAATCATGCAGCAGAAATTTAGAACAAGTACACATGAACACAAGTCATTCAAAAGAAGCTCTTTATAGATATTGAATACAAGATTACATTTGTGGGCGCAAGGCAAAATTACAAATCTCTCGTGCTCACTTTTCTCTCATTTTATAATTCACTCTGCTCTCTCTCATCTCTCGATTATAATGCTTGAGCCAGCGAAAGCTTCGGAAGGCGATGTCCATACATTACGTCATGTATAAGTCTTCAATCCATACGGCCGTACGCTTCGAATCGCCAAGGAACTCCGTGCCTCGACGCATCCAAGCGAGCTCCGCGCCACGAGCTTCTACCTGTGCCTGCATATGAACACTGTGTGGGTGTCAGTACTCAACTGTACCGGTGTAGTGAGCTTCTCGCCCACCCATACATAACCGACACGTTCATTTACTTTGTGCAGCTTAAAACCCTTTCGATTTTCTTTCTAGTCTTGCCTTAGGATTCATTTTAGGACGAGGACGTCCGACCAAACCGTGGTGCCAAGACATGTTCGTGCTATAATTCCAACGTGTGTTTCGATCGAGGCAGTGCCTCATCGTGCACGTACTTGACCCAGCTTGAACTCGGGACGACAGGGTCGTGACATACTCTATTCGCGACTTAGACATATTCGAGATGGTGCTACGCTGAGGAGCAACTTACACTGACTCGGCCGTGCCAAGCCCTTTACTTGAACTCAAGTGCCTCAAGCCTATTCTCGTGCCAACGACGTCAAGGGGACGACTCGTGCAGGTCGTGCCGCTAGACTTGATTTGTGCCTTAATACCTTGCTTATACTTGTATATGCTTCAAGATTGAGGTCGTGCCTTGCAACTTGTCAAGAGTTTATCCATGCTACCGCCTAGCAGTCTTTCTATTCGACTCATGAACCAACTTAGACAAGACTTGCCAAACCTAGTATCGATCTCATGGACATCCCGACGCTAAGTATCGTCCTAAGCACGGTGCCTATGCTGCAGCCCAATCTTAGGCCCAGACAATGTGTTACCGACTAGACATGATTCCAGTTCTAAACCCAATCCAAAGGCAAATACGCGGTGTGCCGCTATTGCCGACACATCTACATGAGTGGTCAATGTCAAGCTATCTTGGACTGGCTCGTGGGATATCGGCTTATCCCTACATGGGTAGCTAACTCGGAGGTGCCGAAGTCTCCTATGCGGTTATCCAGCATCCTACTCTGATTCGCAACTCGCTTCTCCCGGGCCGAATGATCCCGGCGCCCCGGCAATCATTCGAGAAGACTACACCTTGTCGACAAGTTGTCCAATGACCATGCAAGACCCAACTCGATCTATCAAATCCTTCCTTAACATGACCATGCTTTCCTTCTTTCTATCTAGACGTAACGAGACTCCCAAGCCGCGAGACCGATCTCGTGTGTGGGGCTTATCAAGACTTAGCGAGACTCCTAAGCCGTGGGATCGATCTCGTGTGCAGGACATATCAAGAGTTTGCGAGACTCCTAAGTAGCAGGACCGATCTCGGCGACAACCAGTCGCGTGGACTTTCTCTGTTCCTGGCAAGCTTTTCACTAAATCGACCGTAGCTCGTGCCTTAGACAGACCTGGTTCTATAGGCGACGCTATCTCTCAAGTTATATAGTTATATGATGAGCCTTGTTCTCAAGGGACTACACGACTTGACAACCACAGATAGAGCAGGACAGTGCTAGAAATGGCTTCGATAGCCCAACGCAACACTTGTCTTAACTTATTCGGGCAACGACTCGACGAGCAAAGGCTACGCCGAGCTCCACATCGAGAGGAACGTGCTATGCACGGGTTCGACTTAAACAACCAAGTTCTCGGGTGCCTAGACTTAAGCCAACAAGCCGTGCAAGACGACTTAACTTACGGAACGTGCGAAGGCTATGCCAAGCCTTGCGGGATAGGACCGTGCATGCTTTATTAGGCATTCATGCGGCCGACGCCTATGACTTAGGCTAACTCAAGTGTCGGGGCAACTTAACAACTTAAGCCAACTTCCTTCTCCCAAGCCACGGGATCGAAGGATCGAGTGTCATTTGAAACCACGCTGAGCCGACTTCTATGAAGACCGTGGGACCATTTTCCATGTTCTAAGATATTCCGACGGGTCGGGATTATTTCCTTAGCTATGTGCGTTCGTAGCTTTTAGATTAGCCTACTTGTGCAAGTTAAAAACATTGTGAGTTATTATGTGAAGGCTAAGATGAGGCAAGTTCACCGAAACTACCCCACCTGAGCGAGGAGTCACCTCGGACGAGCGAGCCTTCGGTCAGCCGTTGCAAGGCTAAGTTCCAACACCGACGGCGTTTCGATTCCTCCGATTGACTTTTCGGGACGGGACACTACATCATACCCCACTCAGAACTAGTCTCGTCCTTGAGACTTTCCTGAAGGCAAGCCATCCTACCATTTCTATGGCCAAGACTTAATCGAGCCTAGATACGGGACTATAACAGTCGAACGAGATACGCCTACGCATTTTCTTGAGTCCGAGCCACGCTCTCATGACTATCAATCCTTCCGTTAACATGATCTCAAGATCTCGATACACTCCCATTTTTTCAAGTCTTGCTTGAACTTATTGTATTACTTGGCTGGATCGTGCGCGCATTCCAGGCGTCCCCAAAATACATGCATTCAGCAAAGCCGCATGATAAAGAATTTGTCATTCTCACTCGAGTCGCATCGTGCACATATCCAGGCGTCCCTAAAATATATGCATGTCAGTCGAGTCTCGTGAGCAGGGTTACCTATCCTTAATTTATTCAATCCATCCATGTCAATCCTCAAGTTCGATCTTTTGATTGCTAACACTTGCAACAGGGGAGTCTCGCCTAACCGCTAGGCCATTTTTCGAGGCTAAGTCAATGTCAGGATTGGAATCATAGTTCCCCAACAATAACGCCAACACTGACCCCAATCCTAGGGTCAAACCAAGGTTTATAGTACGGGGTTTTCTACCCAAGCTCGCATTACTCAGATTTCTAAACATCGAGCATGATCACCTAATTCGCATCAAGACATTCGTTGCGCGTATTCGAATCCATTCAAATCACCAACTCTAACCAATTCGTGCATTCGATTACGAGGTCATCTAGCTTGTCAATACGTTGTGCCCTAATCTCACGCGAGTCCGATTATCTATGGTGGTTCATGAATCACCATGTAACGCTCCCGCGGGAAGTTGAGTCCGCGATACGTAGGCCCATTTGCTATTCTTGATAGGGTGGGCGATGTTGCTTATCGTTTATCCCTTCCACCTTCGTTATGAGAGGTGCATAATGTGTTTCATGTATCTCAATTGCGAAGGTATGTATCGGACCCCAGCCATATCCTCGATCATTCAGAACTGGTTGTTGGTACCAACCTGTCTTACGAGGAACAGTCTGTGTCCATCTTGGACCGAAGAGAGAAGATACTCAAGAACTGAACAATTAACCTTGTCCGGGTTGCTTGGGGTCATCACTCTTTGGGAGAGTCAACGTGGGAACGTGAGGATGATATCCGATCACGGTATCAACATCTGTTTGACTCACAAGGTATATCTTTTCTGTGTACCTGATTGTCTTGATTCCTCATGCTTATCACCTTATGGGTAGAATTGCTTGATATCGTAAATTGATGGATTTACATATATGTTACTTACTATGGACATTGTAAAATGATTGTTTGATTTAAATTGCTTGTACTTAGATTAGTTTAGCCCCGATATTTCTATCCTGCTTAGGATTTGAAATTCCGAGGACGGAATTTTTCTAAGGAGGGTAGAGATGTCACTCCCCGTTCCCAGAATGCGTATTTTTATACATGTTCAACTCATGAGTATTTATTTAATATTTATCATGTATTATCCTGTATTTAAATTTCTTTAATTTTATGTTAATCAATTAATCTGCTCTTTAAATTTTCATGTTAATTTATTTCCTGTAATTATATTTCTGTAATTTTATTTCTGCACTTTATTTCCTGCTTTTATTCTCTGCTTTAGCTAGGCTTTGGGTTCGGGATTGGCTTGGGTTGGATCCCCTACAACCCGACCCATTGGACCCATTGGACCCGGCCCAACTCCCACCTACCACCCCCTTTTCTATTTAAAGCTTACATCTCTTTCTCTCTCCTCATAACTCACATTCTCACCATTACTCCTCTTCTTCTTCTTCTTCTTCATTACTCTCTCCACCTACCAAACCGTAGGCAAGTACAACTTGCTCCACATGAGAACCCATGTTTTTATGGTTCATTTATCTTCCTCTCGTGATCCTAAGAGAGTTTAGAACTTGGCATTTTTCATTTCGAAGTCTTAAATTTTGTAGATCTAGAAATGAGTTATTTTCGGAGTTTGGTGGTTTTGATCTATCAAATTTCTTTGTTTTCAAGTTTTGATGGTTCTATGTTATAGAGAGTTTTATTCTACCCAATTTTGACCTTTGGAAAGTTGGATTTGGACTTGTTTTGACCAAGTTATGGACCTTTGAAGCTTTGGGGTGCAACCATAGAGTTCTTGCTGTTTGGAGAAGACAGTGAGCAGTGTACACTAGATTTTTAGCTTGCGTCACTGAGCTGTGCGTGCTCTTTAGCGTAGCGCAGTCTGGAGTCCATACGCTACCTTTTTAGGAAGCGTGTGTCTTGCATACGCTACCTTCTGGAAGCGTATGTCGTATGGAGTTCATACGCTACCTTTTGGGAGCGTATGACTTACATACGCTGACTTGAATGGTCAGGAGTCGTATGGAGTTCATACGCTATCTTTTGGGAGCGTATGACTTGCATACGCTGACTTGAATGGTCAGAAGTCGTATGGAGTTCATACGCTACCTTTTGGGAGCGTATGACTTGCATACGCTGACTAGAATGGTCAGGAGTCGTATGGAGTTCATACGCTACCTTTTGGGAGCGTATGACTTACATACGCTGACTTGAATGGTCAGGAGTCGTATGGAGTCCATACGCTGCCTTTGGGGAGCGTATGACTTGCATACGCTCACTTGGATGGTGAGGAGTCATATGGAGCCCATACGCTGCCTCTTTGACTTGAGCGTAGCCTGACTTGAGCGTAGCCTGACTTGAGCGTACGCTGACCTTACTTACCCTGATCTTCTATAGCCCTGTATATTGATATTTTATTAGATATTTAACGTTCATTTTATATCCTTACGCCTTTTTGGCATAAACTCGATAAATCATGATATGATAATATTGTTAATATCAATCGTTATGTGGAATGTGCCTTGTGTCCCGATTGATTTTTTGGGATACCCAGTATGACTGGGACTTGACCATGAGAGTTATAGACTCGACCCCCGTTTAATGCTAATTAACTTTCATGCCTTGTCACCATTGATAATAATGGTTATCTTGACTAAATTAATCATGCGTTCCTAGTCGGAACTAAGAGACTGGCTAGTCGTCTTATTGAATTGAATGAATAAGACACGTTCATGTTATGGACTATTGTAATCGACTGGCTGATCCCGAATATTGACATACATGCACATGCATGCTTCAATCTATTTATTTATTTATTTACTTATTTATTTTCTACAAAAGAAGCATGTGTACTTTATGGTCAAGGCATGATTACCGTGGTTAGATTTGATTGTTGTATTACGCTATGTAAGACCTGCAACCTAACCGCACTGGTATCGTTGTAGAGTTGTGCATACCGTACCCCGTACGAAAGTACTCATTTGAATGACCATGATCCACGGCATGGGATTTCACTCAACGTAGGGACTATTAAGTTAAATAAAATAATGATTGCATGGAGAGAATGGATTCCCGAGTTCTTACATGGCAGCCCCCTTGGGACAAGTAGTACCCGACGGGCCGGCTGGTTCCCACAGATACTGTAAAACTGCCACACGGGCAGGGAACAGTATCTGCTTATATTATAATTGTATATTGTATATTGATGACGGGCGTCCTGCTAGGACTCGTCTAATTCATGCATGGCGCACATGATTGACTGGATAGACTAGCCTTGCTTGCACATAGTAAGAACTACGGAAATCCCTAATTGCATTATTCCAGGATAACTTGGGACTCACAATAGCAAGCCGTAGTAGTTGAATGGCCATTTAAATTGATTTGTTTGTGCACTGTACCTACTCTGTTACCTAACTGGGATGATCAGAATGTCAGGACATGACGTGCCAACTTCTGTCCTTGTTTGGTTGGGAGGTTGGTTCGAAGTGTCGTGATGTGATGTGAATCCTAGTGGAAAGCAGAGATCTATTATTATATTCTCTTACTTATTGGTTTTAGTTCTCATGTCGTGCTTCCTTGTGGTACTTGCTATTAGAGGTCTAACCTCTCTGGTTTTGCATGGCCAGATTTAGAGCCGGTCCCCGAGGATCCAGCTTACTTCTACCTCCAAGATGGTCAACACTAGAGGGATGATCGCAGGAGGACTCGAGTGGGTTCCTTACTTCACCGCTTGTTTTGTCACTTACTTTATACTTGGCCGTTTGGCACCGACATGTTAGTCGGATTGTCTTGTACTTACTTTTACATAATTGTAATTAAAGTCAGACTGTAGCTGATAACAATTGTGTATACTTTTGCTACATCAATCTGGCTATGTTTTGTAAAGCCAGATATCAAGAACATTTTGACAGAGCGTTTGGAATGCCTTACTGCTTTATCTTACATGTTCTCTATTACTATTTTTTGTTTGAATGATCGAGACAATAGATGTGAAGTGACCATAGTGAGACTTTCATGTAGTATGTACCCCTTCGTCTTTTAGACAGCATTGATCGTATTATACGGTATTCATCTACCCGTAATACGTAGCTGGCTGAGTCATTCCCCCGCTCTCCAGTATTCTGGTTGTGGGGTGTGACAAAGTTTTAGTGGTGGCCCATGCAGGTCTGATTTCAGACTTGTGGGGTATTTTGATTTATAGGATGTCTCAATCACACATGTTCCCCCTTGATCTCATGATTTGTTGATTCTCAACTCCATCTTGACATTCCAGTATCCCTTGACTTCATTGATCCTTCATATCCGGTCGTTTGATTGTTCTCTTGTCCCTTTTCTTAGGGGCACCTCGTCCGTATCTGTCAGAGCTGGACAACAACAACATGGACAGCAACATGGACAACCTGACCATGTTGGTCAGCAACAAGAACCGGTACTAACTCAAGAGGCTACCCAAGAAGATGTGATAGTGGAAGCAGCAGCTGGATCGCAGTATCCAGATGTTCCACCACCACCAACAGTTCCGCCTACCCTTGCGAAGATGGACACACCGGCTCTTCTGGAGATCATGAGAGGGATGATGGCCACTCAGCAGCACCAGATGTTAGCCCAGCAGCGCATGCACGCTCAGTTGCAAGAGCAGAACGTACTACTCAACCAAGGGTTGCAGACAGCTTTGGAAAGAGGGGCAAGGCCGGATTTTGGAGCATCAACCAGATTTTGCAAGTTCAACCCTCGCCGTTTTGAAGGAACGGAGGATGCTATTTCAGCAGATGCATGGCTTAAGGATATTGAGGCTATTTTGACAGCCGCTAAGGTGTCGGCAGAAGAATGTGTGGATCAGGTGAAGTTGTTACTTCAGGATCTCGCACGTGATTGGTGGAAAGCAGAGGAAGTAGGCATCAGACGTCCTGTTACATGGGACGATTTTACTGCAAGGTTCAAGACGAAGTATTATACAGTTGTGGCACAGTATGAGCTACAACAAAAGTTTATCAACCTCAGACAGGCTGGCAAGACTGTAGATGCTTACGCAGCGGAGTTCTGCAGATTGAGTAGGTTTGCCCCAGAGATGGTAGCGACGGAGCGCCAGAGGGCGATGAGGTTCCAGCAAGGGTTTCATCTTGAGCTCTTGCAATTGATAGAGGGGCACAATTACCAGACTTTTGATGAGATATTGACGGCAACCCGCAGGCATGAGATCACCATTCAGAGGCTTGCGGCAAGGACTGGGGGTCAGAAGAGATCCCACAGTCAGATTGAAGGAGGAGGGGGAGCAGCGCCCCGAACAACAGCACCATCCCCTGGCATTCGTATCCACGATGTGGCGATGCAAGGGCCAGCACCACCACCCAGGCAGCAGCAACAGCAACAGAGGAAGAACCAGCAACCCCCGACGGGCTGCACTTATTGTGGGAAGATGGAACACACTAGAGATGTGTGTCGGACATTGAATGGACTATGTCTGATATGTGGAAATCCAGACCATCGGGTTACCACATGTCCCATGAATTTGAGATCAGGAGGACCAGTGCAGCAGTTTCCTGCTCTGCCAGCACCAGGGGCAGGGCAGTATCGAGGACCAGCGTAGCAGTGAGGCCGTTGGCGCAGCGTCCGTTAGTACCGCAGGCTCAGATGTTTCGACAGCAGGGACCGCCGATGCAGCAACACCAGCATAGACCACCCCAGCATCATCAAGGAAGGGGCCAGCAGCAGCACCAGGCTAGGCCGCAACATGGGAACCAGCAAGGAGGTCGAGGACAGGCATTCACTCTGTCCTTAGAAGAGGCATTAGCATCGGGAGATGTTGTGGCAGGTAACATTCTCGTCGCCTCATATCCCGCAGTAGCATTGTTTGATTCGGGAGCATCGCACTCATTTATATCAGCACGATTTGCGACACGGCTAGGAATGGAGTTCGAGGCATTGCCAGGGAGGTTGAATATACTCACCGGTAATGGGCTCGTAGGAGTTAGTAGAGTTATTCTAGCGTGTAGTATTGTAGTTTACGGGCATTCCTTACCCGCCCAGTTGATAAAATTTCCTGTTGGAAATTTTGACGTTATCTTAGGCATGGACTGGCTGAAAGACAGTCATGCGACAATAGATTGTCGTAGTGGGAGTGTATCTTTTGATATTCCAGGCATGAAGAGATTCACCTTAGTCAGATCAGAGGCAACTCAGCAAGAGCAGGGAATAATAACGGCAATGGAAGAAGTTCAGGTTCCAAAGGTAGTTGAAGAATTTTTAGACGTGTTTCCCGAAGAACTTCCCGGTCTGCCACCGGTTAGAGATATTGAGTTCAGTATAGAATTGGCACCTGGAACTAAACCGATATCAGATCGGGTTTACAGAATGGCGGATTCGGAGCAGGCCAAGGTATATCAGCATATAGAGGAATTGAAGGAGAAGAAGTTTATCCAAGCTAGCGTATCGCCATGGGCAGCACCAGTGGTACTTGTGGGGAAGAAGGATGGATCATCCAGATTGTGCATCGATTACAGGAAGCTTAACGCGGCAACAGTAAAGAACAAGTACCCATTACCCAGGATCGATGACTTATTTGATCAGTTGAGCAAGGCTAGAGTTTTCTCCAAGATAGATCTTCGTTCAGGGTATCATCAAGTGAGGGTTCGAAAGGAAGACATTCCCAAAACAACATTCAGGTCGAAGTATGGATATTATGAATTCTTAGTAATGCCGTTTGGTTTGACTAATGCTCCAGCTATATTCATGGATTTGATGAACCGCATCTTTATGCCGTATTTAGACCAGTTTGTCGTTGTGTTTCTTGACGACATTCTCGTATACTCTGCTAGTGAAGAGGAGCATGAAGACCACCTCAGGAAAGTGTTGCAGGTTCTGAGAGAGAACCAGTTGTATGCCAAGCTCAGCAAGTGTGAGTTCTGGACGGATCACATTTCGTTTTTAGGTCATATTGTATCAGAAGCTGGAGTAGCAGTGGATCCCAAGAAGGTAGAAGCAGTAGAGAGTTGGCCAGTACCCAAGACCGTAGCTGATGTACGGAGTTTCTTAGGATTGGCAGGATATTACAGAAGGTTTGTATCAGACTTTACGAGACTTTCAGCACCCATGACCCGCTTGACACGGAAGGATGTGCCATTTGTCTGGTCGGCAGAATGCCAGTCATCGTTTGAGAATTTGAAGCAGAAGTTGATATCAGCGCCTATTCTTACATTGCCAGTGGGACCCGGAGGTTTTACTGTATATTGTGATGCTCAGGTAAAGGACTTGGATGTGTCCTTATGCAACATGGGAAGGTGATAGCATATGCATCTAGGCAGCTTCGGGACCACGAGAAGAATTATCCAACTCATGATTTAGAATTGGCGGCAGTAGTATTTGCTTTGAAGCTATGGAGGCATTACTTATATGGTGACCGTGTAGACATGTACACAGACCACAAAAGTCTAAAGTACATCTTTACCCAGAAGGAACTGAACATGAGGCAGAGAAGATGGCTGGAGTTGATTAAGGATTATGACGTGGAGCTTCAGTATCATCCAGGCAAGGCTAATGTGGTAGCAGACGCTCTCAGCAGAAAGGGCGGCGCATTTATGTTGACAACACAGAAGCATATCTTAGAAGACCTTCAGGAGATGGGCATAGAGGTTATACTTCCTAGCGATATAGGAGTTCTGGCGAGTCTACAAGTCCAATCTGACGTGGTAGACAGGATCAAGGCAGCTCAGGCACAAGACCCAAGGATTCAGAAGCTTAGGTCAGAATGTGAGTCAGGGCTCAGGAAGGAGATGCAAATCCACGAAGACGGTATACTTAGGTTTGGATCACGTCTATGTATGCCTAGTGGAGATATCAGACAGGAAGTTATGGCAGAAGCTCACAGTTTCCAGTATTCTATACATCCTGGAGGGACCAAGATGTACCAAGATATCAAGCAGCACTTCTGGTGGAACAGGATGAAGAGAGAGATAGCTAGATTTGTTTCCTGTTGCTTGGTATGTCAGCAAGTGAAGGTAGAACAGCAGAGGCCAGCTGGATTATTGCAACCGCTTCCCATCCCGGAATAGAAATGGGAGCATATTACAATAGACTTTGTGACCGGTTTACCGAGATCACCAAGTGGTAAAGATGCTATTTGGGTGATAGTAGATCGGCTTACAAAGGTAGCACACTTTCTTCCTTTCAGAGTAGGGTAATCTACAGAAAAGTTGGCAGAGTTGTACATACAACAGATAGTCAGGCAGCATGGAGTCCCTGTCAGTATTATGTCAGACCGAGATACCCGCTTTACATCATATTTCTGGAAGAGCTTGCATCATAGTCTGGGTACCAAGTTAAGATTTAGCACGGCTTACCATCCACAGACGGATGGGCAATCAGAAAGAACAATTCAGACTTTGGAAGATATATTGTGAGCTTGCACTCTGGATTTTGGAGGATCTTGGGAAAGCCACCTGCACTTAGTTGAGTTCTCATACAACAACAGTTATCAAGCCAGTATCCAGATGGCACCATTTGAGGCACTATATGGTAAGAAATGTAGATCGCCACTAGCATGGGATGATATCGGGGAAAGGAAGATGCTAGGCCCAGAAATGATTATTCAGACGGTTGAAGTGATTAAGGAAATTAGAGAGCGACTTCGTGTTGCGCAGGATCGGCATCGTCATTGGGCGGACCAGCATCGTAGGCCGCTAGAGTTTTCTGTTGGGGACCACGTGTTCTTGCGGATCTCACCTACCCGTGGGGTCATTAGATTTGGCATTCGCGGGAAGTTGAGTCCGCGATACGTAGGCCCATTTGCTATTCTTGATAGGGTGGGCGATGTTGCTTATCGTTTATCCCTTCCACCTTCGTTATGAGAGGTGCATAATGTGTTTCATGTATCTCAATTGCGAAGGTATGTATCGGACCCCAGCCATATCCTCGATCATTCAGAACTGGTTGTTGGTACCAACCTGTCTTACGAGGAACAGTCTGTGTCCATCTTGGACCGAAGAGAGAAGATACTCAAGAACTGAACAATTAACCTTGTCCGGGTTGCTTGGGGTCATCACTCTTTGGGAGAGTCAACGTGGGAACGTGAGGATGATATCCGATCACGGTATCAACATCTGTTTGACTCACAAGGTATATCTTTTCTGTGTACCTGATTGTCTTGATTCCTCATGCTTATCACCTTATGGGTAGAATTGCTTGATATCGTAAATTGATGGATTTACATATATGTTACTTACTATGGACATTGTAAAATGATTGTTTGATTTAAATTGCTTGTACTTAGATTAGTTTAGCCCCGATATTTCTATCCTGCTTAGGATTTGAAATTCCGAGGACGGAATTTTTCTAAGGAGGGTAGAGATGTCACTCCCCGTTCCCAGAATGCGTATTTTTATACATGTTCAACTCATGAGTATTTATTTAATATTTATCATGTATTATCCTGTATTTAAATTTCTTTAATTTTATGTTAATCAATTAATCTGCTCTTTAAATTTTCATGTTAATTTATTTCCTGTAATTATATTTCTGTAATTTTATTTCTGCACTTTATTTCCTGCTTTTATTCTCTGCTTTAGCTAGGCTTTGGGTTCGGGATTGGCTTGGGTTGGATCCCCTACAACCCGACCCATTGGACCCATTGGACCCGGCCCAACTCCCACCTACCACCCCCTTTTCTATTTAAAGCTTACATCTCTTTCTCTCTCCTCATAACTCACATTCTCACCATTACTCCTCTTCTTCTTCTTCTTCTTCATTACTCTCTCCACCTACCAAACCGTAGGCAAGTACAACTTGCTCCACATGAGAACCCATGTTTTTATGGTTCATTTATCTTCCTCTCGTGATCCTAAGAGAGTTTAGAACTTGGCATTTTTCATTTCGAAGTCTTAAATTTTGTAGATCTAGAAATGAGTTATTTTCGGAGTTTGGTGGTTTTGATCTATCAAATTTCTTTGTTTTCAAGTTTTGATGGTTCTATGTTATAGAGAGTTTTATTCTACCCAATTTTGACCTTTGGAAAGTTGGATTTGGACTTGTTTTGACCAAGTTATGGACCTTTGAAGCTTTGGGGTGCAACCATAGAGTTCTTGCTGTTTGGAGAAGACAGTGAGCAGTGTACACTAGATTTTTAGCTTGCGTCACTGAGCTGTGCGTGCTCTTTAGCGTAGCGCAGTCTGGAGTCCATACGCTACCTTTTTAGGAAGCGTGTGTCTTGCATACGCTACCTTCTGGAAGCGTATGTCGTATGGAGTTCATACGCTACCTTTTGGGAGCGTATGACTTACATACGCTGACTTGAATGGTCAGGAGTCGTATGGAGTTCATACGCTATCTTTTGGGAGCGTATGACTTGCATACGCTGACTTGAATGGTCAGAAGTCGTATGGAGTTCATACGCTACCTTTTGGGAGCGTATGACTTGCATACGCTGACTAGAATGGTCAGGAGTCGTATGGAGTTCATACGCTACCTTTTGGGAGCGTATGACTTACATACGCTGACTTGAATGGTCAGGAGTCGTATGGAGTCCATACGCTGCCTTTGGGGAGCGTATGACTTGCATACGCTCACTTGGATGGTGAGGAGTCATATGGAGCCCATACGCTGCCTCTTTGACTTGAGCGTAGCCTGACTTGAGCGTAGCCTGACTTGAGCGTACGCTGACCTTACTTACCCTGATCTTCTATAGCCCTGTATATTGATATTTTATTAGATATTTAACGTTCATTTTATATCCTTACGCCTTTTTGGCATAAACTCGATAAATCATGATATGATAATATTGTTAATATCAATCGTTATGTGGAATGTGCCTTGTGTCCCGATTGATTTTTTGGGATACCCAGTATGACTGGGACTTGACCATGAGAGTTATAGACTCGACCCCCGTTTAATGCTAATTAACTTTCATGCCTTGTCACCATTGATAATAATGGTTATCTTGACTAAATTAATCATGCGTTCCTAGTCGGAACTAAGAGACTGGCTAGTCGTCTTATTGAATTGAATGAATAAGACACGTTCATGTTATGGACTATTGTAATCGACTGGCTGATCCCGAATATTGACATACATGCACATGCATGCTTCAATCTATTTATTTATTTATTTACTTATTTATTTTCTACAAAAGAAGCATGTGTACTTTATGGTCAAGGCATGATTACCGTGGTTAGATTTGATTGTTGTATTACGCTATGTAAGACCTGCAACCTAACCGCACTGGTATCGTTGTAGAGTTGTGCATACCGTACCCCGTACGAAAGTACTCATTTGAATGACCATGATCCACGGCATGGGATTTCACTCAACGTAGGGACTATTAAGTTAAATAAAATAATGATTGCATGGAGAGAATGGATTCCCGAGTTCTTACATGGCAGCCCCCTTGGGACAAGTAGTACCCGACGGGCCGGCTGGTTCCCACAGATACTGTAAAACTGCCACACGGGCAGGGAACAGTATCTGCTTATATTATAATTGTATATTGTATATTGATGACGGGCGTCCTGCTAGGACTCGTCTAATTCATGCATGGCGCACATGATTGACTGGATAGACTAGCCTTGCTTGCACATAGTAAGAACTACGGAAATCCCTAATTGCATTATTCCAGGATAACTTGGGACTCACAATAGCAAGCCGTAGTAGTTGAATGGCCGTTTAAATTGATTTGTTTGTGCACTGTACCTACTCTGTTACCTAACTGGGATGATCAGAATGTCAGGACATGACGGGCCAACTTCTGTCCTTGTTTGGTTGGGAGGTTGGTTCGAAGTGTCGTGATGTGATGTGAATCCTAGTAGAAAGCAGAGATCTATTATTATATTCTCTTACTTATTGGTTTTAGTTCTCATGTCGTGCTTCCTTGTGGTACTTGCTATTAGAGGTCTAACCTCTCTGGTTTTGCATGGCCAGATTTAGAGCCGGTCCCCGAGGATCCAGCTTACTTCTACCTCCAAGATGGTCAACACTAGAGAGATGATCGCAGGAGAACTCGAGTGGGTTCCTTACTTCACCGCTCGTTTTGTTACTTACTTTATACTTGGCCGTTTGGCACCGACATGTTAGCCGGATTGTCTTGTACTTACTTTTACATAATTGTAATTAAAGTCAGACTGCAGCTGATAACAATTGTGTATACTTTTGCTACATCAATCCGGCTATGTTTTGTAAAGCCAGATATCAAGAACATTTTGACAGAGCGTTTGGGACGCCTTACTGCTTTATCTTACATGTTCTCTATTACTGTTTCTTGTTTGAATGATTGAGACAATAGATGTGAAGTGACCATAGTGAGACTTTCATGTAGTATGTACCCCCTCGTCTTTTAGACAGCATTGATCGTATTATACGGTATTCATCTACCCGTAATACGTAGCTGGCTGAGTCATTCCCCCGCTCTCCAGTATTCTGGTTCTGGGGCGTGACACAACACTTGTCTTAACTTATTCGGGCAACGACTCGACGAGCAAAGGCTACGTCGAGCTCCGTATCGAGAGGAACGTGCTATGCACGGGTTCGACTTGAACAACCAAGTTCTCGGGTGCCTAGACTTAAGCCAACAAGCTGTGCAAGACGACTTAACTTGCGGGACGTGCGAAGGCTATGCCAAGCCATGCGGGACAAGACCGTGCATGCTTTATTAGGCATTCATGCGGCCGACGCCTATGACTTAGGCTAACTCAAGTGTCGGGGCAACTTAACAACTTAAGCCAACTTCCTTCTCCCAAGCCACGGGATCGAAGGATCGAGTGTCATTTGAAACCACGCTGAGCCGACTTCTATGAAGACCGTGGGACCATTTTCTATGTTCTAAGATATTCCGACGGGTCGGGATTATTCCCTTAGCTATGTGCGTTCGTAGCTTTTAGATTAGCCTACTTGTGCAAGTTGAAAACATTGCGAGTTATTATGTGAAGGCTAAGATGAGGCAAGTTCACCGAAACTACCCCACCTGAGCGAGGAGTCGCCTCAGACGGGCGAGCCTTCGAGCAGCCGTTGCAAGGCTAAGTTCCAACGCCGTCGGCATTTCGATTCCTCCGATTGACTTTGCGGGACGGGGCACTACAATGGCCCACCACTAAAAACATGTCACGACCCGATCCCAACTTGTTGGGTCGAACCGGATCATGTCCAGCCTGCACCGTTGTGAGACGGCGGCAGTAAGCTGTTTTATTGCAGGTAATCACAACAACATCTAAACATTTGTCACAACATTTATATACGGGAACTTTAAAACTTTTATTAATCAACAAAATGGAATACATCTGAAATTGAAAGTGCTGAAAGGAAATACTGAATTCAAGTCTACAAAAATTCCTATAAAAGAAACTTGGATTAAAACGACAACTAGCTAGAATGGCTGTCTCGTCAGCCTCAGGATCTGCATCCTCCAAGGGGTCTCCAGTAACACAGCAGAATATGGTACTAGGTCATAGTAGCTATTTTGCTATAGCTCAGCAATCATTAGTGACACCTAAAATATTGGGTCTCCAGTCAGGAGGGAGCAAGTACGAGTATATATCCAACATTTCAAATAATAATAGAAATTTGCAATTTTAAACAAGTTGAAATACAATATTTTTCTACAATACTACACGGTAGAAAATAATATGATTTGAGTAGATAATGACTATGACCGGCTTGGGTTGTACACTTGTATCCTAGCGATACGATATGGCTTATCCCCGTGTGTAAGAGGGGTAAGCTAATACATTCATTAATTACTTGGGGTATTGGTCATAGACACTACACTACTTTCCCAATATCCCGCAGTCAATCAATCAATACTCTAGGAGAGAGTTCCGTGTAACAATGTGGTTTAAACATGCAAGATAACAATTACTAATTAAAATGCAGAATAATATAACCGTAACTTGCCTCGATTTGTAAGACTGGAGTAGAGGCAAGTTGGTACCGAGGAGGAAGTCAAGTTCGTCTTCGAGATCCTACAGTTGAGAACTTGACTTAGAACCATTGTTGTAGCCATTCTAGGTGTGCTAGTTACAATATCTAGAATTGGTCCTAATTCAGTTTTAAGTTATTAAATATTCTACCGGAAAAACATCTAACGTCACAATTCTACGTTCGTTATTATTTATTTAAAATAAGCCGGTTATTGAATAATTGGAAATATGGCAATTACCGGTTACTTTGGCAAAACCTGGTATTTTTATAATATATATACAAAATTAAATTTTTCTTTAAATGAGAAAACGTGAATTCTTGTTAAGTTACAAACTTGCAATTTTACTAATTTATTCACTGTGAGAAAAATCTTATTAATTTTTTATACTAAAATAAATACTCATTTTAATAATCTACGCGTTTAAAGCCCAAAATAATAACTCAAAAAATAAAGAAAAGCTACACTACACAATACATGGTCGCAGCCAAGAAAATAGAAAACTGGGCTTATGCCCCTTACATTAATTTACATAAATGAATTTTAGTAATAATAATAAATCTTGGGTGAATCCTGAACGCCGAAAAGCGGTCCATTCAGCAGGCCGAAGCCCTGCACCAAAAATACAAACAGCTGTACCCGTACTAAAATAATAATTATAAATTAAAGATAACAATTATATGAGTCTCAGACTTGGTCCAAATGTCATATTATTGGTTAGCGCCTCAACGTACAGGAACCCTGTAGCGTTTGCACTTCGCCAGGCTCATTCGACCTATAAGGTCGTCGCCTAAATGGTGGTACCGAATTCCATAAATCCTAAAGCCGGCAAATCCAATATATAAACGTTTTGCAAAAGTCCGATTTTCAAATTCCAAATTTTATACGAAAATCCGTTTTGAAAATATTTCCGAAAAATTGGGCAGCATCTCCTCTATATCTGGGACAACCCAAAACTGGGAAAAATGCGCTGACAACTCCAACAATTATCCCAAACCAGGGAAAATCCAAAATTTTAACTTCCAAAACCATTTTTTACATAAAAATTAAATTCACAGAATCATTTCTGAAGCTAAATCGAAAACCCGAAATAAAATCGGAAATCCAGAAATGAAATCGGAACACCACAGCACCCAAAATCCAGAATACCACATTTCGAAAAAATCCAAAATATCCACAGAACATCATAGAAACAATTTCGGAAACTCGGAAACCATTACGCCCACAAAACCGAATTCCCGGGAACGAATCGGGGACCAATCTCATCATCGACTACAGAAACGGGAATGAGAATACAAAATTATACCTTGGATTGCTCGGCTAGAGCTCTCAGATGAAATAAAAAAAGAAAAGGAACTCGCGGACAGTGGATCGGCTCGGTACAGCGCCTCGTCGAGGTACGGCTGCACTGGACAGCGGGATCCGAAGATCGGGACACGAAAAGCACGGACAGCGGGTTTCGGAAACCCCGGGACAGCGCTGGACAGAGCTGTCGGATCAGCGGCGCGCGGGAGGCTCACGGGAACCGGGGCAGGGGAGCGGACTGGTCGGAGCGCGGGACAGCGCCGGAGAAGGCCGGCGGCGGGCGCTGGAGGCGGGCCGAGAGGGGGCGCGCAGGGAAAACCGCGTGGAGTGACGTGAGGCCGGCAGGGGGTGCTGGAGGGGAGCGGCCCGGAGGTGGGCTGCCACGGGCGGAGCCGCGGGCTGGACGCCGGGGGTCGCGGGAGTCGGGTACCGGCGAAGGGGTCGGTTAGCCTCTGGAGGGAGAGAGATGAGGAAAGAGTGAGAGAGAGGGAAGTTATGGGGAGCTGGTGGTGGTGGTGTGTGTCTTAATATGGGAGAGTGGGAGAGCAATATGTGGAGAGGAGGAGAAATTGGTATGGAGAAATAAGGGGATGGCCAGGTCGTGGGGAGAGTTGTGGAGTTTGTGTGGAGGAGAGAAGTAAGTGCTGGAGAGAAGGGTGGGGGAGTGGGTCGTGGGAGAGAGTCTCCAGGAGGGGAAAAACCTGGTCGGGTGCGGGTTCGGGTAGTTCTATGATTAAGCCCACGATAAAATCATTATGAATAATTAACCAAAAACATTAATTTAAAAACCTAATTGAGTTCGGGTTCGAACTGGTCCAGGCTCGGGTCTCGCAAATAAAAATCCCAGTTTAATTATTTTGAAAATAATTTCGAACCCACAAGCATAATAATAATAAATATAATACTAATAAAATATATATAAACAAAATCCAATAATCATCCAAATTGCAATTATTCCAATAATCCAATAATTTCGAAAATACGGGTTTCACATAATAATCACAGAGTAAGGTGGCAAGGTATCTTGCCTGATGGTGCAAAGTGGCAAGCCCAAGAAATTACAATGTCAGTCACGATATAGGTGCAATGACAATGATAAAATGCCGTAAGGACGTGCGACGTCCCACCCACGATCCCACAACATCAGAGGTCTGATGGTTTGTATTAATCAATGGTACTATGTATACTGCCCCTCTTTAACAGTATACTATGTATACTGTTAACACATAACCCCCTGGACACCAATAATTTAAGCTTGAGCTTGGCTTGATTAGAATTAATCGAGCTCGAGCTTGATAAGTTTTTCATTTTGGAGTTTGAACTTGGTATCGGAAAATATGAGTTTGGTATCGAAAAATATGAGTTTGGAAAAATATGGATCCATGATTTGGTGCAGCAGCAGCTGCTTCTCATAATCAAAACTGATGTGGTTAGCCATTGGCCTTGATTTTTAGTTCAGGTTCTATAAGGAATTTGCATTAATCAAAACTGATGTGATCAGGACATTGGGGGTCTGATTTTGAGCTGTGTGAGGAGGAGTGTGTCTGGGTTTTTTATTACATTGGGGTCTGATTTAGGCTTAAATGATCATATCGGTTTGTTGAGTATTGGATTTCTATATATTTGGATTATTGTTCATTTGTTATTCATTCGTGGATTCTCTACATTCGTGGATTCTTTATATTATTATAAGCTGGGTTTGGAAGTAACTGTCCCATTAATCTGATTTTGAATTACATATACCAGCCAGACACTGACCCTTGCAGCCATTCGACTGGCGAGACAGAAATCTATATACGATATTTGCTATAAGGAATTTGCATTAATCTACGGTACGACATCGTGATCAGGACATAGTCCCTGCAGCCATTCGACTGGCGAGGCAGAAACTATGTATCCGTAGATAAAGTTGACTGTCCTCCGACCCCCATCACTCGGAAATGATGATAGGACCACCTAACACTACATCTTTTAATAGTAGATAATGTCTTAGTATTACATTTTGTGGGTTCATCTTATTGATTCTGTTTCATCCTTCAGATACTAGATTCAATAAGAACATATACTACACCATATGTACAGAACATAGATGATTCACACTAATGTATGGTAGACTGAATTTTGGGTTGCGTTCTGAGCCATCCGTCCCCACACTTGGCAATTAAGCATGTGAAATATATCGTTGAAAAATATAAAATTTTGGGTTATTTTCTGAGCCATTCTTCACTTTATGCAGTAATTATCTTAAAATGGATATGAATTACAATCTACGGAACCGTTTGTGGATGTATAATCGTCATCCTGATGAATTACTATCTGTGTCAATCTTTGCAGAATTATCTTAAAATAGATATGAATTACTATCTGCGGAACCGTTTGTGGATATACAATCGTCATCCTGATGATATGTGTGGTGTGCGGGATGAATTTATACAGGATGTACAACAGTTCCTGCAGTTTGCCAAGGCGTTCCCTCAGTACATGGACCGTACAAAAATTAAGTGTCCATGTGTGAGATATCGCGACTTGAAATATCATTCGGAAGTGGATGTGACATATCATTTGTATTCGAGGGGTTTTATGCCAAATTATTATCAGTGGACCGCACACGAAGAACTTGTGCCTTTAGCCTCCGAGCCGGAGCCTTATGTGGAGCCTTATGTAGATGTCTACGAGCATGCTGATTACGACCAAGGGTGGACGAACATGATTTTCGATGCTGCGGAGCCTAGTTTCGATCCGAACAATCAATATGCAGCTGAGGAGGCACCGAATGCCGATGCTGCAAAGTTTATGGAGTTGCTGGAGAATGCAAGTACTCCTTTATATCCTGGTTGTGATGACCATTCACCGTTGGAGGTGATTACAAGATTGTTGAGCATAAAATCAAATTTTAACATGTCTCAAGAATGATACAACCGAATCCTGGAGTTAATTAAAGATATATTGTCGGAGGGTGGCAAGTTACCTAAAGACTTCTACCGATCCAAGAGAATGGTAAGATCGCTCTGGATGGGGTATGAAAAAAATTGTTGCATGTCGCAACGGATGCATGTTGTACTATAAGGACGACAAGGATGAAGATGCCTGCAGATTTTGTGGTGCCGATCGCTTCAAGACAACTAGTACAACAAGGACTTCTGGTGCACGCAAGTCAACAGATTCGATGCACTATTTGCCTTTGACGCTGCGGTTGTAGAGGTTGTTTATGGCAAAGGAGACAACTGATAATATGATTTGGCACAAGCGGGAACAAATAGATGGAGTACTAGATCATCCATCCGACGGGGAAGCATGGAAGCACTTTGATCGAGTGTATCACGATTTTGCTTTGGAGCCGCGTAATGTCAGATTGGGGCTTTCCTCCGACGGTTTTACCCCATTTGGACTTTCGGGCTCACAACATTCTTGTTGGCCTGTGATTGTTACTCTGTACAACTTGCCGCGTTGGATGTGTATGAAGACTCCTTACATGTTTCTAACTGTTATTATTCCAGGTCCGAAGAACCCGAAGAGGAACATCGATGTGTACTTACAGCCCTTGGTAGATGAGCTGAATCAGTTGTGGGAAGTAGGTGCAACCACATATGATGTTTCCAGAAAGCAGAACTTTCAGATGAGTGCCGCACTAATGTGGACCATCAATAATTTTTCGGCCTATAGAATGTTATCGGGTTGGAGAACCCATGGTCGTCTCGCATGTCCGTATTGCATGGATCGCACTAAGGCTTTTCGTTTGAAACATGCTTCTTTGATTGTCATCGACAGTTCCTGCCAAAGGATCATCCGTACCGGAGGAACATGAATGCTTTTCGTACTGACGTGGTAGAGAAGTCCAGTCCACCGCCACGGTGGTCCGGGGACACGATATGGGAGGAAGTTAAAGAATTGTCAAGTACTATTGAAGAGCCTACAGCGGGGTACAAGTGTGATGGATTTGGCCGCGCTCACAACTGAACGAAGAGGAGTATATTCTGGGACCTACCATATTGGAGTGACCATCTGCTCAGACATAACTTGGATGTCATGCATATCGAGAAGAATATATTTAACAATATAATAAATACTGTGATGGACGTAAAGGGGAAGACGAAAGACAATTCCAAGGCCAGGTTGGACTTAGAAGAAATATACAGACGTCCAGAGTTACATTTGATAAAGGAAGACAATGGGAAGTATAAGCAGCCCAGGGCCATTTTTTATTAGACAAGGAGGACAAAGGTAAACTTTGTAGGTGGATCCAGGGCCTAAAATTTCCAGACGGGTACATATCAAATTTGAGAAGATGTGTTGACCCGAAGGAGAACAAACTGCAGCGTATGAAGAGCCACGACTGTCACATTTTTATGGAGAGGTTAATCCCGATTACATTTCGGAAATTCTTACCTCAGGTCGTTTAGGATCCACTGACAGAGCTTAGCATATTCTTCAGAGATCTTTGTTCTACTAAGTTGCTCGTCGATCGGCTTGAAAAGCAGGAGAAGGATATTGCAGCAACATTGTGTAAGCTTGAGAGGGTGTTCTCTCGTGGATTCTTCGACTCTATGGACCATTTGCCAATTCATCTTTCATATGAGGCACGTGTTGGTGGGCCCGTCGGTTATCGGTGGATGTACCCATTCGAACGCCATCTAAACCACCTGAAGAGGAAAGTAAAAAATAAGGCAAGGGTCAAGGGTTCTATTTGTGAAGCCTATGTCCTTAAGGAGATTACAAACTTTTGTTCAATGTATTTCATGCCTCATATTGCTACAAATAGAACAAGAGCTCCGAGGAACAACGATGGAGATATAGAATATAATGATGCATTATTGAAAGTCTTCAATGCTCTTGGAAAGCCTTCTGGAAAACTGAAAAAGAGATATTTGAATGATGAGGAACTAAAGGCTGCCCAGTTATATATATTACTCAACTGCGAGGAGGATGAAGTGGAAAAGCTAGATTGGTAAGTGAAAATCTTCAACGTTCAAGTCATTTATTTGTTGATTACGTTATTATAATTTAACGAGTATATTCCGATATTTATTAGTTTTCAGCAAATTTAATGATGAGGTGAGGTCAAGTAGACCATACATTGCAGATGAAGAAGCAGAAGAAGAAATGAGACTTCATTTCCCGTCTTGGTTGACTGCATATGTACGTAAGAAGCTAGTTAGAATCTTCCTCCATTCACAACTGCACAAGAAATAACTTAACATTGAACTTAATTTTGTATCTTCTCGTGTTTAGGTCGATCGTCCGGACGTCATCCATGAGAATGAATCTATTAGAACTCTTGCCAAGGGACCAATTTATGCCGTCAAAATGTGGCCAAGTTATTGCGTGAATGGGTTTAAGTTTAAGTCAACAAATGCTCCCATCAGAGATAGCTTCCTGGATCTTGATTCCACAAAAAACAGTTGCTTGTGTATCAAATCTACAAACTACAAATATGTCACTCCAGGCAATAATTTCAATGGCATCTTACGGGAGATCGTGGAATTGACGTACAACTATGGCATAGAGCCTGCCAAGATCATGTTGTTCAAAGTTGATTGGTTCGATCCCATACAAGATCAAGGATAAAAAATTGACAAGCATGGTCTTGTGGATATTAACTACCGTCGTCGATACCAAGGATACGAACTATTTATCCTAACAAGTCAAGCTCAACTCGTATATTTTATAACATATCTTAGACGGGGAACAACGAGGTACGACTGGTGGACAGTATGCAAGACTAAAGCCAAAAATATCTACGACGTCGACGAAGTGGCTTATCAGGAGGACGAGCTGCCTCTTATACCAAATACAGTTGAAGTCGACTCAGCAGAAGTTCCCCATTCAATATCTACTTGTGTAGAAGAGGTACAAGTATCCGAAGGGGAAGACAAAGGAGATGCTAGTGACGATGAGGAGGAAGAGGAAGAGGATGAGGAGGAGGAGGAGGAGGCAAACGAAGAAGATGAATTTTCAGAGGATGATTGAGAAACTGTGATTTTAATGTATTCATATTTCTGTAATCTTAAATTATGAACTATGATCATTTCTATTAGTATTCAGATTTTTGAAAACTTAATATATGAACTCCAATGTATGCAGATATTTCTAAACTGTCATTGTATTTATTTATATTTTTAATCATATGTTATTATCAGCATGGCAGGACGACGTGGAGGCACCTCAGGACGACGCGGAGATAGGTCAGGACGAGCCGTGTCCTTAGGTGGACAGAGAGCTCCGTTACCAGAGGATGGCTCCGGACCATCGTCTGACCCGAGCACTCCATTCTACCATACGGTCGCAGGTACACAGGGGTGAGGGCCGGAAAGTGGTGTGGTGGATCGATTCCTATGACGGAGCATTTCCGTCGTCTGGTATGTAATTTATTGCAATATATAAGATTTTATTGATATTAGGAGTATATAATTTTCTATTTTACTAAAGAATAAAATATAATAAACACGTAGGTACATAGGGGTGATGACGCAAACATGGTGACCGTCTTCCTGGCCACCCATCGGAAGGACGGGAAGCTCATCGACGACCGGGTTACTCAGAGCTATTTAAGTACTAATTTAGATTTTGTTAATTTTTAACACAACTTGAAGAATATACAGATAACCATATAGTTAATAATAATTAAATACTTTAGATGTTTATTAGGCTAATTTAGGTAAGTACTGATTTATAGAGATGCACAATAATTTCTAGGACGAGTTTGTTAGGCTACGTGAGCGTGCGAGTGCTAGTGCACCGGCAGAGGGAGGGGTTGGTACATCGCAGCCCTCTCCGCCTCAGTCGGAGGACGAGCTTTGGAAGACCGCCGTTGGTGTTCTTCATAGAGGTACGTACTACGGTACGGGGTCCTACGACGCATTTGTTGCGATACAGCCATCCAGGGCTCCCTCTGCCAGTGTGCATTCACAGCAGTCACAGGCCGAGTCGTCTCGAATCGAGGTTACCATTGCCCGCCAGATTGCTGAGCTGTACGACAATATTCTGAAAAGGATTTCTGAGCAGTCAGGATCTCAGGCATAAGGGGACGCTGCGTCGGTCACCGCACACTTTGACGAGCTCGAGCGCACCGTAAGGGACGTACAGGGGACGCAGGAGTCCATTCACGGCACCGTTACTAGGATAGCGGCTTGCATGAAGCAATGCAGCGCCAGACTGCTAGCCCTAGAGAAGACGCGGACGCATCCATCTCCAGCGGTTACACTGCCTCCTTCTCCAGCGGTTACACTGCCTCCGTCTATAGCGGTTGCATTGCCTCCTCCTTCATCGTCGTCGGTGGTTCTTACACTGGAGCAGTATGTTTACCTTCTTTCCAGGAGCGGTGATGCTCCTCCTGATCAGCCGTAGTCGACATATATATATATATATTGTTGTGCGATGGCCAATTGTTGGGTCTTTTATGTGTTTATACATACATTATTCTTATGTGGAGCATTATGTTTGACATTGTTGTTACAATTTTTTATATATCTGTGTTGATTGATGAGATTGTATTTCAAACGTGTTCGTGATTGTGTATCTGTGTTGTTTGATACTTTGTGTTCGTGATAGACATCGTCGCTGTTTGATACTTTGTGTTCGTGATACACACCATCGCTGTTTGATACGCATTTATGTTCGTGATTGACTATCTGTGTTGTTTGATACTTTGTGTATCTGCTGCAAATGCTGTAGGTGCTGCTGCAAATGCTGTATTTTTTTTAATTTTTTTCCAAATTTAGCGACGATCAGCGACGTTTAGCGACGTCCAGCGACGAAAGTTAACGTCGCTAAGCAAGTATCGGAACGTCGCTAACTGTGATAAACACCGTCGCTGATCGTCACTAAACGTCGCTACATACGACGTCGCTATGTGTCGGTACTATATCAACGTAAAAACGTCGCAGAATGTCACCATTTGGCTCTCAAGCAAGGTCAGCATCGATGTATGTAAAGTTGCGAAATGTTGCTAGGTGACGTCGGTAATTGTTGTCTTTTTACGTCGCTGGTAGTCGCTGAATTAGCGACGCGGATGCATCGCTAAGTGTCGTCGTAATAGCGACGTATTGCGACGTCGTGTTGTTTAGCGACTAGGTTAATCGCGGCTATGTCCAAACGTCGATAAATACGTCGCTAATTAAAATTAGCGACATATTTTCCCTAGTTAGTGACGTCCTGCGGCGTCGCTGATTTGAGAGATTTTAGTAGTGTACAGGAAAGTAGTACAGGAAATAAGTACAGGAACTACAGTACAGGAATGTAAAGTACAGGAACATGTAAAGTACAGGAAATGTAATGTACAGGAATGAACTATAATCCTGAAGTACCAGACATGATAAGTGTATAATATTTGAAATACATCTAGTTCATGTGACCGGCTGGGGTGAGTACAAGAGCATGCACAGGAGTACATGAATATGGTACGGCTTAGGGCCCGCGTGCACGATGCGAGGCCTAAGCTATCTACATGAATATAGCAACCGGAGATTGGCCACATGGCTAGTGTATTTCCCCGCCTGACACAAGTAAGTACAAGAACAAGATAGTACAGGAGTACAGGGGCACATGATATCGTGTCATGACGTGTCACAAGAAAGAGTACAAGAATGTAAATGCACAAAACTATAGAAAAGTACTTGTCTTGCTCCGGAAAATCAAGTGTACTAGCTGGAGCTAGATGTCCTCCTGGTTTATTGAGTACAAGTTGGTTAATAACTAATCAAGCTCTATATTGGTGTCATGTAGTTCTATAATTATGATATTTGGTTAAGCCCAAATATTAACTACTCAATATTAACTCCCTACAATTATACTTACAACCATTAGTTAAACTATTCACTAAAATATAAAGATAACTAACATGGTTTGAACTAGAGACCTACATTGCCAACCATGCCACTACCTAACCTTGAATTAGTCGAAAGGAATACTTAGTCCAAAATGTGTTGAACTTATATGTAGGTGCATACATATAAGGTCACTCCATTTGTCATATATTCCCTACCAATAACCCTATCTCACAAGTCAGTCCCTCCTCTTGCTCAGTTTAGTAAACATCCAAACAACTATCATGATGTAGCCTAAGAGTGAACCAACTATTCCCTAATAAATTAGCCCAACAATCACACTCTAACATGAGCAACACAAGTCCCAAGATCTCAGGATAACAAAAGAACTACACAGGTACATCTTAATAGGTGGCAGGTAATCAGTTACTGGTAATTGTAGAAGCAAGGAATTTCAGAACCAGAAATCCTATGCGCCTAACACTACATGTGCCAGGAAGCTCAGATGAAGTACTTGGCGCAGCAAACAGCAAAAGCTTAGACATTAAAAGAAGATTTTTATTTCATATAAAAGTCTATTACATGTCTAAAAAAAGACTGTACAAAGGAGAACTTCTACAAAAAGAAAAGACCCTAAGTCTACAGCCAGGCGCAGCAACCACCAAGGGGTCTCAAACAGGCGCATCTCTTCGGCATCTCAGTTTGGCGCATCACTTCAGCGTCTCAGCCAGGTGCATCCCTTCAGCAGCTCAGTTATGTGTCGCCCTTCAGCGTCTCAGTCAGGCGCACCTCTTCGGCGTCTCAGTCAGGCGCATCTCTTCAAGAGCCTCAGTTATGTGCATCATGAAGTCTATTCAAATGCTTCGACTAATGAAGCATTTATTGAGCAGAATGATGGTGGACAATCAACCCCCTAGCTGGAGGAAGAGCTCTCCAAAGCCCAAAGGAAGAGAAGAGCACCGCAATTGACCCGCAGCAAAAGGAGGCTTTCAACACAATCAAAATGGGCAACACCCACTCTGACAAAGGAAAGAGCCTCCAAAGCCGGGGCACCGCAATTCCGATCTGCGGCTCTTCCAGCATAACGAAGACGAGGCTCGAGTATCCCGATCTTTGGATGCAACAGGCACCTTTCGCCTGCCTCAGAAGCCCTCGACTCTAACTTTTGGTTGTAACAGTCACCTTCAAAGTGCATCAATGAAGACAATGCGTCGTATCTTCACCCTCGAAAACATCTCGTCAATAGAATGTGCTCGAGCAAACAAATTTATTTCGGGAGGACGTAAGAGAACGAGAAGCAAGCTCTCTCCTTGCCACTATTTATAGGTCGGGCAAATTAAACCCATGCGCCAAGTGACGGGCTCTCCGAATCCCGTGCAATGAATTTGCATTAATGGTGATGAACCCGACGCTTCGAATTCGGCCAAGTCAAAAATAGAAATTTAAAGCACTCGAAGAACGTAACAGTCGGGCTAATAAAGACGTATCATGCAAATGGATGCGTCGGTCAGACCGCGCATCATACTGACGCGTCCACCAGCACCAAGCGCCTTATAAGGATGCGCCCATGCGTCCCTATACACCTAGTAGAACGTAGATCAACGCAACAGCCCATCACCAGTAAAAGAACATTAAATGCTGAAGTCTGACACAATAGTAGCCAGTCCCCGAGGACTGAACAGTTTACAGCTTTTTCAGAAGACGAAGCATCACTGACGTCGGCATCATCATTACTTCCCTCCGGCGGTTACAAGCCACGTGGTCGCCCAACCATTTCAAATGTGCCTCCGCAGCCATGCATCCAAATCTCTGCATGCGCCACAAAAGCCATGCGCCTCAGACTTTTCTCTGATCCCTAAAGACAGAAGTCATAGTCACTACTGAAGCCTCGTATGCGCCTCTAAAGTCGCACGCCCAGACTGGTTCGTGACTCCTAAAGGTTACAAGCCAAAGTCTCCTCATGCGCCCAATCCCAGGCGCATCCTATCTGATCACTCCCTACCAAATCCGAGATCTCCGAGCCTTGGACCTACGACACGTGTCCTTTGACTCGATTTAGCCTAAGAAAGGGTGCTAATCACCCAAGATCTCAGCAACTGAAAGATCCTCTCCATTGCTACATGTCAGCTCGGCCGCAGCCCACAAAGGCAATAGGAAGGGTTCAACTCCTCAATCAGAGCGCATCGTCCATGCGCCTCCATCAGCAATCACCACGTGGCATTCCCACAAACCGGCGCATCCTATATATGCGCGCATGAGCAACCAGCCTGCAGACTATAAATAGAGGGATCATTTTCTTCTGACAAAAGAGGACAGACCTACGAACACACACACACAGAGGCAGATAGTAGTGCCCCGTCCCTACATCGTGCCCCGTCTCCGTCCACGGGATGTGCAAGAAAGGAACACTGTCGCTATCGATTCGGTTGGGACCGATAGGTCGAAATCGGTCGAGTCGATCGAACGGGAATGGTTGAATTAAGATCCATTCCACGTTATGGAATGGCTTCTTCAGAACCAAGTCCCATATTCAGCGGGTTGCGCCTCGAGGATTGGCTCTACGGCTGAGTCGGAAGAGACCTCCCGTTGCTCTGGTTTTCATGCCGCACTTGATTTGGCTTTGGCTTTGGTTTTCGTGAATGCATTTTTTGTGAATGTTTTCGATGGATTTTCGTGACGCGTTTTCGAGCTTCACATTTATATCGAATATCCTTGAATTATACAGTATTCTAATCAGTTGCTTATGCGATTGCAGGTGATCGCGTAGGCGACGTCAGCGCAGCCAACCGGTCGCTCGCTTGAAGCAAGCCTAAGGCGAGTGGCTGACCTCCTTCGTCTCATCCCTCTACTTCAAAACTCAATATGTGAAGTAAATGAATGCTTGTCATAATAGTGTAGAATCAAATAAATCGTGGCACGATTCTTCACGAAACACTTGCTATCAAATCGCCGATTTTGAAAATGGAAAACGTGTTTTCTTATACAAATCCACTTAGCCTATGGAAAACAATGAATGAATCGATTAAAGTTTATCGTAACGATACGGCTAAGGAAGCAAAATCGACTAAGTCTAAAAAAAAGGTCATTGGACAACTTGTCAACAAGGTGAAGTTTCCTCGAACGGTTGCCTAGGCCAAGGGACCGATTCGGCCCGGAAGGAACGAGTGTAGCAGCACCAACCCTTCATCGGCACGAGTTATGCGGGCACTTTCGCACAGGGCTCGCTACCCGACGCGAAAGGGGCGTCGTTTAACCAATGATATAGTCCGAAATGGCTTGATATTGCCAGTAGCCTAAATACCCTTTCACTGCTTAACAGGTGTACGGGACACGGGATGAATATGATAGTTGCTTAATGATATACAGTTTCATATGCTTGCCTCAAAACATGTTAACATGCAAATCGAACATGATGGTTAGAAAGATCATTGAAACAGCTAGCTAACATGTTTACGAAACTTCTTGAATCAAATACAGAGCTTGGATTTAATTAGCCATTCGCCAGTACATGTGTTTCGTGCTGATCCTCGCTCTTTGCAGGTCCCGCAAACCAGGAAGGACGCACCAGCTAACTCGGCAGCGTTCGTGATTTTGAAGCTTCGGCCGTGCGTCGAAGACTCTCTCTGCGACTCCACTTTTGAAGGCTCTCGACAGTCCAAGGAAGATGACTCAGCGTCCCTCCCATCCAGGTCACTGGAGTACTTGTGAATATTGAGAGATGAATGCAATGTATGGAACGACTATCTCATCGGCACTCTTTTGTAATCGAGTCATGTTGTAGCCCGTGCGGCAATGAGTCTTGTATCGGAGTCTGTAAAAGATATTCATTATCAATAAAGATCAAGTTTCCTTTACTTATTGTGTGAATCAATTTGTCTGCGTACTCTCTTAGATCTCGTATCTCGGATTACCTTATGACTAGGCCTTGTGCGATCGCAAATTAGGTTCGCACGGCATCACGCCCGGGGGACGATTATCGATTCGACGGAATCGGGGCGTGACACAGATACAGACACTCAACGTCTTCTTCCTCTCCGTAAGCTCCAGCACCCAGAGCAACTCAAACCTTCAGAGAAACGATAACCGTCATCAGATCGTCAACGGAGTCAACGCATTACCACTCGTTCCATCGGCACAAGGGACCCAGATAAACAAAAGTGTACTCCTATGACTACATCTAAGTCCTACATTGTAACACTGTTCTGTTTGTAATTGAAATTTGCAATCAAAAGATTTTATTGGCAAACAGTATTCAGATATTAAAACCACTAAACATGCAACCTTGACTTATACTTCCAACTGGCCCCTGCCAAACTTCCCAAGCCAAACGTATCTATCCATATAACCCTCAGATTATAGCAGTTACTGGTTTTAATGTAGAGAGAATTTACCTTAATCGTTAAAGCTACAGTTTATGAGAACCACTATCTGTATTAGGAATACTTCACTACTATACCTCATATGTCCAACATCTATAAAGAGTTGATCCACTCATTAAAATGTCAGCTATCCTCATTGGACTAAAATCGAGTTCACACAAGTCTATGACTTATCAATTTCAGAGGAACAATTTGGGAACTCTCATTACTCTGAAGTTGATCTCAGTCATCTAATCGACTGCAGGGGAATACTCCAAGGCTAAACTAGAAGAAATTAAACAATCTGTGAAGAACCAGTCCATACTACCATCAAAATCAGTGATGTCTGAGCCTGCCCAAGTACTCAGTATGCACCAGTCAGCTATAATAGGTTACTGATTTCTTGATAAAGGTTCAAATCTAGAGATTTCTAATAGACATTCTATTTAAAAGATTTACTCCCTGGTAGCACACAGACAATAAAATATTCATGAAGTTGTTACTCTAGCAAAGCATCCTTCCCTCACAGGTAATATAATCAAGAATCAACCTGACATCTATCAGTGACTGAACCTATACAGCCAACAGTCCATAATTTAAATTACCAGCAACCCCAACCAGAGTGGAAGATGATACTCCACATTCCCAGATTTTAAAATCAGTCATCAAGTAATGTTTATCGAGCTTAGGAAAAACTAAAATGAAACTGACAGTAGGAATACTCTAAATAGATCGAGCAAGAATGAAGATGATAAGTGAAGAGTTAAAGACATCCAATTATCCTCCGAGCTATCATCAAGATATCATTTAAGATATCAGTGATCAATTTGAAACAACATCTCGGTTATTGCATCACTGAACTGGAATTATTTCAGATAAACTACTCTACTCTACTCTACTCTACTGTTAATCCACACTTAATCTCAAATTGAGCTTAGACAAAAGGATCCGTCCCAAACTGGAACATGTTACTACTCTACTCGATTCCTATCCAACAGGTTAATTTTCTAAATTAAAACAAGATGTAATGCAAGGATGATGTATACCTGTTGAAAAGGGTAGATCTCCAATTGTACTGCTAGGATGAGTCAAAATTGTGTTCCAGGAATCGATTTGAGAGTAGGGAAACTCTGTTCAGACATTTTATCAAGCAATTACAGTGCATCGGAGTTTAGATGTGATGTCATTAATATTTGAATTCGTTTGAACCAAAAATCTGGAAAAACAAATTCAACACAACATTCATACTCACAATTCGATTCCAAAAATACAAATCCTTCAATTCTCAGCTCAACGATCAAATTACTATTCCATCCAACCGTTCCTATAATCAAAAACAGGGGAATGCCTATTCAACTCGTATATGCCAATAGAACTCAAATTCTACCACTGATTTCAAATCAAAAACCAAAGGAATAGGATCGATACTTACTCGAATTGGTTGATTGCTGACACGAGCAGATTGTCTTCCCTACCGCACGAAGAACTCAATCGATCCCACAGTCGATTCAAAACTGAACACAAAATTTGTGATCAAGAACTGGGAATACAATCGATCGGATCAAAGAAGAATCGAACCTATACTTACTGTCGATCGCCAAAGATCATGTCGATCTACTGCGGGAACGTCGTCGCTGGAATTGGATTGGTCAGTCGCCGTTCCTCATGTGGACAGCTGCTCCCACCACCATTGCCATCCTTTGGAAAGAAGAAGAAGAAGAAGAAGAAGAAGAAGAGGAACGAAATTGCTCGAGGAAAATTGAGATAGGAAAAATAATGGGGATCTATGGGTTTTTATAACCCGTTGGATTTGAATTGGCGGGAGAGTAACAGTGGTGCTACAGTGAAATTCGGTTAGGAACTAATTCAAATTTGAATATACAGTTGCAGAGGGGTCCTCCTCTATAATCAAACCGGTGGATTTCAAAATGGGAAGAGTAGATTTCATGGGCTGGGTTATTCAGCCCATACCCAACTGAAAGCTGGCCCGATAAGTTAAAGAAGAAAATTAAAATAACTTCCATAAGGAATATAGAAAATATTCCTTAACAAAGCCTAGATCACAAATATTCATAATGAATTAAAATATTCATTTACTCAATTCTAAAATATGAGGAGTGGGGTTACAGTTATTAGTATTATTATTATTATTTAGGATTACTGCTATTATAATTAAGCTTAACACTGTTGAAATATTTTTACCAATATCAAAAATTTAAATTATAATTTTAGTTTTAAACCTAAAATATATTATTATATATTCATAGGATATGGTGAATAGGTTTTACCTAAATTATTTTTATATTATTTTTCTAAAGAATATCGTGATTAGTAAAATGCAGTTTTAAATATATTATAAATATCTCTCGATTTTAAATATCTTGATTATAAAATATTTTATGATATTTTGTGGTATTTTCTTGATTATAAAATATATTATAAAATATCGTGATTAGTGTATCTTCTTGATTATAAAATATTTTATGGTATTTTGCAAATATTTATCTAATTAATAAAATATATATTTCTACTAAAATCTTTACGAACTTAGAATGATTGTAGCCTAAAATTATTTTCGGTTCTTCAAGTATTTATATGGACATGTATTTGGCTAATAAAAAGGTATTTTTTTCAAAATTGTAAATATAAGGTATTTTAATTACGTAAATTTATTATGAAAGTAGTTTTCAAAAATTAGTACATATATTTATTCCATAATTATCTTCAACTATCTTAGCTGATCATGACTAATCGTACCCTTACTTCCTTCCCGATTTTGGACCCTACGTCTCGATCATGGCTATTGGACTGTTGGGATATGACATAACATCGCACCAATCGGCGACACACCAGACAAGATACCTTGCCATTAAACTGTTTATATTCAGTCTGTATTTATCTATTACATATCACTGTTCATTATTTCTGGTTCTTACAGTTCCTGATTTACTACCTGCTCAGTGATTATTAGTTTACTTTGTTATTATTCTTTGGTTGCATATGAACCTAGAGTTAATGGACTACCTTCTTTAGGGCATCGCATACACCTTGACACAGTTGTACCACGAGGATGTGTGAGATGAGTAGCATGTAGAGGTTCTTCCGTGTGAGCTGATCCCCCATGTGCATGCGTTAGGGCTAACTGCTAATAGAGACATGTTAGGAGACTTAGCAGTTAGTAGAGGTATATGAGTCATGGATGTGACTCTGTTAGGCATTGGGTGGGAAGAACAGTTCCTTAACATATGGGCCACTTATGCACTTTCCTATTAGGCATTGGCTAGTACGAATGTCCATCTTTCAAGTCTGTATCAGATAACAACTTTCTGAGATCAAATCGCCGAAAAATCTCAGGTACATGCAACACGTATTCCAGTATCCTTGTCGGTGGTTAATAACTACTGACTCGATCTTCAGAACTTCTATTAGATATATGTTCGCCATCGAAACCTTCGTCATAACATGGCTCGTCCTTGGTGAACAGCTCCTTTGAGAGCACACGTGGTCAGATGCACTAGTGTCAGACCACTAGTCAGCTACCACGCTAGATAACTCAACCTGTGCAACAATAGCAACCAAGTTAAGTAGTCAAAATAACCAAGTTTAGCTATACCTGCTATTTAATTGGTTTGGGCTTGGATTTGCATTCACTCATGTAGTGGTCATTCTTGTCACAGTTGAAGCAAGTCACGTGGGACTTGGACTTCTATTGCTTGAAAGAAGGACCGTTCACTTTTAGATTAGTGGAGTCCTTCTTCTTGTGATGAGAAGCCACCTGCTTCCCCTTGAACTCTCTTGTCTGCACCAAGTTGGCCTTAACCAGTTGTTTGGACAGAGAGTCCATCTTCTGTTGAGATCGTATTTCGTCCTCAACGTGGATCTCTTGTAGAAGATCTTCCAAGCTAATGTCCAGCTTCTTCCAATGCATTCTAGCATATAAGTTGCTCCAACCAGCAGGAAGTTTCGAGACTATCCCTCCAACGACAAACTTGTCGACGAAGGGCATCTTCTCGTCATCCAACTTCTGGCACAACTTCATGAATTCTTTCACTTGAGGTAGCATCGCCATCTCGTTTTCGAAGAGCCACTTGTGGTACTTCTCGACGATGAAGATTTTGGACCTGTTCTCATCATCTTCATATAGCTTACCCAAACAATCCCAAATCTCTTTGGCCTTCACCTTCTTGGAATATGACTCTGCCAGAGAGTCTTCCATAGAATTGAGAATCAACAGTTTATAGATGTTGTTTTCTCTATTCTATTTGCTCTGCTTGACGAGTGCAGCAGCAATAACATCGGCAGTTCCTCCTTCTGGAATCGTCGGTTCATCCTCAATCAACACATGGTCTACGTCCACGAGTTGAAGATTAAGGGTGACCTTCCTCTTCCAGATTTGGAAATGTTCTCCGTCGAATTTCTCCAACTTGTTAAAGCTGGTATCGATGAGAGAAGCACGAGAGTTCTCCATCTACAAGAATCTTGTTTTGAGATTGTTAGTCTCGAGGCTTGACCAAAGATGGTAGACTCGATATCGAGATCAGAGGTTCAACAAACATTCACTTTCTGATATTTTTCGAGATCCAAGAGGAACACGATAATATGAATCTGATTACAAAAGCAACAATAATCAGAAAAATAAATCTCACATTCTTCTGCGCAATCGTAGTTGCTGACGGACAGAACAGAGTTCAGAAAATAAATCTCACGTTCTTTCTTGCAATCGTAGTTGCAGACGGACAGAACTGAGTTACAACTCAGATGAAGGAGAAGAAAGAAGAAGAGTAAAGGTTCTTGCTGGGTGATTAAGATCATCATTGCTCAAAGCAAGATTCGCCCCACCACGATCTTCTTCCAGGAACCAACAAGTTCACGAAGAACTTCTGGAACGCTCGTAAGTCAAAATTTGAGACTTGAACGGGCTTCCTGGACTTTACAGACTTCCTTAACTCTCTTCTTGGTGCATCTTTCAAAGGAGGCCAAGGGGCTCTATTTATAGAGTGGAGTTGAGACTTCACCTCTTCTCCTATCCGATATGGGACTAAAATACCAAAACTCAAAAATAGAGTTTGATATTTTAGATCATCCCACAATCAGCATAGAAGTGTGACAATCCACGCCTACCTCCCGAACACTCCCGTGCATGCACAAGACTTTCTGGAGTCCGTGTTCGAGTCCGAGTCCGCACAACAAAAATCAACTTTTATCTTTGTTGGAATTAATTCTTTTTCTTTCTAGAAAAATACTCCCACATGACATACACTTGTGCTCCACCACACCTCATGTGCACACCTCAACACAAGCAATACATTATATTGAGATACTCACCATTTGGTGTAGCCGATGTGGGACTATCTTTCTTAGTCCAAAGACAAAAACACCAACAATCTCCCACATATCTCAATATATGGGTTGAGCGTTCCCCATAATGATTGTCCATCATGCATTAGGAGAGATGTCGCTACGACTTGAATCTTTCCACATAGGTTAAATAACAGCATGATACAAGAATGGACTAAGCCTTGAATTCTGTACCATAACTGCAATCCTTCCTACTCACATAATGACATCAACTGTGCTTCTGGCAGCACATTAAAGGCCTTGGGCGTCTACAAGTTTACCCTCAAGATACGGCCTGATATCTCTGTCCATACACTATAGGTGAGTTCTTTATAAAGAGTCATGGCATGAAGCATTGCGCTTCTTTGCGGTGCTACGCCGTTATGACATGGCTTAAAGCCGAGGCTTTACCCCACCCGGGTACCTCATGTAGTGTCATACTATTGTAGCATGAGGTCACAAGCCTATTTGTAGTGTCAAACTACCCAGCATGAAGCCTTGTACTTCCGTGCGGTGTTACGCCGCTATGACATGGCTCACGAAGTCGAGGCTTTATCCTACATGGTACCTCTTTGTGGTGTCATGCCACTGTAACATGAGGACATCGTCCTCTTTGTAGTGCTGTCTACCTCTCTTTATTACGATTATCATACAGCATTAGTCTATCTGCCTATTTGCGGTGCCACTCCGCTGTGACTTGGCTTGCAAAGCCTATGTATTACCCCTACCTGGAAACCTCATGGTGGAGTCACCCCACTATAGCATGGAGTTACATTCCTTGTAGTGCTGCACTACCGTACTTCATGTAAAGTACTCCAGGCATTCACTCTGCCTGAGAACTCATTAAGGCATTTAAGCCAACCTTCCCACAGGATCCGTTTTCCGTAGAAAACAACAGTAGACAATAGTGGTTGTAGGTCCGTAACCTCTCTATTTCACAGAGAACAAGTACCCACAGTTCCTGATATTCTTCTGGTTAATAGTCCTCCCTTGAACCAAAAGCTAGATGCCTAATAGATTTCTCTTTGAACTAATAGCATAAAACTTTATGGTAGGATTGTAATAACACAATATCAGAATGCCTTCAAGCCCATTTTACAAGCTATGTCATCGACCAGCTGGTGCTTGAGGCCCTTGGTGAACAAATTCGCCAGGTTCTCCTGACTTCGAACATCAATCACTGCAATAACACCCCTCTTGATGAGATCGTGTATTGTCTTGTGCTTCAACCGCACAGTCCTCTTCTTTCCGTTGAAGAGGTTATTTGATGCCACCGCCGTAGTCGCCTGGTTATCGAAGTATATCGGTATCCCTGGTATTTGCATCCCAACCACTGGAAGATCATACATGAGCTCCCGAAACCATTCTGTTTTCTCCGCTGCGGTATCAAGTACAAAGAACTCAGATTTTATGGATGACCGCGAGAGCATAGTCTACTTCTTCGATTTTTACGATATAGCAGCTCTACCCATTGTGAAAATGTATCCATCTGTGGACCTCTCGCTTTCTACTTCTGAACACCAGCTGGCATCACTGAAGCCTTCCACTACCGGCGGATCTCCGCTATAGTGCAGTGCATATGTCTTTCTTGAGATATCTTATAACCCATTTCACAGCTTTTCCGTGCTTAATGCCTGGGTTGCTCGTAAAATGACTCAGCATTCTCACAGCGAATGCTATGTCAGGCCTGGTGGCAGTAGTAGCATACATCAAACTCCCGATTACGCATGCATACTCCAGCTGCCTGACGCTTTTTCTTGAATTAGGCTTTAGTTTCAGATCACACTTGTACGTCGTATCGATCCCTGGAAGATCCTGATACCCGTAACGAGTGATCATCTTCTCAACATAATAAGAATGTGACAGCGCTAGTCCAGTATCTGTCCAGATGATCTTGAGTCCCAAGATAACATCAGCATCCCCCAAATCCTTTATACTGAACTTCTCGAGAAGAACTTCTTTGTCTCCGTGACACAGCTTATATCCGTACCTAAGATTAGCATGTCGTCCACGTATAGACAAACGATGACTCCTCTTCCGTCAGCAAACTTTGTATAGACACACTTGTCTGTTTTACTGACCATGTAGCCATTTGACCTTATGACTTTGTCAAACTTCTCATGCCATATTTTGGGAGCTTGCCTGAAACCGTACAGAGATTTCACCAACTTGCAGACTTTGTCTTCAAGACCTTTGACGACAAATCCTTCTGGCTGTTGCATGTAGATATCTTCGGTCAGCTCGCCATTCAGGAATGACATTTTCACATCCATCTAATGTATCACCATATTATGTATCGCTGCGAGAGCAATCAACATTTTGATGGTGGTCATCCGGGCTACTGGAGCATATGTGTCAAAGTAGTTGATCCCCTGCTTCTGAGAAAACCCCTTGGCCACCAACCTGGCCTTGAACTTGTCAATAGTTCCATCTGCTATCTTCTTCTTGAAGATCCATTTGCATCCAATGTGTTTCGCTCCTTCAGGAAGATCAACCAACACCCAAGTATTATTTGAGGTGATGGAATCAATTTCATTATCAATCGCCTCCTTCCAGAAAACATCATCTCTGGTCTTCATCGCCTCATCATAGGTAAGCGGGTCTGCTTCCACATGATAGATGATGAAGTCATCTCCGAAGTTCTTCGGCCTCCTCGCTCGCTTCGATGACGGCTCAGCGAGTTCTGGTTCAACCGTTGTTTCAACAACAACGACTTCTTGGACTACTTCTTTATTGAAAACTTCAGTTTCTTGTACACCCCTATTGTTCTCCAGTTTATCCGTAAGAACAATATTCTTGTGCCTTACAAATTATCTTTACGAGATTCGATGATATGATTTGACTCAATATCAAGAAATCTCCGAGCATCACTCTTCTCGGCATATCCCAAGAAGATCGTCTTCGTAGTCCTAGTCCCCAGCTTCTGAATCTTCAGATCTGGGTGCTTTACATAAGCCAGAGACCCCCACACTCGAATGACATTCAAGTTAGGTCTGACTTTGAACCAGAGTTCATGAGGAGTTACGTCCGAAGTTGTATACGGCACTCTATTTAGAATAAAAGTGGTCGTCAATGCAGCTTCTGTCATGCCCCGCTCCCGCAGGAGCGATCGTCCTCGCTAAGGCGTGATGCCGCACGGGCCTAGGTTGCGCCCGTGTAAGGCCAAGTCCAGAAACGGCCGATTTGATGCTAGGCCACAGAGTCGCACAGAGTGTCCCCATTTGCAGCAGAAAGTAAACGAACACACAAGTTGAATACGAAATCAAACTCTTTATTGATATTCAAGAAGTTACAAGCGGCGCTAGACCGATATTGTAAGTCGCTCAAGCTCTCTCTCTGAAACATAAAAGGCGTGCCAAGTGGCTTACAACATGGAATGATTTATGGCGATGTTCCATACATTATGTCCTGTATAGGGTGCTTCAGCTCCTTGCAACGCTCCAAGGCTCCAGAGATAGCTCCGCGCCTTAGCACGTTCGATGGAAGCTCCGCACCCGCCGACGATACCTGCATCCTGCAAGTAGACTGTGGGTTATCAGTACATTGTTATGCACTGGTGGGGAGGCTAGCTCGCCCAATGCTATCATTACCGAACACGTTTCATTTACTTTTATGCATCTCTATCATTTATTGTCTTTCTAATTGCCTTAGGGTCAATTTTGGCATATTCCATAACCTATCCCGTGCTGCCAAATTCAAGTGTCACGTGGAAATACATGCACGACTTATCCATACTTACCGTTCAGCCTTTCCTGTTCAAAGTAACCCAAGTTAGACAACAATTCATGTGATAATAACATAACGTAGGCGCATTCTTTAACTCAGTCGTACAAGTATTCTGGATCATTTGGTGTGTTACATTCAAGCATTTTCAGGAGGCACTTCATTTAGTTAACTTAGACTACTTTGATTTCAATGCAAGGACTTGCACGTGGATAGCCACCAGCAAACCCCACTTAATCTATATGCATCGGTCGCTGGCATCACAAGCCATCCTGGACATATTCTCCTTGGTATTTTCTTACCTATCATGGCGTGCGGCTGGTACACCCTGATAGTCTCTTTGAAAATACCCCGCACTTACGTTTTCCGTTGTGGCCAAGCCCCCCCCAGGCGTCCGTAAGCCCCTTTTGATTCCGTCCGGACCGGCAAGTCCTTCACACTTTGACCATGCCGCGGAATCCCTTTTTCTTTACGGCACAGCATACGCCACCCCTCGCTCGTACCGTTTGTCCACGACCATTTCGTATTAACTTGTCTTTTTAACATAACGGTTGTCTCTGAGCCGTAGGCTAACCCTTAGCCTTCTTACGTTATCGACCAGGTTGGCGTCCGTGCAGCACGGGTAGCGAGCCCCGTTGCACGTGCCCGTCACACCTGTCGCTAACCATTCTTTTCTTTCTTATCTTTCATTCATCCTTTCTTTTCTTTCTTTTTTTTCACTTGTTCGTTCGTTCATTGGTTCTTTCACATATTCGTCCATTTATTCGTTGATTCATTCATTCACTTATTCATTCATACATTTTGCAACTCCCTGTGCGGGAGTCGCCTTGGCGACCCATTGGTCCTAGCCTTTCAATGTTGCTAAACTCTACTCGGAACGACTATGTTGATAGTCTTCCCGTTTATTATTGTAAACCATTCATTGTTTCATTGTTGAACGCAAGCTTGTGCCTTAGCACGAGCGTGGAGCACGGTACGAGAGTTCTCGTATTTTCCATGTTCTTTTCCATATTCTATACAAGCATACAAGATGGGATTATTCCCTTAGCTAGGTGCGTTGAGTCATTTATTAGCATGCGGGTGTTATCGCCTAGCGATTTCAGTGATAGTGTCCATATTATTATGTGTCTAGGCTAAGCACATACGGGTTCATCGAAGCCACCCACCTTAGCGATGTTCGTATCGGCCGAGCGATACTCCGAGCGCGCCTTTGATAGTCTAAGTCTGGATTCATCTTGACGGGCCAATGTAAGCCTTGCATCGATTCTTCATCAGGTCGATGCCAACTCTTCGGGTCGACGGCTCGTTTGAGTCGTTGCACTTGCCGTTTGAATCGGCGTTCCGCTAGGGCGGAGCGGGTCATTACAGCTTCTTCCTATTAGCATTTAGGAAGACCCATAGTTAGCAGTATTGAGTTCATCATTTCTGTCAACGTTCTGTTCTTCTTCTTCGCTATCCTATTAGATTGAGGAAATACGGAGCAGTAGTCTCATTGATGATTCAATGTTCTTTGCAGAACGATGCAAATTCGATCACTTCTGAGTAGTTGTAGATCAGTTTTACGTTCAGCTTCAGCCCTGAAGTCTCTGAACTACTCGAATGTTGCATCCTTCTACTTGAGAATTCATGCGAACGTGCACTTGGAGAAACACTTCGAACCGGCCTCTGTGGAGAATTGATAAAATTCACAGATATCTGAGTGTACTAACTCCAGATGATCAGTACTTTAGTTCAATCGTCTGAGCAGCTTCCCAACAGTCTTATATCTGCACAGATATTAAACTCCTCCACATCCTTACCCCCATAGTCCGAAGATAAGGTCCCGGTAGGACAGCTTGAGTCTGCTTCTGTCATAGAACATCTCTCAGTCCACTCAATGAAGTAACTTCATCGCCATCAGCAGAAGTTTGAACATTCCTTCAGCACCGAACATCTTTTCGAAGTATGTTTCTCGCCAAGAAATTACCATCTGGCAAGTACGAATGTCCATCTTTCAAGTCTGTATCAGATAACAGACTTTCTGAGATCAAATCACCGAAAAATCTCTAGTACGTGCAACACGCATTCTAGTATCCTTGTCGGTGGTTAATGACCACTGTCTCGATCTTCAGAACTTCTGCTAGATATATGTTCTCCATCGAGACCTTCATAACATGGCTCGTCCTTGGTGAACAGCTCCTTTGAGAGCACACGTGGTCAGATGCACTAGTGTCAGACCACTAGTCAGCTACCACGCTAGATAACTCAACCTGTGCAACAATAGCAACCAAGTTAACTAATCAAAATAACCAAGTTTAGCTATACCTGCTATTAATTGGTTTGGGCTTGGATTTGTATTCACTCATGTAGTGGCCATTCTTGTCACAGCTGAAGCAAGTCACGTGGGACTTGGACTTCTGTTGCTTGAACGAAGGACCGTTCACTTTTAGATTAGTGGAGTCCTTCTTTTTGTGATGAGAAGCCACCTGCTTCCCCTTGAACTCTCTTGTCTGCACCAAGTTGGCCTTAACAGTTGTTTGGACAGAGAGTCCATCTTCTGTTGAGATCGTATTTCGTCCTCAACGTGGATCTCTTGTAGAAGATCTTCCAAGCTAATGTCCAGCTTCTTCCGATGCATTCTAGCATATAAGTTGCTCCAACCAGCAGGAAGTCTCGAGACTATCCCTCCAACGACAAACTTGTCGACGAAGGGCATCTTCTCGTCATCCAACTTCTGGCACAACTTCAGGAATTCCTTCACTTGAGGTAGCATCGCCATCTCGTCTTCGAAGTGCCACTTATGGTATTTCTCGATGATGAAGATTTTGGACCAGTTCTCATCATCTTCATATAGCTTACCCAAAGAATCCTAAATCTCTTTGGCCTTCACCTTCTTGGAATATGACTCTGCCAGAGAGTCTTCCATAGAATTGAGAATCAACAGTTTACAGATGTTGTTTTCTCTATTCTATTTGCTCTGCTTGACGAGTGCAGTAGCAATAACATCGACAGTTCCTCCTTCTGGAATCGTCGGTTCATCCTCAATCAACACATGGTCTACGTCCACGAGTTGAAGATTAAGGGTGACCTTCCTCTTCCAGATTTGGAAATATTCTCCGTCGAATTTCTCCAACTTGTTAAAGCTGGTATCGATGAGAGAAGTACGAGAGTTCTCCATCTACAAGAATCTTATTTTGAGATTGTTAGTCTCGGGGCTTGACCAAAGATGGTAGACTCGATATCGAGATCAGAGGTTCAACAAAGATTCACTTTCTGATATTTTTTGAGATCCAATAGGAACACTATAATATGAATCTGATTACAAAAGCAACAATAATCAGAAAAATAAATATCACATTCTTTCTCGCAATCGTAGTTGCTGACGGACAAACAGAGTTCAGAAAATAAATCTCACGTTCTTCCTTGCAATCGTAGTTGCAAACGGACAGAACTGAGTTACAACTCAGATGAAGGAGAAGAAGAAGAAGAGTAAAGGTTCTTGCTGGGTGATCAAGATCACCATTGCTCAAAGCAAGATTCGCCCCACCACGATCTGCTTCCAGGAACCAGCAAGTTCACGAAGAACTTCTGAAACGCTCGTAAGTCAAAATTTGAGACTTGAACTGGCTACCTGGACTTTACAGACTTCCTTAACTCTCTTCTTGGTGCATCTTTCAAAGGAGGCCAAGGGGCTCTATTTATAGAGTGGAGTGAGACTTCACCTCTTCTCTTATTCGATGTGAGACTAAAATACCAAAACTCAAAAATAGAGTTTGATACTTTAGATCATCCCACAATCAGCATAGAAGTGTGACAGTCCACGCCTACCTCCGAACACTCCCGTACATGCACGAGACATCCTGGAGTCCGTGTCCGAGTTCGAGTCCGCACAACAAAAATCAACTTATATCTTTGTTGGAATTAATCCTTTTTTCTTCTAGAAAAATACTCCCACATGACACACATGTGTGCCCCACCACACCTCATGTGCACACCTCAACAAAAGCAATGCATTATATTGAGATACTCACCATTTGGTGTAGTCGATGTGGGACTATCTTTCCTAGTCCAAAGGCAAAAACAGCAACAATTTAGTCCCACATTTGGTAGGAGGTGAGATCATGTTGTAGATAATTGAGATTGGTTCAAGCCTTACATAAAAATTCTCTTTTAAGGCATATGGGCCCAATTCAATATCGCACCTCATGGGCCAACTCCGGTTCGGGTCACACCCCGTTCCTAATACTTTTCCTTCAAACAATGCTGACCATATTCTTCCATCCAGAAGACATCACTAGCGATGCAACTTATCCATATGAATGTCACTAGTGAATGCATCATCTTAGAATATTTAGGGATTCGGTCCCTCGAAGTACGTACATGTAACCTGTCCCACTTGAGGCCCCGCAATCCATGTGCCTTATACCTTAACACAAGTTATTCATATTCCTCCTAAGTTGAATCGTTTATGTGAACGTGAATACTATTTGAGAAAATGAAATCTTGTACACAAGTTGTCCATGACTATGAATGCGTATAAAGCTTAGTTATAATATATAACATGCAAGATAAACATGTTCCTCGAGCATCGATTCCATTCTATTTAACACCAATATCATAATCCATAATTATATTTATAAAGCAAATAACATTATGGTTACTCTTCTTTGTCCTTTTATTTTATTAAGGTATCATTGATCGAATGCCACAACAACGAAATGAAGAATTTTTTATTAGGACGTGTAGATAAAGGAAAGAATGGTCAAAGTCACTCACTGTTCGAGAACTACCGAGAGAAAGAGAATTGCTACGCTTCGATCAAGCCTCGCCTATGCACTCATCTATATTTGTGCCAACAGAGGATCAATACCTTTTTTTCTCTCTTTCTTTCCAGTATTCGATATGAAAGTGCTGACATTATTATTGAACTTTCAAATCTTAGTATATATGATACTGCATAACAGAAAAATAAATGACGATCCTGAATACTAGATTCATTTCTCTGTACATCGAAGATTTGAAGATATCAGAGACCGTCATCAAAGATTAAAAGAAAGCCTAAAGATTAAGAAATTTAATTTGAAGACAAAAGATGAATTGAAGATGAACCTTTCAACTTTTTCAACGATAAATAAAAATTTGTACAAAAAAATTCAATCAAATAAAAATTATTGTTTCTTAATGTCTCAGACTATTTATTCTCTGTTATTTTTATTTATATTTTCATGCTTCTCTACTATTTTTATTATAATATGGTCCAAGGGGCTTAGGTTTTTCCTATTATTCAAAAATATCTTGCCTAAGACCCAACGGTCGATTATTTTAAAAGAAATTCGATCCGTCCGAATCTGACTCGAATTTTGTGCAGTTCATCCCAACCAACTCTGGCCAAATTCTAGATGGACTTGATTCAAAGTTTTGATTTACAATCCGATGTGGACCAAATCTGATAAAAATTTCGTTTGGTTCACTGTATGTAATCGTAATATAATCAAATAAAAAATCATTTGATTACGTTACAATTGCTTTACAGTGTAAAACCCAATCAAAATTGAACCACTTTAGTGATAACCCAGGCTACCATAAAACATGAGATAAGACACCGCATACCGTCTATAAATAAGATAAGATACGCGTGCAAGCCAACACAAACCTTGGGTAAGATAGTCGAATAGACTCTTCTAATTATCATCGTTAATTCTTTGTCCTCATAACTTTTTGAAAAAATTTGAGTCGCACCCTACTTACTTTACCATATTTCATGGTGCACCCGTCATTTACCATAATGTATAACACCCCCCACTTTAGATGTTTTCCGTCTCTTGCTAACAGCTGACCACTCTGACTATATTTTTGACCAAAAAGCCCTTAATTCATTTTATGAGGAGCCGTAATGAATGAAAGCCCCTAACTTACTTGTGTAATCCCTAACTACCCTTCTCTTTTATAATCCCTACGCCACTGCCTTTTCCTTCTCTTCCATTCGATGCGTGGCTTGGTACCAAAAATTTAGGGTTCATCGATGCTTCACCGAGCTCCCATGGCTAGCTCTGCAACTCCGGTAAGCTATATTTTGTGTATTTTCTTTGAATGTATGAAATTTCTTGCTGTTGTGGTTTGTCCCTCTAATTTTGGTTGAATGTGTGACATTTTCAAATATGTTTAGGAAATGTCAACTTTGCTCGAAGCACACCCACCTTGCAGATGAGTGTCCGTTCTTGAGCTCACCTTGCAAGATGGAAAACTGCAAGGGGATTAGGTATGTTTCGAAGTCAAATACCAAGGCCAATCTCGGAAGAAGGTTTCTGAAGTGCCCCCTCTGCTCGGATTTTCAATGGTTGGATGTTGTTGTTTTGGGTTCAAGCTCTGGAAGCTCATCTTCAACAATTCAAAGAGGAGGTTGTTTCTTATGTGGTGAGTTAGGCCATTGGAAGAAAGAATGCCCTTGGGGAGAAAGTACTTGTCCCAATCGAATTGTGGAGGAAAAGAGCTATTTTAATGTCAAAGAGGAGTCACAGCAAGGGAAGAAAATTCTTACAATTGCTTGAAATGCAACAATGCATTCCAATGGTTGAATGAGGCCACTCTTAGTGAGGAAAAAAAATTTGAAATCTCTGTTCAAGTTATAGTGAACACGACTTTAGAAGAGTTTTGTAAAAAAATTGGAAAGGATTGGCTATGTAATATTGAAATCTGATAGATCATGTAATATTGAAAGGATTGGCTATATATTGAAAACTGATAATTATGTTACATTTTTTACTTCTTGTTGCAGTTTGTAACTATATAAGACATGGACATAATGCAATCTCAAATATATGAAGACATACTGCAGTTTGTAACTACTTATTGCAGTTTGTAACTGATAATCATGTCCAGACAAAATTAGCTTCTGAAGGATCTGGACATAATGCAGTTTGTAACTACTTGATATGGACATAATGCAGATGACATACTTTCATATGAACAATGAAGACATGGACATGGAGAAATTACAACACTAAAGTAACAGTGAGGATGTGGACATAATGCAACACTGGAGACATGGACATAAGGATGTGGACATAATGCAACACTGAAAGTAATACTGCAGATAACATACAGTGAGTTTGTCCAGAAAATATACGATAACATAATGAGTTTGTCCAGAAAATATTGCAGAAACCTTGCAAAACA